>SRLM01000670.1:608046-738855 GCA_015708895.1 Populus ilicifolia
ATCATATGATATTCTTTTCTAGAATTGGAATAGAATTGATTTTTGGGACAAATTTGGAGCACTTATTTCAACCAAGATTTGCTTCAATCTTCAACTAAATGTCTCTTCAATTCTTTGTTCTCAATTCCGATGTTGAATTTCTTGAATTAATTCATTTAAGCTCCAAAAACCTATCGAAACATTAAAACAAACTTCATTACTAAAAAACACATCAATTATTATAAAAAGACCAAATAAAAACAATAAATACATATGTAAAATAAGAGACTTAATGATACTTTTGATGCACAATCAATCGGCATGTAAAAGAGTTATAGAAGTTGATTTTAACTCACCTGGATTGATACTTTAAAAAACTAAATATAGAAGTAAATTCATATTAGCTCCAAGATCAAGTAAGACTTTTTCAATTTTATGTTTTCCAATAAAGCAAGAAATTATAGGACAACTAGGGTCTTTATATTTCAAAGCATTATTGTTCTAAGAAATGACACTTACTTGTTCGGTAAAAGGGCTTTCTTTTTCACATTCAATTTTCTTTTCACAGTGCACAAATCTTTTAAAAATTTAGATAAAAAGGAACATGTTTAATAGCATCCTGATTGATACTTAAAAGTGTATTTTTATTAAGGTTTTATATCATCATTGTGCACTTGAAGTATTAATAACTCTTTAACTAAAACATGTTTTATAATAATATATCTAATAATATAACATACCTTTAATTTATGATAAATATTTATTTTAAATGCAGGCCTATCACATAAATGAAAGGATTGATTGATGAATTTAATGACTGAAATTAAAAGGATAAAGAGATGGCCAAACTTAGAAAAGAGATGTCACTGTAATCCAAATCGAAACACTGTTCGGTAATTGGGTCATATCTGGAGCTATAGATCTTAGATTTAGGTCTACTTTTTATGAATGAAAAATGTAAGACATAGGCCTACAATTTCATATGGAGCCAAGATCTAAAAAGGTTATTTTCAAGTTTAAATTGTTGCAACAACAAAGAAGCCCGAATCTGTCCTCCAGCCCGAGCACTGTTCAGTATTTTGGCCATATCTGGAGTTCTAGAAGTCAAAATGAGCTGAATATTTTACATAAGAAAGCTGAGACAATTTCCTACAACTTTTATATTCAAGTGGTTCCAATTTTGATGTTATCAATGATGTTTTGGGCAGACAAGAGAAGATAAGGATTATCACTAAGTCAAGAGTTGGTCACCCACTCATTAATTAGTTATCAAATCAATAGTTCCAATTTTGGCCTATAAAAGGAGGCATTTGCCATGCATTTAGGCATCTTGGTGTCCAGATCAAGATCAAGCTTTTGTTTTCTCTCTTTGTATTTTTTGTAATGTTTATGCTTTGTTTTTATTAATATCAAGTTTATGACTTTCAATTCCTTTCCTTTGCTTTGGTAACTCTTATCTTATTTATGTTCTTATTTTGTTTATCTATTTTTCTTTCTTTCATTATGTCTAGCTAAGTTTATTATGTCAAGGTGAAAAGGTTACACTAATGGTGTAAGAATAAGTATAATATAAACTTAATATGGATTTTAATGCTTGATATTAACATGTTTTATATTTGTTATCTTGTTCACTCTTTAATACTTTGCTTGTTAAATGACTAATCTTGATTTATGTTGTATAATACTTGGTACAACAAATGCTTGGCACTTTCATAGCCCATACTGTATGGTATAACTGACACCTGAGCTATGAAAGGAACTTGATTTGTTGTTAACATAAGTTATAATTATGAATACTTGATGAAATTTACAAGTATTAGCATTAATTAAATAAGATGACTAATGTAATCATATTAACAATCTATAATCTAATTGGAATCTCCTTTGTGTGTGGTTTCCAATTGAATAATAAGAGTTTATACTATACTTGTTTGACATACCATTAGTGGATCCTCTATCCTTGACATTGTTTGTTATCGTTATTTAATCCTTACTTTAATTTTCCATCTCAGAGTTCTCATCTTCTTCTTTTTCTTCTTCTTCTTTATTATTGGTACTACTACTACTACTACTAGTAGTAGTAGTAGTAGTAGTAGTAGTAGTATTATTGCTGCTACTACTACTACTACTAGTAGTAGTAGTATTATTGCTACTACTATTGTTGTTGTTATTGTTACTATTGTTGTTGTTTATAATTGTTGTTTATAATTTGTACAATTAACCTTCTTGTGGTTCGACCCTGGTCTTGCCGGGTTATTTATTACTTCGACACTTTTGCACTTGGGAGAAGACATCAATCTTTTCATCGTGTCACATCCAGCAAAGGTATATTGATCATTACCTGTTGGAAAGTTTCAAGGATTTCAAAATTGTGATTAACTTTTATTGATTTGATCATAACATAAGGAGATGAAAGTGTTGGCAGAGAATTAATCTTTTCTTTGTAATTTTCAGATTCAACCCCATCTTTACCCTCAAAGATTGACTCATCATTTTTCTTATAAGGTTCAAGAGTGGGTTTTTCAATAACCTTATCATTGTAAAGAGTAGTGACTGATTTGACTTGATCCATGTGTTGGCTTCCGTAATTGCTTGCATTTGTATTTTATTGCCTCTTGGGATTTTGTTATGGTTGAGATGAAAACTTACCTTTCTCTTGAAAACTGAGAGAAAATATCAATTTTACAAGAGTATCTTTAAAATCTATCATGTTTTGAGCAAGTTGAGTATTGATTGTCTCTTGCTTTTCAATGAATGCATGCAATGTTTCCTCAAAATTTCTTCTAAAAGGTGGAGCATAAAGTGGTGCATATTTATGAGAATTTTAAAAATTATGATGTGTTTGAAACGGTGGTTGTGAAGTTTGTCCATTGTTATTATCACTCTTCTAACTGAAATTTGGATGATTTCTCCAACAGGGTTATATGTTTGCGAGTATTGGTTCTGATTGAACCTTTAAAAGCTCTTTAAAACATGAGCTTCTTCATGGAGACATTCATTAAAAAAAAGGCAAGGTTGGATAATTAATAATTGAGTGTTTATTTGTTTCACATATTTGACACACAATGTCTTGAATAAATTTTAATTGACCACTTCTTTTCAATTTTAGTGCTTCAACTTTTCTAACTAAAGATACAAACTAGGCTTGAAGATCATGATCTTCTCTAAAGTTGTACTTTATTTTTATTTTTATTAGTGTACTTGATGGTTCATGATTTTCTAAACCTCCCACATTTAAAGGTTATCACACGAAAGCCATTAGGGTTATGTTTTCTCCACGCCCAACTCCTCTTGGGTTTAGCCTATAGCTAAACCTAACCACACTTGTGTTCAGTCTATAAGTAGAACCCAAACACATATGGGTTCAGCGTATAGCTAAACCTAATGTCTCTTTGGTTCAGCCTACAACTAAATCCAAATAAATCAGAGTTCAGCCTAACTTCAATGGGCTAGTTGTCAAAACTTCCATTATTTTCTAACCTAACTTCTATTGGGTGAGGCATACTACTGAACCCAAACACACTTGGGTTCAGCGTACCGCTGAACTCAACTCCTATTGGATTTGGTGTACTGTTAAACTTAAGTATGCTTGGGCTCAGCATATAGCTAAATCCAATTCCTATTGGGTTCAATGTACTGCTGAAACTAATTTCTCCTTGGTTCAGTGTAACGTTGAGCCCAATTCCCATTAGGTTTGGTGTACTATTAAACCCAACTACACTTGGGCTTAGTATACAGTTGAATCCAATGCCTTTTTGGTTCAGTGTAACAATGAGCCCAATTCTTAATAGGTTCGGTGTACTACAGAACCCAAGTATACTTGGGTTCAACATATAGCTAAAAAGTAACTCCATTGTAAGCCTCCCTTACTCTGGGTTCGGGATAGTGATTATGATACCCATCACATCCCATTAATTTCAAACAAATAACCTATATTTATATTAATAAGATATAATGGCATGAATAATAGAATGATATTATTTTACTATTATAAGATTACATCTCTACGCCTGACATATTGTATGAAGCAAGTCAAGACAAGTAATATAAAATAAAGCTTGAGTATATAGAAAAAAAGGTTTGAAACCTTATGCTCTTAGATATAAACATATTCCCTCTCTTATTCCCTTACCTCTACATTTTCTTATTATTCTCTATCTTTATAAAAGCTCATTAATTCCTTCATTAACATCTTTCTATCATATAAAATACCTTGTCTTGACTTGATCTTTGGAGGGTCGCCTAACAATACCCTTGATGAGTCTCTAAAGGATTTGTATAGGTATTTATTCAAGAAAAGATTTATAACCCCTAAAGGTATCCATTAAGGAAGAGGTTGATACTGTCTAAAAATGAAGGTTGTAGAACACACTGTAAATGATTTACAATGGGTCCCTAAAAATAATTCCTTTCAGAATATTCTCCATGATTTTTGTAGCCTCATCATTACTGATAATAAAAAAAATGGTAGACCTTTCATTTTATAATTTTAAATTTTAAAGTGACATGCACCGTGTTGAAACACAAGCATGAATGAAAGTTAAGTTTTTAAAAATTTTACTAACATCTACCAAGTGCTAAATATATACTTTAAAGTGGTTTTGGTTGATATCTCATTGTAAAAAAGATAGAGACAATAAAAATGAAAGAGACAAGACTTAAAAGAGAAAAGGATAGGATTATGTATGATAATGCTATACAATATAAAGTGATTATCTCCGTATTATGTTTTGTTATGGTGGACAAGATAAAATAAAATATAAAAAATATATATTACCCTTAATTTGTTTTTTCAAAATTACATATTAGAAAAATAATAAGATATTTATTATTTTTACTTTAGTTTATATTGAGTGTTGAAGATAATAATATTATAGTAACCTTATTTATAAAATCAGGATTAATTTGTTAGCTTGACTCAGGATATGAATTGGTTTAGTTTAAAAAAAAATAAAGGAAGGATTGACTTGATCTCATTCAATCAAAAACCCAAGTCAACCTAAGATAAAATATAGATAAAAAACTTGTTGATTTTTTTTTATATATAAAAATATATGGTCAAAACATAGTTGCTTTGATTATTTTTTTTTTTAAAATTAGGTTAGTAGGGTTGACCCTCCTGATCCATGATCTAAGTTTTAAATCAAGTCGACTCTCTAGTTAGATTTTAAAACTATAATAATAATTTTTTTTTATATATTGACTTAGGTTAACCTATGTTGACCCTCTTAAATTGTGATCTGGGCTTTACCGAGGTTAACTTTAAAGACGAGTTTTAAAATTATAAAAATAATAATTTTTATTTTTATATTGACTCAGATCAACCCGAATTGACTATTCTGATCTATGACCCGAGTCTTCTCTCGGGTTGATCTTCTTAACATATGACTTGAGTTTTATCCCCTGTAACTTAATTAATTCTAAAATTATTTGAAAAATATATTTATTTATATGTCTTTATCTTTGTCATAAATATACTTCTATTTTTATTATTTTTCTACTTTTTATTCCATAACAACATGGAGACATGACCTAAATGTTATCCTTAAACAAACCGTATTCTACCAAGTCCAAATAATAATAATAATAATAATAATAATAATAATATGCAATAACCCAATCCAAATAGTATTATTAAATACATTAGACTTATTGCCATAGGATAGAGTTCGTAGTCTGGCCCGTATAACTCCTTACAAAGGGGGGGAAAATAGATGACATCGAGTTTGTTTATTTTAATTGTATATATGTATATATTGACTAAAGAAGTCTAGGTTTTGATTAGGGTTAAATGTCATGAAAGTTATCTAAGATTAACAATAGGCTTTAAGAAATAATCTACATGTAATAATCAAATGTAAATTTCACCAAGCAGGGAATACATGAAAAGGCGACCTCTCAACTACTATTAAAAGCAGTAGGTATTGATTAGGGTTTCTTGTTGTAAAATTAACTACCGTTTGGCTGCTGCATCAAATTTCAAATGGCTGGAAAACGTGTTACTTTGAATTGCCTGTCTGGTAAGTCGATTTGTTTCCTGGGTCAAAACCTCTACCATGCCGTGCTCTCTGGTTTGTTTTTTCAGTATTTATATTATTTTACTTGCCTTAATCCGCGTTTGAATGTACCTAAAAAATAGTTGACCGATTCTAGTGTGAACATAAACAGAGAAAGGACTCACCGTCCATAACTTAAAATTACTGCTCCTATCTCAGGAATTCTAAGTGCATATGAATGAAATTAGGTGTCTGAATCGCATCAAAACTGAAGAAATTCAAGGACCCGCTTGTTGCATAATTTCTTCATGCTCAACGATTTAATTAATTAGTTGAGGGTCACTATCCTCCAGCAGCATGTCTTAGTAACAGCACAATCCACCATGGTTCATTGATGGCATTTTGCGACTAGCTGATTTAAGTATAATTAATAGTGGGTATTGGTTCAAACGGTTGGGTTTATATTAAAAAATCCATCATTTTTTTTAAATTTTGAATTAAATTGAATCAAATGAAAAAACTAAATCAAATACTTCGGTTTGGTTTTATATTTATAAAAAAATGGAATAAGTTTCATTTAAATTAGTGAGCTATTAGTTTAGGCTGGGTTAGTTTTTTTCAATTTCTAAAATATAAAGTTGAAACCAAACCAAGATTATTTAAAATTTTCTAACCATCTTGAAAATGTTTAGAAATCGTTCAATTCAATTAATAACTTGGCTAATTTTTTCACCCCCAAGTATAAATTAGCTTAAGTAATTTTCATCACTAGCTATACATGCTCACCATGTTCTCTACTACTATGAACTGCGAATTTGACCTGAGAGCCAGTGACAGAAAAAAATTGGAAGGATTTGCTTGAGTCAATTGGTTCAACGCAGTGCATTTTTCTCTTTATAACTAACATATACGGACCACAGTATGACAAATGATGATCTACAAAGGGCAAACTGGACCAATATTTGAATTGACTGACTAAATTGGATGTGTATATTTCTCCACATAACTTGTTGAATAAGACTATACATTTTATTAAATAACTACTAATTAATTCAACTTTAAAAATTAAATTGTTTTATAAGAGCAGTGTACCTTAAAATCTAAGATGCTTATAAGTAAAGTTGATGTATTATATAATCAGTTAATCTTTTAATTTAAATAATTTAATTAATTTTCCCATGCAAAGTGGTTGAAGACTTGATATGGAAAGTCTAGGTGGTTGGTAGTTGGTGGTACATGGTAAGTCAAGATAGCTGATATTTACAAAAGATTTTCTTTAAAACAATAACTTTGTACATAGAAAAAGTATAATAATATTTTAAAAAGATTGACTTTGTAAACATGTATGTTGTAAATGTTAAGAGAAAAAGATTGTGAACCTTGAATGCGAAAGATTCATGGAGTAATTATAGTCTATGAATCTTATCTTTTTGTGGAGAAAAGAAATTAATAAGTAATTTTAGCACTGTAATATTTTTAGTTATATTCTACTTCAAATAATACTTATTAGATTAACATAAAATATCAAGAAACCTATGTCGAGTCCTGGAAAAACTTCCAATGGAAAGTTGGGCTCAAGCAAAGTGTCTGAGCCTATTAGAGGTGAAAAATGGTTCCAAGCATGTTGTTTGAAACCAAGGATGTTGGGTTCTAATTGTCTAAATTAGTGTTGGGGTGCATGTCCAACACCAGTTGGGCATGTCATGCCCACCCTGGGTGTGCACCCACCATCAAGCTACCATGCTTAAGCCTTTGCACTTTGGTAGTAAATGGATTTAGGCTACCACGCTCAAGCCTAAAAGAATTTTTTTTTTGTCTTTTAAGGTTTTATGGGTTTTTTGAGCTCATTAAGTTTAGGTTTATTAGTAGCCCCCAAGTTTCTATGATATTGATACGCAAAAACTTATAAAAATATCTGGTAAGATGAATTTTATCGTTTTTTCTTCGTATGAGAATAAAGGTGAAAACTCGATGTAATATACTAGAGAGCTTATATGCAGAGGCTGCACCATGGTTGAAAAATAATTTTCTAATTAAGTAGAAGGGTACCATGAAGAAATTCATACTTAGAAAATTTCTAAATGGCGAAGAGGAACTTAATGAGAGTGGGCCTATGCTTAGAATTTTTTTTAAGAGAATAAAGGAAATGAACCTACGTCAATGTCCATACTTACAAAAATTTCTAAAGGTAGAACGAAAACCAATAAAAAAAGGAGCTCATACTTAAAAAAAAATCTCTAAATGGTTAAGGGGATAGATTTAAATTGAAGCCTATACTTGGAAAATCTCTAAAAAGCGGAGGGAAAACTCATGAAAGAGAAACCTATACTTAGAAAAACCTCTAAGTGTCTAGGGGGATAGACCTATATTGACGCCCATACATATAAGAATTTATAAGGGATGAAGGGGATGGATCTATGTCGACACCTATACTTAGAAAAACTTTTGAGGGGTAAAGGGGACATACCTATAAAGGGTGGCACTATTGCACCAAAGAGACTAAGTTCATCTCATAGAGAATGGTTGTATTAAAGTGTGGGAGGTATGTGACTTATATAGGATGACATGAGGCATGAAAGCCCTACACTAAAGAGAAGTTATACCTAAAGGTGGGGCATAAGAGCCCCACTGAAGAGTCATGCCTATTTGAGATTGTGTTTGAGAGGCGGGAGATCTGAGATCAATTGATAGCAAATTAGTGAAAGGTCATTAGGCATCACTTGAAAAATATATTAGTTTAAGATTGCGTTAAAGAATAAGAGATCTGAGATATAACCCCTTGCAAATTAGTCAGAAGCCCTTAGACATCACCTAAAGAATGTGTCAGTCTAAGACTATACTAGAGAATGGAAAATCCAAGATCAACCCTTAATAAATTGGTAAAAGGTTCTTAAACATCACCTAAAGAATGTGTTAGTTCGAGACTATACTAGAAAATAGAGGATCCATAATCAACCCCTTGCAAATAGGTGAGAGGCCTTTAGGTATCACTTTAAAAAATGATGTTATTTGACATGACTAAAAGATTAATGTCTTCTCCCAAGTGTAGGAGTGTCGAAGTAATAAACAACTCGGTAAGACCGGGGTCAAACCACAGTGAGGTTAATTGTACAAATTATAAACTATAATGATAACAACAACAACAACAACAACAACAATAACAACAACAACAATAATAATAATAAAGAAAAAGAAGAAAAAGAAAAGTTGATGAGAATTTTGAGATCGTAAGGATTAAACAAGGATAATAACAAAATATCAAGGTTAGAGGTTCCACTAATGGTATGTCAAACAAGTATAATATAAACTCTTATTGTTCAATTGGAAACCACACATAAAGGAGGTTCTAATCAGATTATAGATTGTTAACATGATTATATTAGTCATCTTATTAAATTAATGCTAATACTTGTAAATTTCATCAAGCATTCATGATTATAACTTATGTTAACAACAAATCAAGTTCTTTTCATAGCTCAGGTGTCAGTTATACCATACAGTATGGGCTATGAAAGTGCCAAGCATTTGTTGTATCAATTATTATACAACATAAATCAAGATTAGTCATTTAACAAGCAAAGTATTAAAGGGTGAACAAGATAACAAATATAAAACATGTTAGTATTAAACATTAAAGTCCATATTAAGTTTATACCATACTTATTCTTACACCATTAGTGTAACCTTTTCACCTTGACATAATTAACTTAGCTAGACATAATGAAAGAAAGAAAAATAGATAAACAAAATAAGAACATAAAAGTTAACTAAGGAAAGGAAAGGAAATGAAAGGCATAAACTTGATATTAATGAAAACAAAGTATAAACATTACAAAGAATACAAAGAGAGAAAACAAGAGTATGATCTTGATCTGGACACCAAGATGCCTAATTGAATGACAAATGCCTCCTTTTATAGGCCAAAATTGGGAACTATTGATTTGATGACTAATTGATGAATAGATGGCCAACCCTTGACTTGGTAACAATCCTTATCTTCTCTTGTCTGCCCAAAACGTCATTGATGATGTCAAAATTAGAGCCACTTGAAAACATAAAAGTTCTAGGAAATTATCTCAGCTTTCTTGTGTAAACAATTCAGCACATTTCGACTTCTAAAACTCCAGATATGGCCAAAATACTGAACAGTGCTCGGGCTGGAGGACAGATTCGGGCTTTTTTTGTTGGTGCAACAATTTGGACTTGAAAATGACCTTTTTAGATCTTGGGCTCCATATGAAAGTTGTAGGCCTATGTCTTACCTTTCCATCCATATAAAATATACCTAAATTTGAGATCTATAGCTCCAGATATGACCTAATTATCGAACAGTGTTCTAATTTAGATTGCACCGATATCTCTTTTCTAAGTTTGATAATCTCTTTGCCTTTGCAATTGAAGTTCGTAAAGTCATCAATCAATCCTTTTATTTATGTGATAGGCCTGCATTTAAAATGGATATTTATCACAAATTAAAGGTATCTTATATTATTAGATAGATTATTATAAAACGTACTTTAGTTAAAGAGTTATTGATACTTCAAGTGCAGAATGATGATATAAAACCATGATAAAAATACACTTTTGAGTACCAATCATTATTACAATAGGAAGACCTTATACCCACCCCTTAAAGATTATGGGAATCATTTCTTTAAGGAAACCAAGTCAATCCCCTTAAGGAATAGTGGTGCTATTGCATTAAAAATACCAAGTCAATCCTTTCTTAGAAAAATGTCTAAAAACCCTTATTAGAGATTTGTAGATAAGAAATATATGTAAGAGATACATTAATTTTATTTAAAAAATAAATTTACTTTTCTATTGAGGATTATGCATTCTAGGGTGATATGAATAAGAGGTATGAAGGAGGTTCTTAAGAGGAATGTGTCTTGGAAGTGATGCCAAGGTGTTTGGTTTAATTACCTTGATAACTTTGAGTGAGTGGTTCTATTTTAATGAGCTATAAATCCTTAGGATGCATTAATACTAGGATAATGATTTTTCTTGGAAGATCTTTCATGTTCGTTATCCTTGTAAAAATAAAAAGGCCTATTTTATAGTAAACTAGTCTCTACCCATATGTGATTTTGGACACAACTAGAAAATTGATGTCTTCTCTCAAGTGTAGGAGTGTCAAGAAATAAATAACCAGGTAAGATCAGGGTTGAACCATAAGGAGATTAACTATATAATAATAATAATAATAATAATAATAATAATAAGTTGAAGAGGACTTTAAGATATAAGATTAATGTAAGAATTAAACAATGATAAAAATAATTGTCAAGGTTAGAAGGTCCACTAATGGTATTTCAAACAAGTATAGTATAAATTTTTTTTTCTTACTCAACTGGAAACCATACACAAAAGAGGTTTCAATCAGATTATAAATTGTTAACATGATTACATTAGTTATCTTATTTGAATAATACTAGTACTTGTAAATATTATCAGGTATTCCATGATTATAACTTATATTAACAACAAATCAAGTTTCTTTTATAGCACATGTGTTGATTATACCATACGGTTGAATTATGAAAGTGTCAAGTATTTGTTATACCAAGGGTTATATAATATAAATCTAGATTAACCATTGAACAAACAAAGAATTAAAAGTGAATAAGATAACAAATATAGAACATGTTAATATCAAATATTAAAGTCCATATTGAGTTTATAATATACTTATTCTTACACCATTAGTGTAACCTTTTCACTTTGACAAAATAAACTTAAATAAATATAATGAAAAAGAAAACATAAACAAACAAGATAAGAACAAAAATAAGATATGATTTAACTAAGTATAGGAAAGGAAATGAAAAGCATAAACAAGAGAATAATATAAGTAAAACTTTAAGTATTACAAAAATATAAAAAAATAACAAGAACATGATCTTGATTTGAAAATCAAGATGCCTAAATGCATGACAGGTGTCTTCTTTTATAGGCTAAAATTTGAAACTATTAATTTTTTGACTAATTGTTAAGTGGGTATCCATACCTTGACTTAGTGACAATTTTTATTTTCTTGTCTGAACAAAATGTCATTGCTAATATTAGAATTTGAACAAACTATTTTATTAAAGTTCTAGAAAATTATCTTAACTTTCCAATTAAAAAAAATTAAGGTCATTTGAATTTATAGAACTCGAGATATAGGTTAAACACTGAATAAGGTATGAGCTGCAGAATAGATTTTGACTTCTCTGTTATTACTATAATTTAAACTTGAAAATGGCTTTTTTGAATCTTAGACTCAAATCCAAGTTTTATAGCTCTAAATATGACCCAATGACTGAACAATGTTCCAGTTTGGACTGAACCTACATCTCTTTTCTAAGCTTAGCTCTGTATTTATGTAATAAACCTATATTTAAGATGGACATTTACCATAAATTAAAGGTATCTTATATTTATGAGATATGTTAATATAAAAACAACTTAAGTTAGGGAATTTAATGGTACTTTAAGTGCAATATGATAATATAAAACCTTGATAAAGATACACTTTTAAGTACTAATTAATTTTTTATTATTTGCTTCATATTGAGCAAACCTTTATTTAGTAAGGCATAAAGTTTTGTCAAAAAGACATATTCTCTTACTCCTCTTATTAAGGTCTCTAAGGTTACTAGCTCAAGTAATTCTTACACCTTGAGCATCTTCTTATTGAACCGCTTAAAATATAACCATGTAAACTCTCCCTCTTATCGAGTAACACCAAATAACTTCGTAAAACTTTTCATGGTGGGTATGCTGGTACTAAAAAAGGTTGGCGCAAACTAAACTTTTTAAAGGAGTTATGGGGAAGATTTTCCATATTGAGTCACTATCCTAGATGACAAACTCTAAGCTATCATGCATATTTAGTTCATTGACATGACTAAAAGATTGATATCTTCTTTCAAGTACAGGAGTGTCGAAGTAATAAATAACCTAGCAAGACCGGGGTCGAACCATAAGAAAGTTAATTGTATAAATTATAAATGACAATAATACAACAATAATAACAATAAAAACAATAACAACAACAATAATAACAATAAAGAAAAAGAAGGAGAAGAAGAAAAAGATGAGAACTTTAAGATGAAATATTAATGTAAGGATTAAACAATGATAATAACAAATATCAAGTTTAGAGGTTCCACTATGGTATGTTGAACAAGTATAGTATAAACTCTTATTATTCGAATAGAAACCACACAAAAAGAAAGTTCTAATTAGATTATAAATTGTTAACTTGATCACATTAGTTATCTTATTCAATTAATACCGATACTTGTAAATCTCATCAAGCATTCATGATTATAACTTATGTTAACAACAAATCAGGTTCCTTTCATAACTCAAGTGTTAGTATGAGCTATGAGAGTACTAAGTATTTGTCGTACCAAGTGTTATACAATATAAATCTAGATTAGTCATTTAACAAGCAAAGTATTAAAGAGTGAACAAGATAACAAATACATTAGTATCAAACATTAAAGTCTATATTAAGTTTACATTATACCTATTCTTACACCATTAGTGTAACATTTTTACCTTAACATAATAAACTTATCTAAACATAATGAAAGAGAGAAACATAAATAAACAAGATAATAACATAGATAAGATAAAAGTTAACTAAGAAAATGAAAGGAAATGAAGGGCATAAACTTGATATTAATGAAAGTAAAGCATAAACATTACAAAAAATACAAAGAGAGAAAGCAAAAGAATGATCTTGATGTGACAACCAAGATGTCTAAATGCATGGCAAATACCTTCTTTTGTAAGCCAAAATTGGAAACTATTGATTTGATGACTAATTGATGAGTGGGTGACCAACTCTTAACTTAGTGACAATCCTTATCTTCTCTTATCTGCCCAAAACATCATTGATAACATCAAAATTAGAACCATTTGAAACATGAAAGTTATAGAAAATTATCTTAGCTTTTTAGGGTAAAACATTAAGGTCATTTGGACTTTTAAAACTCTAGATATGGATAAATTTGAACTTTTTTATTGTTGCTACAAATTGGTCTTGAAAATGGCCTTTTAAAATCTTGGGCTCCATATGAAAGTTGTAAGCCTATGTCTTACCTTTCCATCCATATAAAGTAGACCTAAATTCGAGATCTACAGCTCCTGATATGACCCAATTATCGAACAGTGTTCTGGTTTGGATTGCACCAACATCTCTTTTCTAAGTTTGGCCATCTCTTTGTCCTTTCAATTTTCGTTCTTAAATTCATCAATCAATCCTTTCATTTATATGATAGGCCTACATTTAAAATAAATATTTACTACAAATTAAAAGTATCTTATATTATTATATATGTTATTATAAAACATGTTTTAGTTTATGTGATAGGCCTACATACTTCAATTGTAAAATAATGATATAAAACCTTGATAAAAAATTCATTTTTAAGTACTAATCATTCATGCTCCCTCGGGTCGGCTAGGCCATCATAGTTGTTTAAACTTATTTTTATGAAAATATAGTCCTTAAAGAATTAAGTGTTGAATCCTCTTTTGTATAAGGGAAAACCCCCTCGTTGATAGAGGTTGTAGACATTCTCCAAGGTATTCTTAATACAAACCATCTATTAGTTCTTTATTTGTTGGCTCTTAAGAGCCTAGAGAGTTTCACATGGAATAATGGTTACAATAATTGATTTTTATCTCATGGTAGTCAGAGGGAGTATGTTTAATGTACCAGCTTTATACATGGCTATCACGATGGCATGAGCAAGCCCTTAAGAGATTATTAGGAATTTTATTTTTCCTACTCTCTTTTAAGTAGTGTAATCATCTATAGGGGCTTAGTACAACCAATGATCGTGGAGCTAGGCTAGGGTGTTGTGTTGTTAAAGCTACTTGTTGGGGGTGAAAATGTCTAATTTTGCCATTAGGTGCCAACACGACCTGAGTGAGGAGTTGTATATGACTGGTGAGTTATTGAAGGTCTATTTGGATAGATGTTTCATAATGACAGATAGATTTGTCTCATGTTCTGGTCCATGTGTGTCTTGGTTGTGTGTTATAAAATAATCTATCAATGTAAAAAAAAAAAGGTTTTAGAAACTGATGGCTTTTTAATCAATTTCTCATAGATGGCACCATTGATGATGTACCAAAATCCTAGATGTTTAAGAATAAGGTTGATGTGTTGGATAATTGGTTAATCTCATAGTTTAAACAATTTGATCCATTTTTCTTATTCAAGGTGTTTGGTGGCTTGATATGGAAAGCCCAAGTGGTTGGTAATTGGTGGTGCCTGGTAAGCTAAAATGGATGATAACTACTACTTGCAAAAGTTCTTTGATAGATATGAGGACTCTTAAATGCTTAAGTCAGTAACTTTGTATAGAGAAAAAATATAATGATATTTTAGAGATAGGTTTTGAAAACATATATGCCAAAAATATTAAAAGTGAAGAGATTGTAAACCTTGAGTTTGATGGACTTATAATGTATTTAAAGCCCATCAGTCTTGCCTTTTTATGGAGAGGAGGAGTTAAAGTGTAATTTTACTTTTGTAATATTTTGAGTTATATTTTACTCAAAATAATACATGTTAGATTAATACAAAAAAATAAGGGACTTATATGGGTCCTGAAAAAATCCTATTAGTGTTGGATTTGGACAAGATTCTTGAGCCCTTAAAAACGTGAAAAATAAGTCCAAACTTGCTACCCGAACCTAAGCATGTTGGACTCGGGTATAGTAGCCTGAATCCATATGAAAGTTGAGGTGCAAGCCCAAAACAACTAGTATGAGCTCAGGCTACCATGCACCTTGGTAGTAATTAGGCTCAAGCTACCATGTCTAAGCCTATAAATATGTTTTTTGGTTCTGTGACAATTTTCAAGCATTTTGAGTGATTTTTTAGGCTTGTTAAATTTGGTTTTATCAAGTAGAGAGTGATTTTATGTTATTTTCTACATTTAAGAGTTTATGCATTAACATTATTGTAACCAAATTTTTTACCTCTCTTTTTGTACATTGTTCAAAAATTAGAAAAAATATCCAAACAATATCTTTAAAGTAATTTTAATTATTTCATTTATTTTTTTATTTAATTTTTATGAGTGAAAAATATCAAAAATAATAAAAAAGAAAAAATACAATAAAAAATATAGCTATGGTTGAAAATTGTACCAATAATTAAGGATTTCATGTAAAAATTAAGTTAGAATATTTTTGAGTCATAATTGAGGTTTGAATCAAAGAAAAAATTGAGAAAATGGCTTAATTTGATTTGACTAAGAGTGAAAGAAATTTGAAGTTCAAGGATAATTTTGAAACAAATAATCAAATTAAAAATTAATTAAGGGCTTAATTGAAGAAGAAAATAAGAATTAGGAGTTAGATTGATCAAAATTGTATAATTTTAGGAATCAAAGATGAATTTGCAATAAGTTGTTAAATTTAAAGGTCTAAATTGATCCAATTAAAGATGCAATTGAAAAAAAAAAGATATAGGATAAATTCAGTTAAAATTGTAAGAATTAAGAAAACAATGACTAAATTGAAAAGAGACTAACTTAGAAAGATTTGATTTAGGGATTAAATAAAGAGAGAATTCAGGATTCAAAACCCTAATTTAATGAAATTCAAAAATTCAAAAGTCAATGAATGTAATGAAAAGGAAGAAACATAATGAGGACTAATTAATCTCTATATATGACTTTATTTTGGTTCTATTTGTTTCTATCTAATTAATTCAATCTAATTTATTCTAATTAAGTCCATTTAAACTGATTTAATTCAATTTAATCTAAAATTAATTCCAAATATTTAAACTAGAGATTGAAATCTCTTATTTGTTGCTAGATTCTTAAACAATTAAACTAAAGATCCTTACATTTAAGTTCATATATCAATCTTTAATTACAGCATCCTAATTCTTGATTTTGTTTGCCAAATCAAATCAAATTCTAAAATTTTAGTCCATATATATTTTATTAACATTAAGGTTTCTGCCTAAATCTTCATTCAAACTCTTAGATAAGGTCTAGAAGGTATTCTCAAATAGGATATTATCTTTTAACATTTGAGGTAACAATTCAAAAAGAGTAAGACATAACTTAGACAACAATTAAGTAGGGAATTTTAAAAAGAAACAATTTAGACAACAGCTAATTAGGAAATTTTAAAGAGACAATCTCTTCTCTCTCCAAGGAATTCACCATCACCACACACAACATATATATATATATATATATACAAACCCTAGAGATCCACATCATTAAGCAAACCATGACTCTAAATGAATGCCACTGTCTTCCATTGTAACTCTTCAAGATCCATACTTCCATGAAATTGCGCTCCTTATCAATGCAGGTCATGGGCAAGTTTTCATTTGTATTTGACAAACCTAATATCATTTCCCTTAAAGACTGGTAGAGAAAATGGAAACAAGCAATGACTCTCTCTCTTCGTATCAAATGTAAATATGTTTCTCTTCTAAGTAAGCCAATAAAGTGAACCATTCACAAATAGTTTTTTATATGAAAAAGTCTTCTTGTGAAAACTTTACTTCATATAATAGCTTTCATCTCCAAGTCTTTGAGTCAAACAACTTGACTCTAACATAATGGTATATATATATAATTATTTATCGTATAGGCACAACTTGGGCTTCGAGAATCTTATGATCTTGTAGTGTAAAGGCTTTGATATTTCAACCATCATGTCAAGTTCTAGAGTATCATATCATATGTTTGCATTCAAGATCTCCTATTATTATTTGGTAGTAGGGTTGCCCATATAATAACATGATCCATGGTATGCATGGTAAAATGACACTTTTTAATTTATTGATGTTATAATCTCCACATGGTCAGGAAGGAAATCAAATGACATTTTAAGATGGGCTTTAAAGTGTCAATTGAAACAAAAGAAACATGATATTCAATTCGAACATGTTTTGTATAAAGAACTCAGAGATAGTGTTGGTTCTTTGCCTATACAACTTCGTGAAAGTTAGCTTATAAATGAACATGTTGCTCTCCTTAAAAAAAAGCCTACATTTCCCTATAGTCTTCATTGATGAATGTGTTAAAACTTCATAGATGACATTCGAGCTTAGGTCATGAGCTGAGTTCATAGTAAAGTAGAGATTCTTATCACCAGCTTTAAGAAAACCACAACGATGCTTCTAAATTAGAAGTAGAGCAAATCCTTTTTAACACCGTTTAAACATTAGCAACTCGTGACTCTTTAAGGGAAAACTAGATTTAGGGGACCTATATCATAAATACATGGCATACAAATTCTAGAATTCATAAATCTAGATGTATAAGTGATACGACCAAAAGATTCATGTCTTCTCCCAAGTGCAAGAGTGTCGAAGTAATAAATAACCCGGCAAGACTGAGGTCGAACCACAAGGAGGTTAATTGTATAAATTATAGATAACATTAATACAAAAAAAAATAATAAAAATAACAAGAATGATAGTAGTAGTAGTAGTAGTAGAAGAAGAAGAAAATAAGAAGAAGAAGAAGAAGTTGACAAGAACTTTGAGATAGAAGATTAACATAAGGATTAAACAATGATAACAACAAATGTTAAGGTTATAGGATCCATTAATGGTATATGAAACAAGTATAGTGTAAACTCTTATTATTCAATTGGAAACCACACACAAAAGAGGTTCCAATCATATTATAAATTGTTAACATGATTACATTAGTTATCTTATTCGATTAATGCTAATAATTGTAAATGTTATTAGGCGTTTAAGATTATAATTTATGTTAACAACAAATCAAGTTTCTTTCATTGCATAGGTGTTGGTTATACCATACAGTTTATACTATGAAAGTGTGAAGCATTTGATGTACCAAGTGTTATACAACATAAATCTAAATTAGTCATTTAATAAGCAAAGTATTAAAGAGTGAACAAGATAACATATACATCAATATCAAACATTAAAGTCCATGTTAAGTTTACACTATACTTATTCTTACACCATTAGTGTAACATTTCTACCTTGATATAATAAACTTAGCTAAAATAAAAAAAGAGAAAAACATAAATAAACAAGATAAGAACATAAATAAGATAAAAGTTAACTAAGAAAAGAAAAGGAAATGAAAGGCATAAACAAGATATTAATGAAAGCAAAACTTAAGCATTACAAAAATACAAAGAAAGAGAGCAAGAGCATGATTTTGATTTGAAAACTAAGATGACTATATACATGGGAGATGCCTTCTTTTATAGGCTAAAATTAGAAACTATTGATTTGATGACTAATTGATGAGTGGGTAGCCAACTCTTGACTTGATGACAATCTTTATCTTTTTTTGTTTGCCCAAAATATCATTGATGACCTTAGAATTGGAACCATATAAAAACATAAAAATTGTAAGAAATCATCTTAGCTTTCCAAAAAAAAAAATAGAGGTCATTTAAACTTTTAAAACTTTAGATATGGGCTAAAGATTAAATAGTGTTCGGGCTGCAGGACAGATTCAGGCTTCTTCATTGTTGCTACAATTTGGGCTTGAAAATGGCCTTTTTAATCCTGGTTCCCATAAAAGTTATAGGCCTATATCTTACCTTTCCATCTATTTAAATTAGACCTAAATCTGAGATCTAAAGCTCCAGATATGATCCAATTACCGAAAAGTGTTCCAGTTTGAACTGCACCAACATCGTTTTTCTAAGTTTGGTCATCTCTTTGTCCTCTTAATTTCAATTCTTAAACTCATCAATCAATCCTTTTATTTATGTGATAGGCCTGTATTTAATGAACATTTACCATAAATTAAAGGTATCTTATATTATTAGATATGTTATTATAAAACATGATTTAGTTAAGAAGTTATTGATACTTCAAGTGCAAAATGATAATATAAAGCATTGATCAAAATGCACTTTTTAAGTATTAACCAATAAGAATATATGATTATGCATGATGATGTTTACTAGATATAGATTAGCTATATCTCAAGTTGACATATGACGATCATTCCTTTCATAACTTTTAAGACATTTTAATCCAAATCAATGCTTAAAAAAAAATATACTCATCATAAAAGCAATGTTGCTTATAATGTTGGGTGATTAGTACTTAAAAGTATATTTTTATCAAGGTTTTATATCATCATATTCCATTTAAAGTATCATTAAATTCCTTAACTTAAGCATGTTATATAATAACAAGTCTAATCATATAAGATATCTTTAATTTATGATAAATACTTATTTCAAATGCAGGCATGCTTCATAATTCAAAAGATTGATTGATTTGTTTAACTATTGAAATTGAGAAGAAAAAAAGAGAACTAAGCTTGGCGAAAAGATGCTAATTCAATTCAAATAGGAACACTATTCAGTTATTAGATCATAACTGGAGCTATAGAACTTGGATTTCGGAATGATTTATATGGCTGGAAAGTTAAGACATAGGCTTAAAATTTTTATAAGAAACTAAGATTCAAAATGGTCATTTTCAACCTCAAATTATAGCAACAAAAAAGATGTTGAAATCTATCCTGCAGCCTAGATACTATTTAGTATTCAGTCCATATCTCAAGCTCTAAAGTTCAAATAAGCTTATTTTTATTTTGTTGAAAAGCTGAGATAAATGCCCAAAACTTTCATGAGGACTATATATTCAAATTATAACATTACCAATGATGTTTTGTTCAGATAAGAAGATAATGGTTGTCACCAAGTCAAGAGGTGGCTACCCCCTTAATAATTAATAATCAAATCAATAGTTCTGAATTTTAGCCTATAAAAGAGGCATTTGTTATACATTTAGACATCTTGCTTATTCACATCAAGATCTTTCTCTTACTCTCTTTCTTTGTATTTTGTAATATTCAAGTTTTATGTTATGTTATATTAATCTCTTATTTATACTTTTCATTTTATTTCCTTTTCTTAGTTAATATATATCATTATTATATTTTTATTTTGTTTATTTATGTTTCTTTTCTTCATTATATTTAACTAAGTTTATTTTGTCAATGCGAAAAGGGTATACTAATGGTATAAGAATAAGTTTAGTATAAACTTAACATGGACTTTATTATTTGATACTAACACATTTTATATTTGTTATCATACTTTTAATATGTTGCTTGTTAAATAGTTAATCGAAATTTATATTGTACAACCCTTGATACAACAAATATTTGGCACTTTCATAACCAACTGTATAGTATAATCAACACATGTGTTATAAAGGGAACTTGATTTGTTGTTAACATAAGTTATCACCATGAATACCTAACCATATTTACAAGTATTGACATTACTTAAATAAGATAATTAATATAATCATGTTAATAATTTATAATATGATTGGAACCTTCTTTATATGTGGTTTCTAGTTAAGTAATAAAAGGAATTTATATTATACTTGTTTGAAATATCATTAGTGGATCCTCTAACCTTGATATTTGTTTTATTTTGTTTAATCATTATATTAATATCACTTCTTAAAAGTTCTCTTTAATGCCTTTTCATTTATTATTTGTAATTTTACATAGTTGACCTCCTTGTGGTTCAATCCCGATCTTGCTTGATTTTTTATTACTTTGATATTTCTGCAGTTGGGATAAAATATCAATATTTTGATTGTGTTATTAGGTCTAAGCCTTTTTCATTAATACTTGATGAAAACTTTTACATTTGAAATCTAATATACTCATCATCATCATTTATCATCATTTATAAGGAGAAAGGCTAAGCCTTTTTTATCTATATCCTAAAGCAAAGCATTATTATTAGCTATACTTTGTTGATATTATTGGACATCCGTCCCAACTTGTGGGCATTGTGGCAAATTCTTTGGGCATAAAGGGAGGCTTGGTTAATCTGCTCATCCATATTTCTCTTTTTTTTCAAGAAGAATATGTTGTTTCTATTCAATTGATTGTTGTTAATGTTAATCATTTGGTTTTGGACCTCGAAAAGTTCATTCTTTTCTTCCAAATGTCTTGCCTTGGTCTTTTCTTTGATGAGCTTCTCCTTAAGCAGGTTAATCTCATTCCTTATTTTATCCAAATCAATTTTGAAGACCCTGACAGCCTTTCCTTTGGCTTTGGCTTTCGCCATATACTTCTTTTATAGCCTCTCATAATATTCAATCCAGTTTTTTAATTTAGCTTGATTTTTTAAAGACATATCAACCCTTTCTTAATAATTATCAAAATTGGTTTTAAAAGCCTCTCACTCAGTATTGGTTTGCACCCAATGTGTTCCTAATTCTCCTTACTCTTCCTTATTTTATTTTCTATTTGTATTTTCTCTTTCTAATTGCTTTTTTAAGGATATGATTTTCTTTCCTTTTCCTCTAGTCATTGATCTACACACTTTTTAAAAAAAATTTAGTGAGGATTTTCTCCTCGAGGAATATCATGAGGGCTTTATTGATGCCCACCTCCATTTAGAGTCTTTCTAGGTGTTCTTTCAAGTTTTTTTTTATTGTTAATCCTTTTTCTTTTAGACTATTCAATAACTTGTGAAGTCTTGGCTTCAAATCCAAGAGTCACAAAGATGATGCCTAGTGATAGATTTCTCAATCTTGGATACTTTTCACTAGTAATTGATATCTCAAACCATTTGATTCCTTCTTGACCAGTACCAAAAGCTTTCAATCTTGCTTGATGTTTTTCATAACTTTCAAAATAGATTAATCCTTGAATAACCTAGAGAATTAGGATAACCCAATCAGCACATGTTGAACGCCTATAAATTTCCTTTCAATCAAAACAGGTGTGTAGCTAACATATTCGATCACTCCTATTAAAGGTACCTCTCATCTTTGCCTACAACTCATCAAGCAATATATTACTCTCATCCATAAGGCTTTCCACTTCATTTCTCCCATCAAGTCCTTCCATTTCTCTTCTTTAATTATCTATAACGATCTTTAAGTAACCACCAAAAGTTGTTAAATATCAGTCTCTCAGTTTTTATATGGCTAATCGGTTATATATACAACAGTTGTTCATAAAATCTCACTAATCCCTTGCCAACCCTCCTACAATGGTTAATAAGATAGTTTTAACTAGTATCACAATAATGATATTTATCTAAGTGTTTTTATATGCAAAAAAAAGTTGTAGCTGCCTTTACATTAATTATTCCAATGAGGTTTGGAAAGGATACCAACTTGAAGATTCTTAAAGCAAGTAGTCTGCCCTTTTCTTCAACAAATCTAGATTCATTCTTCCTTCTTTCAAATACCTCTTCAATCATCTTCCGCTTTAGGCTAGTAGCACTTTTCTCTAATAGCATTTTGTCGCACTTTTGCTGGAAGTAAACTTTGTATAGATTTTAAGGAAATTCAGTCAATAAATCATATTCTTTCAAAGTAGGACACATGTCTACATTCCCAAAAGCAAAACATCAGTACTCAAGGTCCCAAAAATACATCAAGGTCTTAATTGCTGAATTTTACTTTGATACATTCATGATTTCCACTATCCTTTTATATTTCTTTAAAACTCATTCTTGTGGATGCTTTTCATATATAAGATGAGTTGTTTCAAGTTATTTCCTAAGCAACTCCTATTTTTTATGAAGGACAATTTATTATCATATAGTCTCAGGCAATCCTTTTCTAATAACTATAGGAATTCAAAATCCAACCTATATTCAACAAAAGTCATCTCTTTAATAATGGTCATGTTATCAACCCCAAGTCCTGCATTTCAATATGCTTTTTAAGGTCAAACATGTTTTAATACAACAATGTTTATTTGTGTAACATATTTCCTACAAATAGGTTATATGTCTGTTTACATAAGATATTCAAGTAGGTATTATCTAGTCTAAAAAGGGTTTATTGTTGTCCTAATGATTATCTTCATGAAGGTAATATAAGGGCTTAGAAGATAGTGGAATGATATATATATATATATATATATATGTATGTATATATTAATCACTGCTAGTCCAAGCACTCAACAAAGACCTGGATGGTTTCACAAACTTAAACCTGGACTGAAAGTCATATGGTAAGCCACTACTTCCCTACTAAACCTAAAATTTTCATGTGTGTTCATTCCTAAGTGATATATCACAAAATAAACTAGTGATGCATGAAGACATTCATCCATTTTCAATATACATGCATGAGTAAGGTAAAACATGTTAAAGCATTAAAAAAAATAAGTCAAATGCAAAAAATTAAAACATCAATTCAAATAAACCACATAAAACACACAAAGTTTAGTGCAAAACTGTCAAAATAAAATATCATCAATTGAGTTGTCATTCTGTTACACATGGGCACGTAGTGTAAGTGATGTCATAAGAGTTAAAGAGTAACCACCTTGTTATTTAGTTCAGGGTTGCTAGAAAACCTAAGTATACTTTTCTTATCTTAAATTATAAGGTAGGGGACTGGTTGTAGTTAGAAAAGATATTAGTACCCATAATGCACCATCTTACCTAAGATAAGCTTCATTATATAGTCTTCATGTAGTTTACATATTTTAATGAGTTTTTAACTGGTAGTTAGTCTATGACTTAAAAACATTTATGTTTATAAATAAATCTAGCATTTCAAATTTATTATAGGTTTGTATACCCTGATAAATTCTTATAAGAAAAATTCATATTATCATAAAAGATGATAAAGTTCTCCACAACTTGTGTATTGTTGTGAAAAATACTTTTAATTAGAACTAGTGAATCTAAAATAATTCTAAGAATTTTCTAACCAACTTCTGCTATTTATATATCAACCTCTTTCTAGGTCTAGCAATTATACCAAAATATTGACCATTAATTCTCATGAATTAAAATTTTTAAAGGGGTTATTGAAATATGGATCAAGTTCTCATGGATTTAATAAATTAGTTATTAGATCCAAAAAAGCATGCAAAGATATTTTTGTGTATATAAAAAAAATGCTAAAACTTGCCATATATTTTTTATTTTTTCAAAATATAATTGTTTTTAGAGACTTGGTCATACGCACACCAAATAAAACACATTTTTAATATTTTAGAAATGAGAAGATTTTTTGAATTTTTTATTTTTATTTTCAAAATTTTAGTGAAAATAAATATTTTAATATCAAGCTTGCATCTTACAATGTAAGTGTACAATCTTGATATTAAATAAAATTATTAAAAAAAAGGTACAAGGGAGCCACAAAGAATTTTAAATTGGTCTTCAGATTTTTTTGGAATCTTGTGGAATTTTTTTGGGGTCTATTTCACAAAACTTTTTTGATTAAAAAAAAAACGGTTCGAATAGATCTAAGAGTATGTTTGTCAAACAATCCTCCTGTCCAAAAAATCTTTCACAAAAATATTAGCAAACCAAACATACCTACCAAGTGATCAAATTTTGACTTGACCAAGTTGACCTGAAAACATCAATTCAACTATAGACTAAACCAAAAACCAAGATTTAACCTAAAAACTAAACTAGAATAAAAATTTAAATTAAAATAAAATCAAAACTAAAAAAAACACAAAAATCATAAATTTTTCTTATGAAAAACATTCAAATTCAAACCAAATAACATAAACATCAAACTAGACTAGATTTTAAGCAATAAAAGACAAGATTTTATTTGCAAACAAACATAGATCAAGATTCACAGGATCTATTTGCTATGATTATCATTAAATCAACATGATTTTGTCAAAACTTGGTTTCGATTCGAACCAACACCCTAAAAGTAAAACACTTAAGAATATGTTATTGATGTAAAAACGACCTAGATTATTGACTAATGATGATGTATGAACATGCAGAGAGCAAAATAAACTTAAAAAAAAACCTAAAACTAGTAATCAAGACAATATTCTTTAGATGAATATAAAGAATACGAACTTGAGCTACCTAGAAAACATGAATTACTACCAAATCCAGAAATTAACCTTCTAAGCTTGTAACCTTCTAGTTTTTGGTCTATATAACATGCTTGAATTATAAACAATGATAAATAACATCTTATCATTAAAAACATGATTAAAATTTCAACTTTGAAAACTGCAGCCTTACTAACAGTCAGCAAAACATCAAACTTCAATACGAAACTAACTCTTTAGGATAAAAACAAAGTCCAAGAACCCAGGCCATGAACTAACAACCCAGAAATATCCATCAAATACCTACTGCCATATTTGATAGTTTTTAAGAAAACATTTCATTTCAATAAGAACAACATACAAACACCATTTTATACATCCAACAAACATTAGCAATTAACTCAAAGCAACATTAAAAACATTAACAAAATAAAACAACATTTTCATTCATCAATTAATCGATATAAATTCTAAAAAGATTAAAAAATATCATCAAACATTGAAAAAGCATTAATCAGCAGGCCACATGAACTTCACCCTTGAGTTTTCACATAGTTATACCTTCTCCAAACTTGTTAGTTATAAGTCACCACTTCCCTTCCCCTTCCCCCCCCCTCCTTTCATTTTCTATTCTTTTCAAAGCTTGTTTGACCTTCTTTATTAAGCTCTTAAACCTTCATGGTAGAGTCTTTCCAAAGGGTATTTGCCTACGTTTTTTCTCTTTATTTTCTCCTACTTTTCTTTGATTTCTAGGGGTATTTATAGAGTTTTTTCTAGGTTTTTTTTATGAATTCCCTAAAATATTGATCAAAGCACAACCATTTAATTAAAATGAGAGAGTTTTGGATAAAAAAAAATAACATTTTAAAGCTCTTATATTATGCTAGTTTTGCAATGGTGGTATTGGTTTTAGGGGTGCTTAGTGTTTTTGCTAGACTTGAAGGGTAAGGACCTATTTATGGCCTTTTGATCTTGATATGGAGGTTTTGAAACCCTTGATAAGAACCTTTTAAGAAGCTTTAAGTGTGAATGCAAAAAAAGATGGTTTTTGAAAAATAGGTGTCACAATCTAAGCTAGCATAGTTAATCATTTTTTAGGCTTTGTCGTAGCAACTCCAATGTATACATCATAAAAAAACCACCTAAAGTCGATAGAGGAGGTATATTCCTTTTGTTTGGATTCAACCTTACTTAATTTAGAGTTATATAACATCCCATTCTTTATCTAAAGATTGCACTCGATCAGCCCAGAATCTAAAATTATAGTGATGGTTGTTTAGGGACAAGATGTTGGAGGCTTCTATAGAAGAATTGAGACATAAATGTCAAAATTCATCAAAATATAGTTGTATAGGGGATTGTTCTTCTTCCATTTATAAAAAATTTTGTGCCATTTAGAGGTCTACAACTCCACAACGAGATCTTGGAATGTGTCAACCTGATCATTCAAAACTACCTGGAAGGAGATTAGTAATGGATAAATGACGCATTGTCTAGGTTAAATCCCTAGAAATTCAAGTTTTTAATTTGGGATATGATAAATTTCATTTTAATCCATGGTCTTTTAATTTTTTTTAATTGCACTTGTAATTACCTTTTAAACTTTTAGTTTCATACAATTCACCCCTTCATACTCAATCATTAGCCCTAGAGTTTAGCGTTATTTTCATCTTGGTCTTTGATTTTTTATTTGGGTATTTGGACCCTTATTTTAACTTTTAATTTTCTTCAACTTAGCTCCTAATTTGGTCAATTTCAACCCCTCAAGTCTCGCACCTTTTATGATTTGGTTATTAGTTTGGAATTTCTTCAATCAAACCCCTAATTGGCTATCAAATTTTAATTTTTTTCACAGTTAAACCCCTAATTTGACCAATTAAACTTTCCAAAGTCAAATTTCAGTTTCCAAACTTCAATTTCTTCCAATTAACAACTAAATTAACTCCAAAAAACTTATTTTTCTTGTAAATCAAATCCGTAATAAAATTGATTAAGCCTTTCAAAATCCTTATTGAGTCTTTACTCATTTAAATTTGTATTTATTTACCCTAAATAGAAATATTCTCACTGAATGGGTCTTTTTTCAAATAAAATTAGATCGTCAATCTTGTATATTATAGTCCTTTAATTTTTTTCACTTATCATTTTAGTCCTTCACCACCAATTTAAGCAATTTTTTAGACTTTTTTTTCATATGTATCCTTTTGTGTTTTATTTATTTTCTTGATTTTTATGGGTCAATAATAGGTAACAACAATCTGGATTCCACGACCAAATAATAATTCACCCCTTAGTTCTACAACCAAGTAATAATTTACTATCTTGTTTCCATAACCAAGTAATAATTCCATCAACTCAGCATAATCAATCATCCATTCATTATCATAGACACAATATTCATATCTCCCTTTTTATTTCCAACTTCCCAACATTATATTCCCCACATCATATAACTTTAAATTTCTAGCAATTTAATAAGAATATACATGCTAACAGCATGAAATTTTTAACAAATTTAGAGAAATAAAAAGTGAGGTGCAAGGCACCTGTCTATTTTTTTAGTTGTGTGTGCTTATATTACTACACATAATGTTACTCTTAGTACCTCTCTTGAATCCATGGAAGGTCCTATAAATTAATACTTTTATCACCTTGTAACTCATTATTATTTTAGTTTATTAATCACATTATATACGTCAAATTCTAGTCTTTATTTTCATATTATTTACATTTACTCAAATTACATTTCTCATATATTTATTCATTTTACTCTTTTCTTCTTCTATAAATTTTCATTTAAATCAAATTCAATACAAGTCTATTTTCCATTACATATACTTATTTAGCCATAATGCCCTTTTCTTTTTCTTTTGCATTATACTATAATATAAATTTTGAACTCTATATTCAAATCTATTATGTATCCAAACCACACTTACTATACTAACAATTTATTCCATTACAAAAATTCACAACAATTTCAACATATATATATATATATATTAACAATTTCATCAACATTAATAATATCTAATTCTTGAACATATTATTTTACACTAGTTCTTACCATATGAACACATATACATCAAAACTATAATTCTTTCTTCTCTCTCTAGTATGGTCAATCATATGCACCATTTACCTCTAGAATTTATTTTTCAATAACATTAAATTTCACCTCCTAAACATTCATTTCTACATCTTTAAGCATGTCTAACCACCAATTTACAAAATCCTCAATTATTACACTTAAGAACCCTACTAACAATTAGACAAAATTAATGTTAGTTTTCCATTAACCTAACTAAAACAAGTATATAATTTCTTACCACAAACTAATATGACGTCTAAATGCTAGCCAAATGAGAATTTCCAAAGCTTTCACTATCTTTCCTCACTTTCCTTGCTTTCTCTTTCTAAACCCTTACTTACTCCTCCCAAATCTCACTTAATCAATCCAAACATATGGTTTTCTAAGAGATAATGTAAGATTGGGTGTACTCTCACAAGATTTCTCATTTTCTCTCACACTTTTTTCTTTTTTAACTTTCTTCCCTCTAATGGCCGACCACACACACACATATACAAGGAACAATTTTAAAATATCTATTTATGTCCTTCCTTTCAACCTTTTATTTTTCAAGGGTAATATTTATTGAGTCCTAACACTGGTTTAGACCACCTAGAACATATAAATTTAAATTTCATTAAATTTTATGTTACATGATTTTTTTTCTTGAAAAATTATTTCATTTAGTTTTTATATGCATTTCTATATTTTTATGTTGCAGCTATTTTCATAACTTAATTTTTTTCAAAACCATACCTAAACATTTTGTTTTAATTTCTTCTATTTCTTTTCATCTCATGAGTTGATTATTCCTTTTACTCACTTATCATAATGTTCCCTTCATTAATTTTATAAGTTTCTTCTCAAGGGTTTACACCTTCAGCCATGATCCCAGCAAAAATTTTGACCCTATAATCAGGAAGTGCTAGGAAATCTTATAACTAGATGAGTTGAAACCTTGAGGTATATCACTTATCTAAATGACCATTTTCATATTTTATTTTATTTTCAGCTTGGATAGATCATCTATTAGAATGATACTATTTTGGGTAGATCACCCATGAAAATGAGATCATTTTAGATAGGCCTCAAACCATTTTAAGTAACTTACCCACGAGAATGAGACCACTCTTAGACAGGTCATTATGAGAACCAAACCAACTTGGGCAAGTCATCCATGAGAATAGGATTAACTTAGGTAGGTTACCCATTATAATGAGACAATCTTTTGATTTTTAAAAGTGTCAAGTCTCTCCAATTAACTTAAGGGTGGAGGATCCCGTTCGTTTCAAATATTATTTTTTTTACAAGTTTAATATACAAAACCTTTTACAAGACTTTATACCGTAAGTATTGTAAAGATGAGAAAAATTGTTATAACTCATTTTTTTACTTTTATTTTTTAAAATGTTTTAAAAATTAGAAAAAAATCCAAAAAACATGTCTTTTCAATAATTTTAATCATGTTGTTATTTTCTTTATTTTTATTTAATTTTTGTGAGAAACAAATCTTGAAAATCAAGGATTGAAACTAGACCATTAAGTGACTATCGCATGCAAAAATTGAGTTTGAGAGTTATTGAGTCATAATTAAATTTTAAATCAAAGACAAAATTTACAAAATAGCATAATTTGATTTGGCTAAAAGTGAAAGGAGTCTAAAGTTCAAGAATAATTTTGAAGCGAACAACTAAATTAGAAGTCAATGAAAGGCTTAATTGTAGAAGAAAATCAAAAGTAGAACTTAAATCGATCAAAATTGCATAATATTAGGAACAAATGATGAATTTGTAATAGGTTGTTAAATTTAAAAGTCCAAATTGATTTAATTAGGGAAACGATTAAAAAGAAATATAGAATCTAGAACAAAACCAGTTGAAATTGCTAGAATTTAAAAAACAATGACTAAATTGGAAAGAGTCTAAATTGAAAAGATTTGATTTAGGGATTGAATTGAGAGATAATTTAAGATTTAAAACTCTAATTTAATGAAATTGAAAAAACCAATGGTTTTGGCTCTAACATATTATTAAATTAAACATGTAATATAATATCATATTTAACCTCTGTTAATTTGAAGTCATTACATAACTGAATCGAACAAAAAGATTCGGTATAGTTCTTTGTTAAACCAATGTGTATTCAAAAGGAATCAATTGAAAGTACGTCAAAACCTTCGAGAATAAAGGTAGGAAACGGAAGAATTTGGTTTGCCCAAGCTGTGTTGTGAATCTTGTGTTTTTTACATCCCACACTACGGGTATTTGACTTGAGTGTTCGAATTAATCGGCCCAACTTCCGTGTATAGCGTGAAGCTCATCATTTTCAAAGAGGATAATGATGCTCGGTTATAATATACGTTTATTTCTAATTTGAGAAAACCCTGATACATGATGCTCAGGCTTTCACATACCAAGTTCAGCTAGGAACTGGTTAGCTAAAAGACTGTCTCCAATGTTTTGTACAGCTGAAAGTGCAATGCAGACGGGTTTGTTGTCACAATACTTGTTTTTTGGACTGGTGTAAAAGAGTTATGCTTAAGAAAATGCTTGTTTACGCCAAATGATCTGTATCAGCATGAAAGTAAAAACAAATCATAATTTTTTTTATCTCTATTAATTTGATCAGAAGATAATAAGACCCAATTTTACATGAGATGATCTTCAAATTAGGTTTGAAAGATAATGGTTAAACCAATATTATTACTTTTTTTCTTTGAAGACTTTTAGTTCAATTTCAAATTTTATGTTGTTTTTCTTATTTGATTTAAGGTTTCGATTTCCCCATCTTATAAATAGTTTGTCAAACTCAGAGAGACAGACAGCAACAGAGATAAATTTCCAATAATAGACATAATTAAGGTAGTTATTGAGACTTTTTTTTCATCAAAGTATCTACCTTTTCTTACGTATATAATTTTTTTATTATCAGGTAAAAATGAAATTATATAGCAGATACATTAATTAAGCTGCTGTCTACCAATTCTGCATTATAAAAAGGGGTTATGTTCCCCGGTCTTAAATTAAGCAGCTTCATTTGGCTTTATTAGTTACTATTCACAAACCAGATATCCAGTTTAAGCTATCTTTCGCTCTCTTTGATTTTTCCTTTTTCATGCAGAGAATTTTGATGCAAAGAAAGTTTCACGAACACCCAGCTGCTACTTCATTCGGGTAAAAAATAATGAGTTGCAAATTATTCATGATACCTGTTTGATGATCTTGCATTCTCTGTCATGCAATTAAGTCCTTTATTTTGCAACCCATGGTTATGTGCCTGTATAAGTTTCACGTTTTTGTGATATGCATATACTAATGATATAGCAATCTCTTTATCCGATCCAGTTAACCAGGTGATGGCCATTTCTCGGAACAGCTTCAGCTGCATGCAAAGAGCACTATTTGAAGAAGCAGAAACAGCCCTAGCGCGTATGAGAATGTTGTGAACAGAATACCTTTTCTTTGTTTGACTTTGCTTGCCTGCTTCGTAGTGTACGTTTCAATATAAAAAATAAATACTGCCTAAAGACATCCTTCTCAACTCCTGACCTTCCATTTATAGTTCCTCCAAATTCACACGCCCAGGAAATTGACTCCATCTCTAAACATGAATCCAGTTTTTGAAGATCCTGCTGCTAACGCTGTTTTGAAGTACATCAGCCAGATTCTTATGGAAGAAGAGTCAGAGGAACAAACCTTTGTTTCAAGGGACTTCTCTCTTTGGGCTGCTGAAAGACCCTTTTCTGATATTCTTGCTCCGAAAGGTTCCTCGTCAGACGGTGAAGTATCTGATCCAAGTCAAACTATAAATAACGTTAGTACTTATTGTTGCGATGTTTATGGCTGTGACAGCTCCATGAAAGCTAACAACATTGTTGAGTCTAGCTCCATATGCAACGGAGGACCTCCGCCAGTTAACTACACCGTCCCGTTCAGTTTGCAGGTCAATCCACCTCCATTTTTTCCACGAAGCGGGTTTCGAACTTTTCCTGGGCCGGTGGATTCTGTAAATGTAACCCTCAAAGAGCGCCAATTGGAGGTGCTGTTTAGGGGAGGGACAGACGAGACTTGGAAATTCCATCAACAGCCAAAGGAGATGGTTGTTGATTTTGCTAACGACAGAATGACTCCAGTCATGGCGATCACAAAGGAAAGTAATTTGGATCACTCGGTTTGTGAGCTGATGGAAAGGCAGAATCATTACAGAGTGGAAACTGAGCTAGAACCGAGGATAAATAAACACACTTCAATTTGTGCTGAAGAGCCTGAGCAATTTGGAATGTTTGCTAGGGTGTTTCCCTCTACCGGTGGAGATGGCGAGCCTGCTGGTTTCAACCTTAATGAAGCATTTCAAAGTGGTCCAGGTATGATATCTTATCTAAAAGAACAATCAAGAGGATCCAGTGATGGAGTGATCTGCAGGAAAAGCCAAGTTTGTTGTAGGGAAGTGGTTGATATGAGGACTCTTCTGATACACTCTGCAGAAGCTGTAGCCGTGAATGATCACAGGACTGCAAATGAACTATTAACACAGATTAGACAGAATTCTACTCCTTTTGGAGATGGATCCCAGAGGCTGGCCCATTGCTTTGCCAACGCTCTAGAGACTCGCATAGCTGGAACTGGAAGCGAGGTATATGCAACTCTTGCTGCAAAAAGGGTGACACCTGCATGCATATTAAAAGCTGGCAGACTATTTATTTCAGGTTGCCCTTTCATGATTATGTCGAATTTCTTCGCAGCTCGAATTATCATGGACCTCGCGGAAAACGCAACAAGGCTGCACATCATACATTTTGGAATTCTCTATGGTTTCCCATGGCCTTCCTTAATTCAGCATCTCTCAACAAGACCTGGTGGCCCTCCGGTGCTTCGCATTACAGGGATAGAGTTTTCCCAGACTAGTTACGAGTCAGAAGCAGTACTTGAAGATATAGGGCGTTACCTGGCAAGTTATTGTGAGAAATTTAATGTCCCTTTCAATTATAATGCGATATCACAAAAATGGGAAAATGTCCAACTCGAGGATCTCAAGATCGACAGAGATGAAGTAACTGTCGTTAGCAGTTTATACAGGTTCCAGCACCTCCTTGATGAGACGGTATCCTTGAACTGTCAGCGGGATGCCGTTCTTAACTTGATTAAGAGGATTAATCCAGCCATCTTCATCCACGGGATCATTAACGGGGCTTACAATTCTCCCTTCTTTGTTTCCCGTTTCCGGGAAGCCCTCTTCTACTACTCATCATTGTTTGATATGCTTGAAGCCAATACATCCCGTGAAGATCCAGAAAGGATGGTGTTTGAGCAAGAGGTATTTGGAAAGGAGATCCTGAATGTCATATCATGTGAAGGATGGGACCGAATTGAAAGGCCAGAGAAATACAAGCAATGGCAGGCTAGGAAAGTGAGGGCTGGGCTCAGACAGCTCCCACTGAAAGAAGGGATCATGAAGCAAGTGAGAGAGCAAGTGAAGTCTAGTTATCACAAGGATTTTCTGATGGATCAGGACGGCCAGTGGATGCTTCAGGGGTGGAAAGGCAGAATCCTATTTGCCATTTCCTGCTGGAAATCTACCTAAGTAGGACTTCCATAAGCAATTAATCCATCTTTACACAACTGGAGTTCTAAATCGCTATCGCTAACTCGTTTCAGACATCTGCATACCAGTGACCCTTCGTTAAATGGCCGAATAAAATTTAATCCGGACAAGCTTTGATCAGGTTGTCGTCTTGTGTTCTTGTAATTTGTCTTTACACTGGATCGCATAGTTAGTTTTAATAGTAATTTTGTAAAATCATCTAATTAACTTGAGAAAAAGGGAAAAAATTTTGCATAATAGCCTGAAGCAATTAGCATCTTGTTTCCCAGATACGCTAACGAGGAATGTAACATCAAATTTCGCGGGGCCTATAATCTAATATTTAAAGAGAACTCATTTATCATATCAAACACCTGAAACTCGAAAATTTTATTGAATTTAGGGAAGCCTCAAGCCAACCTTGAGGATTTCAGCAGACGGAAGAGATTTTTATTTTATTTTTATTTATGTCAATTAGGAGAGTTTTTCCTGATATATATCATTTTCACTCAATCTAGAAATTTAATTTAATAAACCATTTATTTGTATGAAAACAGCTTCATGGAAAACAATTTTCTAATGCCTGGGAGGACTTTGCAACACTGGTTAATGGAATTCCTTTTCCAAATCTACATCCAAAGTATTTTTTATTTTTTTTTAATTTAATAAACCATGTATATACATGAGGAAAACGCTTCCTTTAAACCGTCAAAACCAACATTTACCTCTTATAGAAATAGTACAACCCACATAAACAGCACGTGCACACTTGCATGAAAGATAGTACATAGAGTTTGTATTATTAAAAAAAATACACTGTGTATCCAAAATAACATAGAAAACGAAATTATTTTTCAATCTAAAATAAATATCAAAATAAAAATAACATTGTACATATATAACACAATAAAAAGTAAAAAACCACATCTATTGAAATCTAAATAATACGATAAGTGTAAAAAATAATATAAAATTAATTTTAAATTAAAATAATTATTTAATAAAATATTTTAATCTTATAATGAAGCGAGCGGATAAGGATTTGAATCTAACCTTTTTTATTTTTTCCAACTAAATCTAAAAAGTAAGAGCAAGGTGTCATTAAGTTTTTATAAATTTTAGATTCAAATAACTTTTACTTTAAATGATATATTAAAAGATAATATAAAATTAATTTTAGATTAAAATAATTATTTAATAAAATATTTTAATCTTGATAATTAAGCAAATAAGAATTCGAATCTATCATTTTCCATTTTTTAACTAAATCTAAAAAGTAAAGGCAAGGTATTCATAAGTTTTTATAAATTTTAGATTCAAATAACTTTTGCTTGAAATGATATACTAAAAAATAATATAAAATAAATTTTAAATTAAAATAATTATTTAAGCTTGATAATTAAATGGATAAAACTCAAATCTAACCTTTTTTATTCTTTCTAACTAAATCTAAAAAGTAAAAGCATGGTTTCGGTAAGTTTTTATAAATTTTGGATTCAAGTAAAAATTACTTGAAATGTATATTAAAAGATAATATAAAATTATTTATTACCTTCATTTAATTACTTAAATTTTTAGATTAATTAGTTATTTTATGATATAAAAAAATCCCAACATTTTTCCTCTCCTCACAAGTTGTAGTTAATTCTATTTTTTATTTGTTAGTTTTCATGATAGTTGCAGTTCCTTCGTAGAGCTTAAAAAAAAAAAGAGTTCTTGAGAAATATTGTAATCGATTGTTTCAGATTTATTTTTTTTATTCGATTGTTTGCATCTCCATTAATTGAATTACAGGCAATTAATCAAGAGAAATAAACCTGGGATAATCGATTAAAAACTCAGTTTTTTCTATAGTTTCGAAATAATAAACTTAGGGTCAATATCTAATTAATTAATATGAGATAGTCATATATCAAGTAAACTTGTTATAGCAAGTTAATGCTACTGATTTAAACCATTTACAAATTTTGGTTGACTGGTTTAGCAATTCATTAGAATAATTCATTTATTTCAATTTAAAATTCTCAAAATCATTCATTTTGGATATAATAACTTAAATTTAACAAAAAAAAAAGGTAATAAAAAACATGAATGAAACAATTCTTCGCAACATAGCAATCTTTGAACGGGCTGCTTGCCCTCAGCACTGAAAAATGAGAGGCGGGGCACGCGGTCAACAAATGGTTAAAGCTTTGAAAATAAATGTGCAAAGAAATATCTTGTCAGTTGTCACTGCCATGTTCAAGACATTTTAGAGGTCTAAAGCCAGATAGTGAAAGCTCCACAAGAGGTGAGATGAATCTGGTCTGCCATGACAAATCACCTGACATTATGGTTTTTGATTGAAGGAAAACGGGCTTCCATTATTGTTGATCATTCTAGCTTTTGGAATCGAGGGTCCCCGTCTAGGTGATGGGTCAGCCACCCCATTGCTTCACACACACAACCATGGTGGCTAATTTTCCATTTTGGTGGCTTAAAACATAGGTAATAAATCTGACCTTCAATTATGACAGAAAGTGAGTTCACGTCGAAAGCCGGTCCGGAACTTGATCCATTCAGATTTGAAAACATCTGCGTTCGTACGGTATTCCAGATAATATTCATCTCGTAGGCGATGCTTCTCGTTCTTCCTGGATTGGCACGATAAACTGTTTTTCTTTTTTTTGAAAACATGTTAAACTAATGTACATTTTTATTTTTAAAATTTTATTTTTTATATTAATACATAAAACGATATAAAGATTCATCAAAATACTCTGAATATATCAGGCCAATGAGATGATACACTTTTCAAACCCTTTTTTTATTTTTTTAAATGTCGATCAACACATCCACTGACATAATTGACATGGGAATACCTCTGCAATGATAGATTACAAGAAAACTGTAGACTATTATCTACGGAACCGTCAGTGACTCCTTTGCTGACGGGGTTGATTGGCTACCTGGGAAAACATATTTTAATCTACTTTTAATATTTCTTTTCTTGTGAGATAGTACTAAGGAGATCGCGAATCATGAATAAGCAAATCAATACCATGGGCCAGACTCCAGAGAGGGAAGCGACAACGACATGGATGCGAGGATGAGATGGAGACTGGCGGCTTCGGTCATTTCTGAGATTGTTAGGCAGTTGATGCCTATTGACTAGTCACAGGAAGCGAGCTGTGAAAACTGAAAACACCGGGAGCCGACTGTGAACAATATCATCCACGCGGTTGCATTCTCAACAGAACAGAAATGGTTTTACAATCAATTCTGTTTTCCATATTCTCGGTCGTAGTTCTACTTTTGTTATTTCTTTTACTACAATTTTCAGCACGGAAATTTTAAGAAGTTGTGAATTATGCTACGAGATCCTAGCAAACCCAAGTAGTTTAGGAGAAAAGGTTGTGTTAGATAATTAATTAATTTGTTTAATTTTAATAAGTTTATTTATTTTTTAGTTAAGATGATTGGTAATTTATATATGATATTGATAGATTAAAGTGATTGATACATGTAAAAAAATAGTTTTCAATAGCAGTGACATTCTCAAATACTTAGGCCATGTTTTTATTTTGGAAAACAGTTTTTTGAAAATCATTTTTCAAACTTTTCTGTGTTTGTTTGTCATTAGAAAAGTTGATCAACAGAAAACACTTTCTGGTCAACGAAAATATTTTTTAGTAAAAAAAAATTTGGCTTGGTTTTCAGGAAAGTGTTTTTCTTTTGCTGTGTTTGTTTTCCGCAAAGTGGTTTCCAGAAAAATACTTTCCAAACTTTCTTGTGTTTGTTTTTCAGAAAGTGGTTTCGGAAAAATCATTTTCTAAACTTTCTTGTGTTTGTTTGCTGTTAGAAAAGTTGGTAAACAGAAAATACTTTCCAGTCAAAGAAAAATTTGGCTTGATTTTTAGGAAAGTGTTTTCCTAAAAAATTTAGGAGGAAAACACTTTCCGGAAGTTGTGAAAAGTTTAGAAATGTCATTATTTGCTGATTATATCAAATTTGATTCTCAAACTTTTGATTGCTATATATATTTTGTTTTGAATATTTATTTTTCAATTTCATTTCTTAAAATTTATTTTTTATATTTACTTTGGTCCTTATTTTTATAATTGTTATTTGTTTTTCTCCTATTATTTTTTTATTGAAATTTTTTCTATTAAATTTGGTCCTCATTCTTTTGATTATTATTTATTTTATTTGAAGTACTTTATGAAATGTTAATTATTATTATTTTAATTTCTTCATCTTTTTTTTTAAGATTTGATCTTTATTGTTTTGATTATTATTTATTTTATTTGAGATAATTTATGAATTTTTTTTAATTTCATTATTATTCAACCTTTTAATTTGTAAGATTTATTCCTTATTATTTTAATAAACTTAAAAAAATAAATTAATAAATTATTTTCCAGTTCATTTTCCATAACATAACCAAACACTGGAAAGTGTTTTCCCGTTCATTTTCTATAACACTGCCAAACATCGAAAAATACTTTACTTTTAAGGAATTCGTTTTTCCCAGAATTCACTTTCCTCAGAATTCACTTTTCAAAAAGAAACAACTTTCCTGCAAACAAACGGGGCCTTAAGTAAATATCTATTTATAAAGAAAAAATACAATCATATTTTAAATAAATAGATTCTAAAAATATATATAGTCAAAATATTGAGAATGAAAAGATTGTGAATTTAGAGTTTGAAGAATTTATGGGTTTTTTATAACTCATAAGTCTTGTTCTTTTATAAAGAGGAGTGGTTGAAAAGTCACTTCATTCTTGTGATATCTTGAATTATATTCCATTCAAAATAATATGTATTAGATTAATATAAAATATTAAGAGACCTGCATAGAGTTCTTGAAAATTTATAGAGGGAATGGTAGGCTCAGCGCAAGTTGTCTAAGCCTATTAAGGGTGGAAAATGAGTTCATACACACTACTCAGGCCTATAGTCGTTGGGTTCAGGCAGTGTTTAAACCTATTCTTTTTGAGTTGTTAAGGGTTTTAAACCTATTAAATTTGTATTTGTTAATAACCCTCAAATTTTTGTAATATGGAAACGCAAAGAATTGTAAAAATACTTAGTTATCATGATGACTTCATCAAAAAAAAAATTCATATAACATAAGAGATGGAAAATTCAGGTAATAAACTGAAGAGCCCATATGTAGGGGCATGCACCATGGTTGAAAAAAAAAATTATAAATACATTGAGGGGAATTATGGAGGAACTCATACTTAGAAAAATTTTCAGAAAGATAAGGTGAAATCATAGACGAATTCATCCTTATAGTTTTTTTCCTAACAAGTGAAGAAATTTGTTAAGGAGGAGCCTATACTTAGAAAACATTAAGTAGTTGAAAAAGCTTAAAGAAAATGAGCCTCTACTTAGAAAAAATTTTCGAGAGATTGAAGGAAATCCAATTAGGGTGAGCCTATACTTAGAAAATTTTTATAAGAAGGGAACTTGTAAAGGGTAAAGCCTGTACTTAGAAAAAATTTAAATGCCCACGGGGTTCCAAATGAGGGTGAGCCTACATTTTAAAAATCTCTTAGTGGTTAGAGGAAACCTGAATAAGGAACCTATTGGAGGAACTCCCATCTCTAAACTCATTAAAGAAACTTACTCTCATTTGAGAAACTTTCATTAGAGGAACTTCTTTTAAAGGAACTCTTATTGGAAAAACTTTTCTTATAAGAACTCTCATTTCTAAACTCATTAAAGGAAAATCAACTCTCATTAGAGAACTTTTATTAAAGAAACTATTATTGAAGGAACTTTGTATAAAGGAACTCTCCTTGAATGAACTTTTATCTTTAAACTCATTGGAGAAACTTTTATTTGAGGAACTCTCATCTCCAAACTTAATAGATGAACTCGACTCTCAAAATAGAAACTCCTAATAGAAGAACTCTTATCTCCAAACTCATTGAAGGAATTAAACTCCCATTAGAGAAACTCTCATTTCCATTAAAGAAACTCTTATTGGAGGCACTCTCATCTCTAAACTCTTTTCACACGACTAAAAGATTGATGTCTTTTTTCAAGTGAAGGAGTGTCAAAGTAATAAATAACCCGGCAAGATAGAAGTCAAACCACATGGAGGTTAATTATATAAATTATAAACAACAGCAATACAACAACAACAATAATAATAGTAGAAGTAGAAGTAAAAAAAAAAGAAGTTGATAGGAACTTTGAGATAGAAGATTAATGCAAGGATTAAACAATATTAACAACAACTATCAAGGTTAGAGGATCCACTAATTGTATGTCAAACAAGTATAGTATAAACTCTTATTATTTAATTGGAAACCATACACAAAAAAGGTTCCAATTAAATTATAAATTGTTAACATGATTACATTAAGTTTCTTTCATAAGTTACTCTTATTATCTAATTCGATTAATGCTAATACTTGTAAATCTTATTAGGCATTCATGATTACAACTTATGTTAATAACAAATCAAGTTTCTTTCATAGCACAGGTGTAGGTTATATCATACAGTTAAGCTATGAAAGTGCCAAGTATTTGCTATACTAAGTGTTATATAACAAAAATCTAGATTAGTCATTTAATAAGCAAAGTATTAAAAAGTGAACAAGATAACAAATACAAAATATGTTAGTATCAAATATTAAAGTCCATGTTAAGTTTACACTATACTTATTTTTACACCATTAGTGTAACATTTTCACCTTGATATAATAAAATTAGTTAAGCATAATTAAAGAGAAAAATATAATAAATAAGATAAAAACATAAATAAGATAAAAGTTAACTAAGTAAAGGAAAGGAAATGAAAGGCATAAATAAGATATTAATGAAAATAAAAGTTAAGTGTTACAAAAATATAAAGAGAGAAAACAAAAGCATGATTTTAATCTAGAAATCAAATGCTTAAATGCATGACAAATACCTCCTTTTATAGGCTAAAATTGAAAACTATTGATTTGATGATTAATTAATGAGTGGGTGGCCAATTATTGACTTGGTGACAATCCTTATCTTTTCTTGTTTGCCCAAAACATTATTGATAACATCAGAATTGGAACCACTTGAAACATGAAAGTTTTAGGAAATTGTCTCAGCTTTTCAAGAAAAAAAATTGAAGGTCATTTGGACTTCTAAAACTCCATATATGGGTTAAACACTGAACAGTGTTCGAGTTGCAGGATAGATTCGAACTTCTTCATTGTTGTTATAATTTAGACTTGAAAATGGACTTTTTAAAACCAGACCTTTACATAAAAGTTGTAAGCTTATGTCTTACCTAAATCTGAGATCTACAGCTACAGATATAACCCAATTACCAAACAGTGTTCCGGTTTGGACTGCATCAGCATTTCTTTTCTAAGTTTGGTCATTTCTTTGTCCTTTAAATTTCAGTTCTTAAACTCATCAATCAATTCTTTTATTTATGTGATAGGCCTACATTTAAAATAAACATTTACCATAAATTAAAGGTATCTTATATCATTAGATATGTTATTATAAAACATGATTTAGTTAAGGAATTATTGATATTTCAAGTGCAAAATAATAATATAAAACCTTAATACAAATGCACTTTTAAATATTAATTATCGTTAAACAAACTTAACTCTCATTAGAGAAACTCTCATCTCTAAACTTATTAGAGGAAATCAACTTCAAATAAAGGAACTTTCATCTCTAAACTCATTGGATGAACTCAACTCTTATTCAAGGAACTATAATCTCTAAAATCATTAGAGGAACTTTCATCTCTAAACTCATTGGATGAACTAAACTCTTATTCAAGGAACTATAATCTTTAAAATCATTAGAGGAACTTAACTCTTATTGGAGGAAGTCTCATCTCCAAACTCATTAGAAGAGCTTAATTCTTAATAGAGAACTCTCACTAAAGAAACTCTTATTAGAGGAACTCTCATCTCCAAACTCTTTAGAGGAACTTTACTCCCGTTTGAGGAACTCTATTTGAATAAGCTCCTACCAAAAAAAGCTCTTACTAAAGGTACTCTCATCTCTAAATTCATTGAAAGAACTCAACTTCTATTGGAGGAATCTAAAGTCGTTAGAAAAACTCTCACCTTTGAACTCATTCTAAAAACTCAACTCTCATTGAAAGAATGCATTAAAGGTGAAGCCTATGCTTAGAAAAATTTTAAATGGTTAGAGGAAATCCATAGAAGGATAAGCCTATTCCTAGAAAAAAATTAATGGTTGAGAGGAACCTAAGAATGTTATTGTTATTGCATTAAAGAAACCAAGTCAATTCTTTGAAAAATGGTGTTATTGCACTAGGAAGAGTTATACCAATCATTTGAAAAGTTTTCAACAAGTGGAGCTCGTCGAGTAGGTAGAAGTCACTTGATAGGTGAAGCTCATCCAGTAGATGTAAATCACCTAGTAGGTGGAACTCACTTAGTATTGGAGATCATCTAATAAGTGTACCTCACCTAGTAGGTGTAGCTTGTCAAGTAGGTGGAACTCATTTTTTGTACATCATTATAACTCTTTAAATCTTACCCTTTAACGTGTACAAGCCCCTATAAATATTATAGGCTTAGCTTTGGGGTATAGCTATGGGTGTAGTTATAAGCACAATCATCATTGAGAAACTCATTAGAGGAACTTAACTCTCATTTGAGAAGCTTTTATAAGAAGAACTTTTTATAGAGAAACTCTTATCGGTAAAACTCTACTTGTAAGAACTCTCATCTTTGAACTTACTGGAGGAAATCAACTCTCATTGGAGAACTTCTATTAAAGGAACTATTATTGAAAGAACTCTCACTAGATGAACTCTCATTGAATGAACTCTTATCTTTAAACTCATTTAAGGAACTCTCATCTCCAAACTCATTAGAGAAACTCGACTCCTAAGAAAGAAACTCTTACTAGAAGAACTCTCATCTCCAAACTCATTAGAGGAATTAAACTCTCACTAGAGGAACTCTCACCTCCATTAAAAAAGCTCTCATTAGAGAAACTCTCATCTCTAAACTTGTTAAAGGAATTCAACTCTCATCAGAGGAGCTTTCATCTTTGAACTCATTGGAGGAAATCAACTCCTAGTAGAGGAATTATCATCTCTAAACTCATTGGATGAACTCAACTCTCATTCGAGGAACTTTAGTCTCGAAAATCATTGAAGGAACTCAACTCTTATTAGAGGAACTCTCATCTCTAAACTCATTAGAGGAGCTCAATTCTCATTAAAAAATTCTCACTAAAAGAACTCTTATTGAAGAAACTCTCGTCTTCAGAGAAACATAACTCCCATTTTAAGAACTCTATTTGAAGAAGCTCCTACCAAATAAGCTCTTACTAAAGGAACTCTCATCTCCAAACTCATTGGAGGAACTCAACTCCTACTGGAGGAATCTAAATTCATTAAAGAAACTCTCACCTTTGAACTCATTCTAGAAACTCAACTCTCATTGAAGGAATGCATTAAAGGTAGAGCCTATTAACTCAACTCTCATTGGAGGAATGCATTAAAGGTAGAGCCCATGCTTAGAAAATTTTTAAGTGGTTAGGGGAAATCTATAAAAGGATAAGCTCATTCTTAGAAAAAAAATCAGTGGTTGATAAGAACTTAATAATGGTATTGTTATTGCATTAGAAAAACCAAGTCAATTATTTGAAAAGTGATGTTTTTGCACTAGGAAAAGTTATACCAATCATTTGAAGAGTTTTCAATAAGTAGAGCTTGTCTAGTAGGTAGAAACCTAATCACTTGATAGGTGAAGCTCATCCAGTAGATAGAAATCACCTAGTAGGTGGAACTTGTACCATAGGTGGAACTCACCTGGTATATGAAGATCATCCAATAGGTGTACCTCACCTAGTAGATAGAGCTCATCAAGTAGGTGGAACTCATTTTGGATGCATCATTAAAGTTTTTCAAGTTCCAATGACACCCTTTGACATGTACAAGCCCCTATAAATATTATAGGCATAGCCTTAAGGTATAGTCATAGGAGTACTTGTAGGCACAATCATCATTATGTTAGGATTTAATCAACCATGAAAAGAGCTTTTAAGAAACAAGAATAAACTGGATTTGTGTTTAGTTTTCCACAACAACGTCAATAATAAGGTCAATGAATTAGATTTATGTTTAGTTTTCCACAGCAACACCAATGATGAGGTCTCAAAAAATCCAACTTAGGAGCAAAACTTACGTGTTAGGTAATCAATTAATTTATTGGATCTAGCAATTTAATTTATTTTTTCTAGCCAAGGTTGCAGGTATCTTATAATTGGTACCTAGTATGTCAAATTGGTTGGTACCTATAAAATGTCTATTTTGATAGAAGTGGAGAATTTTAAATGTTTAAGTATATTTTTGGAAGAAAAAAAAAGGAAAATTATATTTTAGAAAGATAGATTCTGAAAATATATATCATAAAAAATTTTAAGAATAAAGAGATTATAAACCTAGTAATTAAAGGATTGATAAGCTTTTTATAGCCTATTAATTTTTTCATTTTTATATTAAAAGAAATGAAGAGTTTGTTTATATTTTGAATTATATTTTATTTAAAATAATATGTATTAAATTAATATAAAATATTAAAAAACTCATATGAAAATCTCAAAAAATTATTAAAAAAATATTGGGTTCAAGCAGATTGCCTTAGGTTTTTAAAGCAAAAAATGAATCCAAATGTGCTGTATAAGATCGTGATTGTTGCCTAAACCTAAATATTTTAGATTAATAAAAATTTTAAGCTCATTAAATTTAGATGTAAAATGATTCTTTTATGAGATAAGAGAGGATAAGATTTACAATTATATTTTTTCCTCTTGGACGAGTAAACTGACCGGCATATTACATGATCAAACACCTTTCTTTTTCTAATAATATAATAATACATAGAACATGCTAAAGAGAAAATGAGACTAAAAATAAAATAAAGATTTTATATAATTTAGAATGTGTTATTGTGTTTTTTAAAATTTTGAAATTTTAAATTATTTTTATTTAAAATAAATTTGGATTATTTTATTGGGTTGATATTAAAAATAAATTTTAAAAAATAAAAAAAATTATTTTAATATATTTTTAAATAAAAAATATTTTAAATAATCATCACACCGTGGTTAAACATGATTGGTTTGAATATGGAGCCATTATATGACAACAGCTTTTTGATTCAGTCAGTGGCCTTTGGCAATCGATACAGACAACCCGTGCATCATAATTCAAATCTTCTTTAGAGTCATAGATGCGACTCAAGCTTGATCAAAACTGAAGTGCAAGAAATTTCCAAGAGGTCAGGTTGCAGAGGAGATGGGCTCCAAGGCCTCTCTTTGCTTTTAAAAGCGAACCGAATCCAATTTACCAAAATTATTATATAAACATTTGGATACTTCTTGTTCAAATCGCTTTCTTCAAAAAACTTGGCCCCTTGGTCTCATAATTAGTACCTGCGATCTACACTTCTACCTTCTTACTCATCACTTCCAAAATCTTGTGTTTCTGTTGGGTTTTCACAGAAATCATATTCCTCAGGGCATCCTAGATAAGTAGTATTATTTACACCTTTTCCACTTTCTTGTTCGACAATCGGGTACGAATTTGAGCACATTCCGTTTCCATACTAATGGTGATTGAATCTATGGATCCACCTTCCTATCCCACTAATCTACAAGCTCCCGCTAACAATCCTTCTTTAAGGTCGACCTCAGATGGAGAATCTCCGTTCGACAGTGAAACGACTGACTGCTACCATGCTGTTTTGAAGTACATACATGACATCTTAATGGAAGATGGCTTGGGGGATAAAACCTGTATGTTACAGGATAGTCTCGCACTCCAAGCTGCTGAAAAGTCACTCTATGATGTTATCGGCGAAGAGTATCCATCTTCTTCGGATCATTGCCCTCCTTGTTTAATTCATAACAATGAGAGCCCAGATGAGAATTTCACTCCAACTAAAAGTGTTCAATCTTCTGTTACACAGCCATTTGACTCTCCCGAAAGCATGCCGTATGTACATGTAGAAACGCAGCCTTTTGGACAGTTCAATGGAGTTATGGGAAGTGCTAACAAGTCCATTCAATATAGTCATTCTATCAATTTTTCTTCAATGGGAAATGTATCAGATCCTCAAGAGCTAGAGAGAGAGTTGATGGCAGACAGAATGCAGAAGAATGGAAGGAACTACTCATCAATTCAGACAAGGGGAAGGAGGAATCATCAGCATGACAATAATGGCTACTTAGAAGAAGGGAGAAGCAAGAAGCAATCTTCGGTCTCAGAGTCCCTACACTTGGAGCTTCTTGATGATACCTTTTTGTATAATATTGAGAATGGAGGACACATACCGTGTCCTTTGTACGGTAATTCACCAAGTGCAAGGAACAAGAAGTTTCTGCAAAGTGAGCAGTCAGCTGCTTCTGATATGCGCACGAGAACACTGGCTAATAAAAGAGAGACAGACCTGTGGACTCTGCTAATTCTTTGTGCACAAGCTGCAGGAAGCGGGAATCTAAAGACAGCTAGTGGGAAATTAAAGCAGATTAGGCAACATTCTTCTCCTTTGGGGGATGCAAATCAAAGATTGGCACATTATTTCGCTAATGGCCTTGAGGCACGCCTTGCTGGCACTGGCATGCCACTCTCTGGACCCATTACGCAAAGTTCGACAACAGCTGCTGACATTCTGAAATCTTATGAGCTCTATGTTACAGTATGCCCTTTCAGGAAGATGACAAATTTGTGTGCAAACAGAACAATTTCTAGAGTAGTAGATAAGGCAACAAGCGTGCACATCATTGATTTTGGCATTAGCTACGGATTTCAATGGCCTTGCTTTATCTACAGGCAGTCATTAAGGCCTGGAGGACCTACCAAGATTCGCGTTACGGGAATTGAGCTTCCCCAACCAGGATTCCGGCCTGCAGAAAGGGTTGAAGAGACTGGCCGTCGTTTACAAAGATTGGCTGACAGAATGAAGGTTCCGTTTGAGTACAATGCCATAGCCCAGAAATGGGAAACTATTCAATATGAGGATCTCAAGATCGATAGAGATCGCGATGAGGTGATTATTGTCAACTGTATGTACCGATTGAAGAACTTACCTGACGACACGATGGTGGTCAACAGCCCCAGGGATGCCGTTCTTAAACTGATTAAGAGAATCAATCCCGATATATTCCTCCATGGAGTTAGTAATGGTTCTTACAATGCTCCCTTCTTTGTCACAAGGTTCCGTGAGGCATTGTTCCATTATTCTGCATTTTTTGATATGCTTGAAGCTACTGCACCTCGAGAAGATCAAGAAAGATTGCTGTTCGAGAGGGAAAAAATTGGAAGGGATGCTATAAATGTGATAGCATGTGAGGGTACACAAAGGGTTGAAAGGCCAGAGCCATACAAGCGATGGCATATGAGGAATTTGAGGATTGGATTTAGGCAGGTCCCATTACATCAAAGCATCATTAGAAGAGTGAAAAACATTAAACATGATTATCATAAAGATTTTATCGTTGATGAGGATGGACAATGGATACTTCTTGGATGGAAGGGTAAAATAATCCATGCTATTTCAGCTTGGAAACCTGTCCAGGAGTAACACATGAAACTATGGTGTTTTTGCTTCTTCTTCTTTTTTCTTTTTCTTTTTTTTGTAAAGTAACTTTATCCTTTACTGCTTAGCGTCTGTGGATTATGATCCTCGTTGAGCAACTACAACAGTCCTCATTCAATTGTTTACTGTGGATCTAACATCGTAAACACTGAATAATTGGCCGGAAGAGGAGTCCTCTGAACATGCCCGGCCGGCCATCTTGGATTACAGGACTAGTGAATATATAGTTTCTTTGCTTTGAGTTACGAACCAAGAAGATACAAATTCCTGAGCAGATATGCAACAAATGAAACTCTTTGTTTTCCTCATATCACTTTAGAAAGAGGCATGGTGAAACAAACCATAACAACATTCCCGTTGCGCAAAAAAGGATGAATTACATTTTGATCCCTACATTTTATGATTGTGTGATTAGATCCTAAACCATTAAACCAATAAAGATCAGAAAAACTCTCCTTTGTCCCTAAAGTCTTCGTATATTTTAAAATACGGAGATAAATGTTCACATAAAGTCCATATCATGTATGAGGTATATACATAAGATGGTAGTTTACTTTTTGGTAGATGTTAGAAGAAAAAATAATAATATAAACTTTTAGGAAAAATAAATAAATGGGCCCAATCAAAAAAAAACTATAAGAACTATGTTTTCTTTTTTAAAAGCAACATGACACTACGATAACAACTACCTTAATATTAAATAAATGCAAGTTCAACAAACAAATAATCAGAGCAAGGATAATGAATTAAAAAATAATTAAGAGGTTAAAATATTAGAATTCAAAGAAAACTTGAGTAATTTAAGAGGTTAAAATCTAGAAAATAATTTAAAAAAAAACTAATTATAAACTATAAAGTTTTTTTGTGGTGGAAAACGCCTAAGAAAATTAGGAATAATATAATAAATTGTATGGAACTTAAAAGGCGTTAAGGTGAAGAATTAATAGCACTAAAATGAAAGCATAATTAAACAAACATGAAAATAATGTATGGAGATTAAGAGATAAATAGTATAGAAAAATATATGTACTGGATTGACAAAAAAAATAATAATTTATAGTTATCTTGCTTCTTTGTTTACACATAAAATATTAAAATTGATTAATAGATATTTATATAATTATTAATTTTAAAACTTGTTAAATTAGTTAAGATATATATAAATTAATATGAATATTTATATTAATTAAATAAATAATTATATCATTCCAAGAACCCTTACTATTTACAAGTAAATATTTGGTCACCTAACATATTTATTCTCAATCATCACCTAACTCTCGATCGAACACCCAAACTACTATTTTTTTATTTAGTTAGGCATCCTATAATCTATCACACATTATCCATCTATCATCAATCCTTGGAAAAAAAATGTTGGCATCATGAAAGGTCATAAATGTTGGTTTATTTTTTTATAGGAATATAATTATGATTGCTTTTTAAAAAAATAATGTAGAAATATATTAAAATGATATTTTTTATTATTTAAAAATTATTTTTTATATCAACATATCAAAACAATCCAAAACATATAAAAAAATTATATTTTTTCTTTGAAAACATGGTGCAAACATTATCTAGAGGTAATTGGCTCCATGCTTTGTCACGTGCTAAATAATTTTTAAAATTTAACTTGATTTAGTTGATCAATTTTGAAATCTTATAACCTAACTATTTGTCTAAATTGAGTTTTAAACTAAATTACATAAAAATTAACCCCAAATTAAATTGAATAATTTTATGTATCTAAATAAATACAATCTTGACAATTGGTAAAAACATGGGTTAATCTTGAAAATAAAGTTTAATATCAAAATAAAAGTTAAAAAAATGCAAAGGACTAGTCACTTTATTGAAAAAACATGAGGCACAAAAATGTACTTAATAAATAAATTTAAATGTGCCATCTATGTTACCATTATTTTACAATTTAGTTCTCTATATTTCAATTTAATCCTCACCTACAAAAAAAAAATTCAAATAAGCTTTAATTTGGGCTTAATTGTGTTAAAATAATGCTTGAAGATAAAATTAAAAATTTTAAAAATTATATTATTATAATCCAAGGTAAAATATAAAAGGATGAATAATAATTCATATGGAGTAAAAACTCCACACCATTTAACTTTATATATAATATAAAATATATTTGATTTAATGTTTTTCCCCCTACAAACTTAGTGGTTAAATGAACTCATTAGTCCCTCTACTATTTCGTTATCGTTAAGATAGCTACTTATCGTTTTTATTAATGCGACCCATGGTCCTCCGCAATGTGAACCTTCCATCCTCTTTATCCAAGTCAAACTGTTAAGTTTAACGGAAACTGTTCAATTCATTAGGCAGGAGGTCATTGGCCATTGAAAAATTAACGAGGTTTAATTTATTTTACGTTGTGTTTAATTAGTCACGTATGAAAGCAGTAATTTATTTTAATGTATTATTTCCTAAATCTTTTAAGCGATTGGTCACTGATTATATACAATTTGGAATATTGTATCATATTGTTTTAACAATATCAAAAAAAGTTGTGGAGTAAATCGTTAATATTAAAAAAAAAAGGCGCCGATAAACTTAGTTGTGAGGATAAAAACTACATGGATAATTACTATAGCATTCTCTACATCCAAAGAAAATGTTGTCATTTGTGTGTGTGTGTGTCCATTTTAAGTGATTAACTATTTATATAATTTTTTATTTATTGAAAATGAATGAAAATAATTAACATCATTATAAATAAAAAAATAAAATATATTTAATACGTGTGTTTATATTATTGACGATGCATATTTTTTTTAAAATTCTTACTCAAGTTTTGAAAGAAGAATTACTGCAAGTTATGTCACATAATTTGATATTTTATGCGGAAAGGACCTAATTAAAAAATAATAAAAGTATAAATGACATTTAATTTAACTTCTATTTTAAATAATAAAACTTTAAATAACTTTAGAGGCATTAAAATAGATTGGTCCGGCATTAGAAACATTTTCCTTGTTTTATATTCAAAGAAAAAAATATTCAAAATACATTTTGAATAAAATTTTATAATATGATTTTTTGTTTGCTCAAAATAAAAATAATTTACTATATTGTACGATTTTTTTATTCAAAATTTGCATGTTATATCGTCAATTTCTCTTTTTAACTTTACATAATTGATGGTACATACCAGACACATCACAATATATTGATTATATTATTTGTCACTCGTTAAAATGATTATCAAACAACCACATAATCGGGTGAGTTTAATTATTTATATAAAAAATGAATAAGGTAAATATATTTTTAAAACGTCTGGTAAAAGCTTTTAGTTGTAACAATATTTTCTTTTTAGCAGCAAATTACATGTTATTTGTTTATTTAAGAGAGAGAGAGAGAGACAGATGATAGATAGTTCATCCCTTGTAAAACATAAAAAATAAAAAATAAAATAAAAGGTGTCCAATTGTGTTTCCCTCTGGTATTTGTTACGGTAGGATTATGATTTTTTTTTATTGGATGTTTTATTTTTTTAATTTTATTATTTAATATAAAGGTTATAGATTAACTAGAGTTAATCTGTTATATATATATATATATATTATTAAAATATTTTTATATAATTTAATTTAAAACTTGATTTAAATAAAAATAAAAAATTAAGTTGGAAATTTTTAAGTTTGGATCTTCGTACTGCATTTAATAACAATATTGAAATGTTTTTAATGATCTAGATATTAATTTTTTGAGTTTCAAAATTTTTTGGTCCAGGCCGATAGCACGGGAATTAAACTTGTAAAAGCTAACAGATATTGTTTTTGTACAGATAATAAGCATTTCTTAATTGGTCATAATAACCGAATAATGATTCTAAATTAAGAAAGCATTGGGTGTTTATATGTTTTAGGGTTTGGTTATGCAAGTTGGCTTGTTTGATTTTATAAATAAGTTCAATGGCCAAGTTTAAATTCTCGAAACCAATTTTTTAACCAGGGAAAAGCATTTTGTTTTATAAGGTTTTTGGTTTAAGCATTATTGTAATTTCTATAAGAAAATAATTAGACTTGACTGGATTTGTAGCGGTTCTATATGGCTGGCCAAGTTAAAGTTTTTTTTAATGTAAAAAAAAATATTTAGGTGATAATAATTCAAATTTACATGAGATAATTTAAATAATAGATGATGCAGAATATAAAATTCAAATAAAATAAAAAAAAATAAAGAAATTACAGTGTTCAAGGTTCAATAACATAATATTAAATGATAAAATTAAAAAAAATAACACTGAAAAAAACTCTTCAAGTCAATACAAGTTAACTTTGTTAACTTATCGTCCATGATATGAGATCAAGATAAAACAAAATTATATTTAAATAAAAAACAAAAAAATATTAAAAAAAAATCAAATTAACATAATTAACTTGATTAATGCACAGTCGAGTGACACTATAATTACAAGAGCTCGATAACAAAAAAGGAAAATGAGCCCTAGAATCTATCTCATAAAGCTCCGATACCAATTTCTTTGGGGAGTAATTACTTTTTATCTACAATATTTCTACCATTTAAATAAAAGCTAGAAAAGTAAAAGCTTATGAATTAATAATTCAATATCAAATGATAAAATTTTTAAAAATTTAAAAAAAAAACATAGGTTAACTCAATTAACCCTCTACCTAGAATATAAAATCAAAATAAACTCACAAAAATAAAAGTAAAATAAATAATAAAACTAGAGCATAATAAATCAATATTGAATGATTAAATTAAAAAAAATCATAAAGAATCTAAAAAAAGACCTAAGTCCAATCGCACTAATATTTAAATTTAACAACCTGAGTCATGAGATCAAGATTACTTTGTCAAAAAGCAGACACAAAAACTTTTCAATCATAAAAAGAAATTAAAATAAAATAATTATAATTATAATAATGAAGGTCAATTCTGGTATAAAAACCAAGTAAAAGAAAATAATTAAGGATTAAACTAAAAAAAATTAAGAAAATGATAAAAAAAATAGTAATTAAAATAATAAAGATTAAAATTTAATTAAGAAATTAAATGAAATGAAATGTCGAGGGGAAAGATTGAAGAGAAAAAAATCAAGAAAATAAAAAAATACCAATTAAAAAAATAAAAACAATAATTAGATTAAAAAAAACTAAAAGACATAAAATGATGAGTGAAAAAATGAAAAAAAATCAAGAAAATGGTAAAACATAAAAATAAGAGCAATCAAAAGAATAAGGAACAAATTAAATAAAAAATTTAATAAAATAAAATGCAAAAAAAATAAACTTCAAAAAATGTTAAAAGCAAGGCAAATATTAATTAAAAAATAAAGATTAAAACTGATAAAAATAAAAATTAAAAAACATGATCAATTTTTAGAGGCACATAAATTAATTTCCAGGCTAGGAAAAAAAATCACTAGAGTTCAACCACATTTTCAACATTAACATACACTCCATTAAAATAAATAAAAAAATGTGTCACTTTAAAAGCCATCACAAATAGCTAATTTTAGTAATTAGATGGTTCTTCACACACCTCTAAAAGAGTGTGGGGTTTTAATGTGCTGACGTGTATATTTTTTTAATAATATTCAAGTTTTTAAAATTATCAAACAATTCTTATATCAATACTAAAATAATAATAAAAATATATAAAGAAAGGACAAAAACACCTTAGAACCATGCTTATATTTTTTTATTAAAAGGAAATTATGTAACTTTACTATTTTAAAAAATAAAAAGATAAAGAAAGTTCTCATGTGCAAGTTTAATGTCGATTTGCTTTTAGAGTTATCAACAAATTTTATTATGCAAATAATATTGAAAAAACAGGTGTAGACTAATTTATCCTCAATAAATCTTGTAATGCCCATTGTATTCTCATTAAAAAACGAATGTACCCCAAATTACAAGCTTTGTTAGTTTCTTTTAAAAAGATAAAACTGTAATTTTATTGTTTTAATAAATAGTGAAATGTATCTTAGGGTACATTGATTTAATGATGGCTATTATTTTATTTTTTTCTTGCAATTATAATTGTAATATTTGCTCACGGGTTACCAAAAGCGAGCCCTATATTATAATTGTAGTAAGCCTTAACATTTGACTTGGATAGAAATGGATAAAAGTTTTTTTTTTAAAAAAAAAAGCACGAAGTACGAAGCTTACTTTCACAAATTAAACTGACAAGTGGCTGAATTTGCAAAATAAAAATTGTTGAGGGACCAACAAGTTCATTTAACCAGTGTTATTAAACTCCGCATAGTGGGCCTGTAACTTCGCTTGACAAGGAGCTGAACCGGGCAGTGAGGCCCGCAAACCCTCTCATCCAAATTGTAGCCATGGAATGTTTAAAGCTTTTGAACTAAGAACAAAGAAAACTTGTTTTAATTCCAAATATTTTAACGTAATCAAGCTCTTAAACTATTATTAATTATTCCATTAAGAGTTTCTGCTTGATTCCCTTCTCTATCTAGCCTTTGCAGTTTGCCCTAAAGAAAACCCACTTCAGCCTTACTAACCAACAACCCATCAAAGTACTGTCATGTGGTCACCTTTTCTGAGTCTTCGAATCTGGGGTTTTTTCCATTGCGTTTAATCCATATGTTTGGTGTTTAAATCCAACTTTCCTGTTTGATTTCTCCATTGGAGGTGACCATTATTTGCGTAAATAGCTGCAGCTATGTGGTTTGCATTAAAATCTTGCTTTTGGCTAATGGGGTTCATAAAGCTGCTTCTTTGTGGTTATGTTTGTATATGTTTTACTAAATCTTTTGTGTATTATTTAGGGTTTGTTGAAGGAGGTTTTATGCGTCGATAACAAAAATGCTATTTCAATTGATATTCAAGATTTAAGCATAAACTAGGCCCTTCGCAGTGTATGTGCCGTCGAAACTGTAAAATTTTGGGTTTTTAATTCATTAAAAAAAAAACACTAAAGGTGAAGGAGATTTTATTATAGTCCAAGACTTAGTTTTTATTCATTAAATAGTATAATTACAATGTTGTTTTGGAAAAAAAAAACCTGGACATTGGGTGTGAAATGGTCTTTTTCACTGTAACACAAATGTTCTTCTTCTTTTTTAATTATATGGGGTTAGATTTCTAATCTTGTTTTGTACAGTTTTATTTTGTAAAGTAAAATTGCTAAGTTTATTTTTTTTTCTTTTCTTTTGAAACATTTCTAAAATTAATGACTTTACATTGATTTCTAATAAAATTCTTGATTAAAGCTAAATCTAGAGATTTATGGATTGCAAGTTTTTAAGATTTAACAAGGTTTAAAATATTTGTTTGTGTTTACTTGATTTTTTTTTTAATTTGTCTAAGCTAATCCCCTCTTGTTTCATTCTTCAATGTTTATCTAATTGAATAATAAATTTTTTTTCTTAATTGCTTTCAATAGAATTTTTTGTAAATCTTGAAAATGACTAAGGTTTTTATTATTATCTCTTGTCATTTTGTTTATCATTCTTTATTGGGTTTTTTTACTGATTCTTTATATTTATATTTATTTTCCCAGTCCCTTCCTTCTACTTTTAAAATAATATATTTTTAAAAACATTATAAGGTTGAATTTGTTTTTCAATTTCATCCCTATTTATTTGATTTTTTATTTGAATTCAATTTTTATTTTTTTATTGCTATTTTTTTTATTTAAAATAAATTTTTAAAATTATTTTTATTTGTTTGATTTCTCTAGGAATTTGTTACTGGTTTTAAAAATGATCAAGGTTTTATTGGGTTTTTTTATTTGTTACTCTTTATTGAATTTACTTTAGTTAATTAATATTAAATTGGTTAGGAATTGAGATTCTTAATTCAATTAGAATTTAAAATTTTATAAGTTGAGAGTTTGAGATATTTTCTATGTTTAAAAGATTCACTCGATTTTCTTTAGGTTTTTATCCTTTTTTAAAAATGATTTTTTTAGTTTTTTAACTTTTTTTTATTTTTTTTTAAGTTGCCCGTATATTAGGCTCTTTTTTTTGTCATGTCAATGCCTCGAGTCACATTAAAAAAATATTAAAAACATAGTTCCATCATAAAATTATAATTTTTTTTAATTTCATCATATTCTATTTTTTTATCTTTTAAAGATGATATTTATTTATTTTTATTTATTTATTTTGTTTAAAAAAATTATATTATTTTTTTATAATTTCATCCTTTATAGGGTTTTTTATATCAAATTTAATTTTTATATTTTTTTATTGCTATCTTTTTGTCTTTGTAAGTTTTTAAAACTAATATTTTTTTTTCATGAGTTCATCCTTCATAATTAATTTTATTTGAAATTAAGTATTTAGATTAAAGATTTCACGGGTTGTAAATTTTTAAAATTTGACCAAGTTTAGGAAGTTTGCTTAGTTTTTTTCCTTCTTTAAACTAAATTTTTTTTATCCTTTATTTGTAGAGTTTTACTTTGTTATTTTTTTTATTAACTTATATAGGGTTATTCACGGATTTATGGCCATATTCAATTTAATTTCAAGTAAATACTGGTTTAAAAGTTAATGTGAGTTGATTTTATTTTTTTATCATTTTAAAAATTATTTATTGTAATTTCATCATTCAATATTTATGTATTGAGAATTAATCTTTGTGTTTTTTTTTCTTTACTTTCAAGAGATTTTCTTTTTCTTGTTTTTCTTTCTCTGAAGGTTATTTCAATTCTATATCCATTATTATGGATCAATTCTATATCCATTATTATGGAGTTTGTAAGTTAACTCGGTTTAACTGAATTATTTTTTTAATTTCTATCTTAAACATTAGTTTTTTAAACCCTACATGGACTTATGTTGTTTTTTTTATTTTTTTAATATTTTTTTCTTATATTTATTATTGCTATATTTTTTATTCATATTATTTAAATTATTAATTGAATTAAATTATTAATTGAACCGGTGACTTTAATCTCAATTTTTTTTCCTTGACATTGTTTTACACCAAAAAAAATTTGACCAACCCCTGAGAAGTGCTTGTTTGTTTCTATTTAGCAAGTAAATATGCTGAAGTGTTTTTTGAATCTAATGCAAATTCTGGCACGAGATAGGTTCATGGTTTGGCTTACTCTGGTCATGCTTCGGGCAAAATTATACCGTGTAGCACAATGTGAGGATGTTGCGCTGAGACTAAGTATGTCGTGTTCATTCAATGTTACGGACATTATTTTCTTTCTTTGGTTTAATTTATGCTAATTTAATTCTCATGGTATGAGAAAAGTTCGTTGTTCTTAGTAAAATTACTTCAAAAGGGCGGGCTTTTGTAGGCGAGAACAAGTGTCACGATCGAGCATTCTCTTCTACTTCTACATCCTCGAAAAAAAGAAGGATGGTGATAAGTATGCTCACCCTTTGATTTGCCTAATGTACCAGCATTAAGGCGTGTTATTAACGGCGGACCTTAAAGGAAGCCTTCTCCCTCCAAAACCAGCATCAGCTATAAGACTTAGAGATTCATCTTATCGGCTATCTGCCTCTGGAAGCCAACCTTTCCAAGGCGTTGATATTGTTCTAGGTTTGAAAAAGCGTGGCCAAGACCTTCGGTCATTGATTGTTGTTGATTCGTTGGGAAATTCCATTCCCAAATTATTCGTGTTGATCTACCTGCTCGTGATTTACGCCTGCTTGATCCTCTTTTTGTTTATCCCTCAACAATCCTTGGCAGAGAGAAGGCTATGGTTGTAAACTTAGAGCAGATTCGGTGTATTATTACAGCTGACGAGGTTCTACTCCCAGATTCCCTCGACAGCCACGTGTTGTAGTATGTGGTGGAGCTACAAGGACGATTGATGACGCCAGGGGTAGGTGATGGACGACTGGCAGAAGGTTCTGAATTGAACCGAAGGATAAGTAGGAATTTTGACATCGTTTTTGGGAATACATCCCCTGGTTTAGGGCTCTTGAAGTTGCAATGGAAGCTCCCTGCACATTCCTTGATTCTCAGGTGTGCAAACCAGAACTTCAAATCTGTAACGTGCTTGATCTGAATGAATGGTGTAATTTTATTCAAGAGAAATTAAAAATGGTTTGTTGCAGAAGTATTATTAAAGCTGTGCATTCCTAATTTTCTTGTTTATTTCCTAATCCTGGTGAACTTTCCTACCATAATTCTAATGAATTAGATGTTGCAGCATGCAATATCATAGTAGTTGGTAAATACCATTGACTGCATTTTGTTTCTCCCTGTAGCCGTTTTCATGACCATAACTCATAACTCGAGCCCTAAACCAAGTTACAAACCGAATCAAGTTTAATAACTATGTATTTATTAATAAATTAATGTGATGAATCTTTGCATGTGCCAGCATGCAGGTGGAACAGTGACTCGTGAGCTCGAAGCTTCTCAGTACGTGCATGTTTGATGGTGATGGGAGGAGTGCGTGTGGGTGAGAGGAGAGGGGTGTGGATTCAGCAGATATGGATCGACGGGGGAATATTCCTCCATTAAAGAATGTAGAAAGTATACACCGTGGCAAATGGCAATCCACTAGGCCTATTCCTTCTCTCTCTTATGCTCTTAGTTTCCAAGTGCATGACAGCTATTCTCGGAGGCACAATTATTTGGAATTTCACAGAAGAAAGTGGCTTGTAAACATTGAATAAGATGGTTAAACAATAACATATATTGCAGAAATTCTCATGTTATTTTACGAATAAGATGTCAATATTTATTTCCATGGCTACTACCAAAAAATATATCACAAGCTCAGATGATGTCGATGGTCCTCTCTCCCTCTTATCTCTTTTCTTTTATATATAAACAATTATGTATTCAGAAACTTAATGGTTAATATATTATGGGGATAAAACGAGAGAGAATCTTCTTCTATTGCTTTTCAAAAGGCATCAGTCTGTGACTCAATTCCAGTGAGAAGAGAGAAGGAAAGACACTAAATGAATGAAGGCAGTACGATGAAAAAGGTTCATCCAATTGCCCTGCAGAATTTAAAAACCATGAATTCACAGTCCCACATCTGGTCAAAGCTTGTTGTACAAGCTGCAAGCATGAGTTCTTGGAAAACCAACCTTACCCCTGTCAAAAAAAAAAAAAAGGGAACTGTACCAAAAGTCCAGCCGACAATTTAAAATTACTTTTTTTATATTAAAAATAATTTTAATATACTTTTAAATAAAAATTATTTAAAAATTAATCAATATTTTAACACCGTTAAAATTAAAAACTCAACTAATTAGTTTTTAAATTTATTTTTTAAATATAATTAATTTGATTTTTATAAATAAAATTAATTATTAAAAATTTATATAATTGTTATTTTTAATATTAATAAAATTAGTTGAAATATATATAAATAAACTAATTTAATATTTATATTAATTTAAAGAAGAAAAATCGCAGCCGGCGTGCAAGCACTGTATAATAGCACTTACTTTTTTGAACGGTAGAAGCACTGATATCTGACAAGCAAATCCAGTGTTGATATGGCCGCTTCCTGTCCCTCTTGTCGCACTTACCTGGAAACTTCAATATTCAGTATTCTAGGCTTGAAAAATGACACTGCCTCGCCATTTTCCTTTAAAGAGGAGTGTGCGAGCTCCCGCTGAAGAAGGAAAAACAGTGGTTTCAGCGCGATACAATTATTGTGTGCATATCAATCTTTTGATTTTTCTGCAAAACTTCTGGTTTTTAATCTAGCAAGTTCAGGCTTTTGATTCTTGATTGGTTCCTGAGCCATATAGTTCCGTCTTTTTTTCTTTTCATTTTCCCAGATTGTTCATGAATAACCATTTCCAAGAATACCCAAATTCCATGAACAGATTCATATTTGACCATGCTTCAGTTTCTTTCTCTCCAAATAGGGATCTTGTTAATGGGTATAAACTCAACGATACCTTGAGGAGTCCAAATCCATCTTTTAATTATTTCAATCCTGAATCGCCTAGTGAATCAACATCGTCATCTTCTTCCTCAAATTCATGTTCTGAAGTATATGGTCCAAGCAATAATGTTACTCTCAAGTTCATAAGTGATGTGCTTTTGGAAGAGGACTTGGAGGGTAAGACCTGTATGTTGCAGGACTGTTTAACCCTCCAAGCCGCTGAGAAATCCTTATACGATGTCCTTGGTCAGGAGTACCCCCATTCGTCGAATCAAATTCTTTATTGTTTCAATCAAAATGTTGAAAGCCCGAATGATGGTGTCACTTGGATTAACAATACTGGTAGCACCAGCGGCTATCATACTGCTAACAACTTGGTTGAAAAATCCGATTGGATTTTTGATCAAGCTGATTTGGAGTTATCTCAAGTACCTCAATCCTCTCCGGTTTTCTCCCTTGAAAAAACCCCTCTAGGAACAGATTTCCAAAGTCCGGCGCATGCTTATGAGATGCTCAGCAAAGGGGAAGAAGAAGCCGGCAATTCTCTTTCAACTAGTGATTATTTGATGTCATCTCCAGAGCGCAGCTCCTCCAACCCTCCGGACAAGGAGGAGAGAGGCTACTCACTAAATAGTTCACGGGGAAGGAAAAATCATCAGCGCGAAGATGGTGATGATTTAGAAGAAGAGAGGGGCAAGAAACATTCTGCACTTTCTCCTGCAGAGTCTGAGCAGTCAGAGTTGTTTGACGAGGTATTGCTTTGTTCAGGTGCACAGAATGTGTCTGCATCATGTGCTCTTCTGGACAAGTCACAAAATGGAGCAGGGAGAAATGAACAGAGAAAAGGGTCTAATGGTAGAGCGGCACGCGCAAAGAGAAAGGAAAATAAAGAAGTTGTGGATTTGAGCTCTCTCCTCACCCAATGTGCACAAGCTGTGGCAATTGGTGACCAAAGGACTGCAAGTGAGCTACTTAAGCAGATTAGGCAACACTCTTCTCCATTTGGTGATGCAAATCAAAGGTTGGCGCATTACTTTGCTAATGCCCTTGATACACGTTTAGCCGGCACTATGACACCTGCATTTGCACCAATTGCAAGTCACAGAACATCAGCAGCTGAGATTTTAAAAGCTTACCAGGTATATGTTAGAGCATGCCCATTCAAAAGAATGTCTAATTTCTTCGCCAACAGGACAATTCTGAAACTTGCAAAGAAAGCAACAAGACTACACATTATTGATTTTGGCATTCTTTACGGTTTTCAATGGCCTTGCCTAATCCAGCGTCTATCAGAAAGACCTGGTGGACCTCCCAGGCTACGTATTACAGGAATTGAGCTTCCCCAACCAGATTTCCGGCCTACAGAAAGGGTTGAGGAGACAGGCCGTCGCTTAGAAAAATATTGTGAGAGGTTTAAAGTCCCTTTCGAGTATGATGCCATAGCACAGAAATGGGAAACCATCAGATATAAGGATCTCAGAATTGACAAAGACGAGATGATTGTCGTCAACAGTTTATATCGGCTAAGGAACCTCCCCGATGACACAGTTGTGGAGAATAGTGCAAGGGACGCTGTTTTGAAGTTGATCAACAAGATCAAACCAGACATGTTTATCCATGGGGTTGTAAATGGTGCTTTCAATGCACCATACTTTGTCACTAGATTCCGAGAGGCACTCTACCATTACTCCTCGTTGTTTGATATGTTTGAGGCTAATGTGTCACGTGAAGATGAAAACAGAATGCTGTTTGAAAAAGAGCGATACGGAAGAGAGATTATCAATGTGATAGCATGTGAGGGCACATCAAGAGTTGAAAGGCCAGAGACATACAAGCAGTGGCAGTCGAGAAATCTGAGAGCTGGGTTCAGGCAACTTACCTTAGATCCGGAGCTTTCCAAGGACGTGAGATCTGTGGTGAAATCAGAGTACCATAAGGATTTTGTTGTTGATGCAGATGGCCAGTGGATGCTTCAGGGATGGAAGGGGAGAATAATGCATGCTCTTTCTGTTTGGGAACCAGTCCAAGAATAACAACATAAATCTTTCTGTGCTCATAAATACTTAGAATTGCTGTTTTTTTAAGGTCCTGTTAGAAGTTTTTCTACATCATATGTAAATTTCACCTCAGATATCGCAGTATAACATTTTTTAGTACAGTATATGAAATAGACTTGGCGATAACTTTATCATCTTAGCAGTGATTTTGTACATATGTTCACCCTCTTCGTGTTCTAATCCAACGAGCATACATCTTCTAGCCAAACAAAATGCGTCTAAAATCCTTGTTGCGGTCCACTGTAAACTTTCACTTCATTTCTGGGGATTGCCATTCTAATCTGGTATTCTTTTGCACAATACCGCGGTCAATGATCAGGGAACTCTGGGCCAAAAAAAAAGGGTGAAGGATGGTCCTATTTGAATTGGGTCGAACTTGACTTCTTATACTCAGTTAACACCATTACTGTGCTTCTTACACACTACATGTCAAAAACTTAATCTTTCGCAATTAGGAGGTGTTTGAGGAGATGTAAGGGTTATTTTTTGAAGTATTTTTTATTTGAAAGTATATTAAAATAATATTTTTATTTTTTATTTTATTTTTAATATTAACATAATTTGAAAATATTCTAAGAATATTAATTTGAAGACAATAACAAATAAAAAATTTAAAACATTTTTAAAATACAAAATTAAACAAGCTGATACTGACGAAGTTATTTCATTCTTATATGGTGGCCCAAGAAATAGAATTCTTTCAATTAAACACACCTATTACTTCACGAAGATCGAGAACCGTGATCCATGTGGCACAAGAAAATGCCACATGAATCACGGTTCTTGATTTTCAGATGCATCTACAACCATTTCATTGCACATGGAGATGTTCCGAGGGAAGCTCCCTCTAATTCCTCAGTTCCCATTATACGTTGTTTCTGTATCAAAATGATTCCACATTCTGCAGCAGAGAAAACCCTGTTGCGTTTATGCCCCAAGCATCGTCCCAGCAATAGTCCAAACAAAATTATTCCAGTAATGACCAGCGTTGGTTAAAGGGCTAGAAGAGAAGTACACCCAGTTACAGAGACAATCTCTGTAAGTAAAGAAAGTACACGACATCTTCGTTTGTTCAAGTAAATGAACTCACTAGCAGGAAAGATGCAGGGCTAGAAGAGAAGTGCACCCAGTTACAGAGACGATTGCTCAAATTAACATTAATAAGAAAAGAAATTCCATGAATACCAAGGGAACGACCTACTTGTGCTCACCCTTTTTCATTTCGATTGAGTTGACCTTTTGGTCTGAGAACACTCTAGTCCAGCTTGTCATGCTGTGGCTGCTCGAAGGAGCCTTTACTGCTATTCAGTGATGATTGCCACCACCATCTTGAACCGTTTTCAGTGACTTGTTTTGATGTTGTGTTTCAGCTATTACTTCAGATTGTTTTCTTTGATGATCTCCATTTACCTCAGAACTTGGTTTAGTAGTGCTTGAGCACTCTACTCCATCTGGTGATGATTCATTTTCTCTGGAAATAGAGAGAGAAGGAAATGCAAATTAAAGGAAAGAATTATCCACAGCATGTTCAATTGTGGAAGTCAAGTATAAATAATTAAATCACCCGATCCCATTTTGATAGTTTAATCGTCTGTCCACTCTCTTACTTGCTCCTTAAACTACAGCTAATTACTCTCGTGGCTACCTTCAATCAGAGAGTTACAGGAAACTAGCAAGTGGATACAAAAGAAGTTTTAAGAACAACCTAAACAATCCCAATTCATGAGATGGTATGACGCCTACCAACTGAAATAAGCTATGAAGAAATCGTGTGATGCCATCTTGCTAAGGCGCCACATTTTCTATCAATTGCACAACGGCATCACAAATGAAACTTTAGAATTGATATTCCAAGTTTTGAATTGACCACTCCAATAGCATCACACGTCCAGCAACTGTCAACTGATAATTGTTCATCCTGGGTATGAAACATTTTCTTTTCTTTTCCATTTTCAGGTATAAGATTCACGAAAGCTTCTTTTTCTTACTTCATAGAATTTACCAACCACTATTAAAGGAGAACTATCAGGATAAAACAAATAAGAATTCGAGAAATCTAATTACCCACCTCAAAGATCTTCCACTAACAGCTGGAAGTAGAGGCACGTGCATCAGAAGCTTCATTTGCTGCTGCTCATTAAGTTTCTACCAAGATAATGGTTTTGACATGAGGAAAGCAGTGAACACAAGCCAGAAAAGAAGGTTGGGAAGAGATTATTCATTGAATAAAAACTGTCAGGTCAATTGACCTTCATCCTAATGAAACTTTTAAAAGACATCCAGCCAAAAACTGCTCCTGGGTCAGGACCCCTTCCATTATTACCACACTGCAGTTTATATAAATAAGAAATCTAAGTGATCTCCTTCAAGAATAAATAAAAAATATCAAGAGTCAATGACTACGCATCTTGGCGGCTTAATTAAGATCCTAGGGATCCAAATAGCAACATATTGGCCTTCAAACTTGGACCATAATTATTTTCAAAGGATAGCAGATTTGGTAATGACATCAAGGACCATGGTTAAATTAGAAGGAAATCTAAAATGCTAGTTCAAAAACTCAGGTCACATGTCTACGTAAATAGAGGCTCTTAGGTATCAAGTTAGTCTTGTCCTCCGAATCAATTTACTAAGGTCTTCCAGTGTCAAAAGTGCAGAATCTGTGATGAGGCACGGGAGCCAACCATGCAAAAGATGAAACTTTAATGCGATTGTTATACCAATGGCAAGCGCTATTCAGCAACAAAAAAGGAACTCTTTTTCGAAGAAGTTTCAGATAAAATGCTGTGTTCATTCGTTCCTTCAACTTGCTCATTCGAAAAGGTACCGAAAATTAAAATAAACATCAGCGAGCCAAAGTCAAAAACGATATGCTTATAGTATGCAATATCCAATCAAAGCACAAACCAAAAAAAAAAAAACACAACCGATGAAAATCAACATCAAATTAGAAACCGAGTAAAAATAACACATGTAAACATAACATATTGATATGAACGCACTTTTTCAAAATTACCGCTTGTTAATGATACCAGGGAAAAGAAATTCCCATCAGATTTGACCTCTTCTTCTCATTTCTTAATTCTCTCATCTCTCTGAGCTGCTTTTTGCATGAACTATCATGCCAACAAATGAGAACCCATAATGTAACAAGCTTAATACCGACTAAAAATCACTAAAACTTTTCTAAAGCTTATTTAAAATCGTGTGGTAAGAGTAATATCACTCTTGTTATTTGCTTTAAGATTTGGGGACAAGAGATGGGGAGAAACTTCAAAATGAAAGATCTTACACTTGTTAATTTAAAACAAACAAAAAATGAGAAGATTTAAGAAGAATAAGGAATGAAAGAACACGAGTAGAATCCTTACTAAAAATATGGATGAATATGGATGATTATGTAGAAAGAAAGAAGAATTGAAAACACGAAGGAGGAAGAACGTAGAGGGCCGGCTAGGATAGCAAAAGACGGGGAGAAAAATCGAGAGGAAAAAAAGAAGAAAATCACTAAAACCTGAATAAAGCTTTTTTAAAATCGTGTGGTAAGAGTAATATCACTTTCTAGTTTGTTGCTTTAAGATTTCGAGACAAGGGAGAGGGAGAAACTTTAAAATGAAAGATTTAGAGTTCTTAAACTTGTTAATTCAAATTAAACAATAAAAAGAGAAAATTTAAGAAGAGTAAGGAATGAAAGAACACAAATGCAGAATCCTTATTAGAAATATTGATAATTATGGATGTAAAAATCCTGAATGAAGTTATGGAATGTATTGTTGTGATCTTATTAAACCTTTAGAAACATATTTGAATCTGAAACAGAAATTATGTTATGTTATGTTAATGTCTTGATTGTTATTTCTATGATTGATAAACTTGCATAATTATAAATCAAGTGAATGAATGTGTAATTATAACATGTTGTGGACATGCTTGTTTGTGATAGAAATGATGAATTGCATGTGTGAATTAGGAAGGAAATGGGCAGTAATGTTTGGCTTAAAAAAAAAAAACAATGATGAACACTCTCACACAGAAACAAGACATAAAATGAAAATAAACTCTTGCATGATGAATAATTCCTATTAGAATGTGTTTAATAAGTTGGAATCATCCAATGTGAACTATAGAATGAATAGTTGTTGATAACACTAGGTTCTGCTATAGACTACTAGGTGGGAGAATCTTTGGAAAACAATGTACATGTTTATATTGATCTTGCATTGTGTGGGAACTTTATGATAAACTTGATGAAATTACAAATAATGCGTGTTTTTTACTCTTATCAATGTTAATTTGCATAAAATCAACTTTAGAATGTATTTTACCATGCTATGATAAATGAGAAGTGAAATTAACATCAAGGAGAATCATAGTATGTCAAAAAAGGAATGTGATAGAATTATCATCATTATAAAAAGGAATGTTGATTAATAGGTTGTTTTTAATAATACAATTAACTATAAATTATTGTTATGAAATAGAGACACCTCTTGTCAACTTTATAAAAATTTTATAAAGTCGAATATGATTTGATTGTGGTCTATGTTTGAATTAGGTTGAACTGTCGAAAGTAATTTAATTTTTATGAATGATTTTTTGCATTAGCAATGATTTAATTTTTGTTAATAATTTATGTATTAAAAACAACTTAGTTTTCACTAATATGTTTTTGTGATGGAAGTGACTTTGTTGATAAATTTTTTACCATAAATGATCTAATTCTCGGTAACAATTTCATCATCATTTTGACCTAACTTCATTATGGGACTCTAGAATTAAACTATAGAATTTTTATAAGTAACCTAGATTTAGAATTGAAAAGAATATGGATACAATAACCTTTAATTATATGATGATATACAATGTGGAATGCTTGAATGTGAGCATGTGTATTTTTGGAATATGTATGGTATTGGCTTATGAGATTTCTAAATATAAATGTACTAGTTGATGATTATTTGGTGTATCAAGAAGTGCGATCAGGATCAGAACTTCATCCAGAGCAAGCAGATGGTCTTCACCCCTTTCTGTTATTATGTTGATCCTCGAATGAATTTTATATAAATTATTGCTACTCGGGTATGATTATTAGAATTTGTTTATGAAATAGTTGCTTGAATAATATGATTAACTTCGACTGATGGTATTAGTAATGGATGATTGAGATTGAATAATGTGATTAGTTTCGGCTAATGATATTTATGATGGATGACAAGGAATGAATGATGTGATTTAGCTTTGGCTAATAGTATCTATAATAGATGACAGGAATTAAATAATTTGATTAGCTTCAGCTAATGGTATTTGTGATAGATGAGCGAAATTGAATAATGTAATTAACTTCAGCTAATGGTATTCGTGATGGATAATTGGGATTGAATAATGTGATTAATTTTAGCTAATGGTATCTACAATGGATGGCTAGATTTTGAATAATATAATTAGTTTTGGCCAATGATATCTATAATGGATGGCCGAGATTGAATAATAAAAATAACTTCGACTGATAATATCTGTAAAGGATGATCGATAATAAATAAAGTAATTAATCTCAACTAATAGTGTTCTTATTGGTTATTTTTATTGGATAATGAAGGTTGAATAAAAAAATCTTTAAATAATAGTATAATTATTGGATATTCAAGATTAATTGATAAAAAAATATTTAAATAATGATATTTGGGTTTATGGATAGGGGTGATTTAGGAATCAACCTTGATGTCTAAAATTTAAATTGAGTGAATATCATATACGAATAAAATTAATGTTATTCGATGAAATAAAAAATAATTGAATGATACAAAGTTAATGAAAATAACTGACTCAACTAAGTTAATAATAAAATTTGAAATCATGTTCTTCTCCCCATTATTAAAAATTGTTCTTTATTCTTATATTGCATTTAAATTGTAACATGGACATTACATAACAACGGCGTGTAGGAATTTCATTCCGCGGGTTTTGATATAAACTATGTAATCATATGTTTAGGATGATCTGTATTTTGTGTAACAATATAATAGCGTGGAATTACCATTTAGAACTTTTAAAGACTTGTAATGAAAACTTTCTGAAAACAAATATGTAAACTTATATGCATGATGACATGGTGTAATGAATATATTGTTTATATACTCTCTAACACAAAGATGTTAGAAGTATTATATTATATTAACTAATGATGTCGATGTGTTCTTTCGAAGAGAAATATCGAGCTATTACATAAACAAGGGTAAGTTTTTATTACCATCAAGTTCTTCAAAGTGCAGGAGAGCTCCAGCTTAGCCATATTCGGGCTGTTGAATTCTCTTTCGACATGGCACCAAATAAAAGCAAGCTGTACAAGCTTCCTCTCCTTCTCCCGGTCCCTCCGCTGCGCCTGAATCCGTGGGAGCAGAGGAAGCAAACCCTTTTTTGTGGCGTCGAAGAAGACGGTCTGTTAATTCAGGGCTTCAAATCACTCTCTACCCTTCTGGTCCTGGGCTTTGTACGGGTCAGTCCATCATAGTTTTTGGGTTAACCCAAAGAAAAATATTTCAGCCCAATTCATTTAGTTGGGCTAACCCAAAAAGGGAAGTCTCCGATTCTCTGAGGATTTTTTTTTTAGAGCGAAAGAATAAACTCTCCTGTTTTCTGAACCTATAAAAGCCGGAGAGAGCCCTGCCTCCTCTTCAAACGCTTCTGCTGCTGCTTCCGCTTCCTTCACCTTCTGGGGTTCTCTCACTCAAAAGCTCGCCTCGTTTTCATCGTTCCCTAGCAACCAAGGTTTTGATCCAAGATTACCTTCTTCATTTATTTACTAATTTTTCTACATAAACCCGATGATCTTAATCTTTTTTGTTCAAGAATGAGCTAGCTTGGTCTTTGATTGATGATTGATTATATGAATTGGGTTTTGTTTTTTTCAACTAATTTTTTATTTTTTTGAATTTTGACAGTTCTCTACAACAAATCTTGTGGGCTTAACCTGTTGGAGTCAGTAGACATGGTATGTCAGTGCTAATGACTTGTTCCCCCAATTTTTGCTGTATTGCGAGCTTGGAAGAATTATTTGGTTTAATCGATATCATCGATAATCTCTGAGAAACGGTTGTCTTAATATATGGTAGAATGATATTGATTGCATTCTTTGAAACAATTAATAATATTTGCGCCTGTTCATCCTTCATTGTGTGAAAGATGGTAGAATGAATAGGACTCAAAAGTCTAAGCATCATCCATGTTTATTGCGTCAAATCTTATGTTGCTCAAGTCCGTGAATTTTTCCTATAGAAAATTTAGTAATTTAGCTGCATATGTTTATTTTAATCACTTGTTTCGACAATTGCAGGATCGCCAAGACCACAGTTCATCATTTGAACAGAGTTACCGCTGCTACCCTGTCTCTTTCATTGATAAGGTTTGAGAAATAACTACTACAATTTGAATCATAACTACTAAAATTATGTTTCTTCAAATTTTTTTAGTTGTTGGTTTTCCTATTTGTTTGATGATATAGTGTTTTAGGTATATAGTAGTAGCTTATACATGTAAATGAACAAGATGTTTGTCAATCCACAAAAATATTATTCCTTGTTAAATTTGCTCCAAGTTATTTGTGTCTTTGCAGGCACATCTGGAAAAGGGGGATAAAAGTATGTCCATCTTCTCATTCATGTTCTATTATGCTATCCATTTCATTTATTTTAAAAATAAAATCAAATAAAACTGGTTTTCAAGAATTGACAATCTACTATCTCTTGTTGCATCCAGTTATTATGCCTCCGTCAGCTCTTGATCGCCTTGGTAAGCAGATCATTCTCGATAAACTTCCTTTTCTGTATTCCTGCTATTGTATCTTGTGCCCTTAATCCCGTTTTAATGATTATACATCATTTAAAGCTAATGGTGCTCGCTGCAGCAACCTTGCACATTGACTATCCAATGCTTTTTGAACTCCATAATCCTTCTGCTGGACGTACTTCTCATTGTGGGGTTCTAGAATTTATTGCAGATGAGGGCATGATATACTTGCCCTACTGGGTATGCTTTTACATTATCTTCATGAATGTAATGGTTCGGCTATTATGTGCTTACTTGATCTGCTCATTTGTTGTACACTTTTAGATGATGGAGAACATGCTGCTACAAGAGGGGGACATTGTGCAATTGAGAAATACCAGCCTGGCAAAGGGAACTTTTGTGAAGCTGCAGCCCCACACCAAGGACTTCTTAGACATCTCCAATCCCAAAGCAATGTTGGTTTATTTAGTGGTCATATTCTTTTCTACGTGATTGCAGTAAGCTTGGTAGCTCATTTTGTTCATTCCTTTATTGCTTGGTGATCATTTTGTAGCTTGGAAACTTCATTGAGGAACTACTCTTGTTTAACCACTGGTGATACAATAATGGTTGCCTATAACAACAAGAAGTACTACATTGATATAGTTGAAGCAAAACCCTCTTCTGCAATTAGTATTATTGAAACGGACTGTGAAGTGGATTTTGCTCCACCTCTTGATTATAAAGAACCTGAAAAACCAAAATCAATTCCTCGATCAAACAAGACACCTCCAGAAGGTTTTTTTCTCAATTTGATGTAAAATATTTGTACAATTATCTGAATTGATTTGTTATTATTGGATTTATTTATCAAGTCCCTAAAACAAATGGTTTTGACTCTTCCTTTTTCAGGCATGGAAGAGCCAGCCGCAAAGATGCCAAGGTTCAGTGCATTTACTGGTTCAGCAAGGCGCTTGGATGGCAAACCAGCGACACAACCAACTGCATCCACTATCTGCGCTGCGTTGAAACAACACCAACCAGAAGCTGAGAACAATGGCTCCAAGGTATTAAGCTCCTTATCACATCAGCAGTCTGGAAAGCTTGTGTTTGGTTCTACGTCAAACCAATCCCAAAATGAAACACCAAAGGTATGTCTTGCCTTGCTGGTAGTTCTGTAGATCATGTCCTCATTTTCCACAATGCACTTATTCCCTGACATGACCCGAACCTAGAATGTGCTTCCATTGTTTCTTCCACAAATTTTTCTGAAGAATTCACCATGATATATCTGATCAATGCATAATATCATGAAAAATAGATACAATTTTTCGACTGCCACTTAAATTGATCTGAATTGGTTTCTGTAACTAGGTTCCCTTAAAGAAAAGCACTCAGGAGCCTCCCCAGAAGGTGGAAGATCCGAAGTTTCAAGCTTTCACGGGGAAGAAGTATTCCCTAAAAGGCTGAACTCAACTCCATTGTTGTCCATCCTTTTCTATCATACACAGGACGAGATCGACTGATTCTGGTTATTTAATAGAATGTTTTTGCTACTGTATAATTTATATCTTTTGAACCCAAAATCGGGTACACGTCAACGGTCCAAAGCTCAAAAGAACATCCAGTCAACTTCCGTTTGGCATATGGGGTCTTCTTTGGATTCTTATGTTTAGTATATAATTTATCAAGATAAAACTCATCTGGCTGTTAGTTGTTTCTCTCTCTTTTTTCGTTCCTTTGTTTTCTAAAACTTTTGATGCTCTACACCTGCAATATTTGATGGTGAGGCAGACCAACCATGATGCTCAGGGACTCCAATATTTCAGCCGTGTCTAACAAAGCGTAATTGTAGATGTTTCCTCGTGAGAAGTAGCTTCAGAAAGAAAAACAAAAGTCCATGTTCAAGATGATTCTCTTCTCGTTTATTAGATAATCAGAACTAACAGAGTGACTTCTTATTTAAATTAACTAATCATTATAATTAGAACGTAATAACATTTAGATGTTCGGCCCCACCTGATTATATGATACAGATATGGTAATGGAAAAGTGCCGGTGAGATAGACAATAATAGTAGTAAATAATAATTAGCTAAGCTTCAACAGGTGTCTCAATTGCAACCTTCTTGGAATACTTGATGCCTTCAGACTTATCATTGGCTTCCCAGAGTTCTGGCAGTGCTTCCTTGATATTATGAAGACTCTCTAACGCACAGTCCACACCTTCAATTCGATGAGAAGAGCCTACCTGTATCAGCACCGTTGATACTTTATTGATTCAACATTTTCGAAGCAGTTTGGAAAATTCAGGGAAAATAAAACTGGCAGTCACTTTTTGCTTTATTATTTTTGGCCGAGGTTTATGATATCATTAACTTACCCAAACAGTGTGGAGACCCAATCCTTTTCCAGTCTGTAAGTTACGGATGCTATCATCAAAGAACAACTAAAGAGCAAGAAATCACAATGTTAAATGAACGCAGTCTAGACAATGAAACTGAAGGCTATGAAAATCACTTAGAATAGCTTTGAATCATTGGAGATCGTTATAGGGCATATTTTCAAGTGACAGCACATTCTAAAGCAAATCCAAGCATTGATTCAGCATGCAAACAACATAGAAATGCACATTCTAAAGCTAATCCAAGCATTGATTCAACATGCAAACAACATAGAAATGCAAAACCGCTGAATATCTGTGCTTGTAATGTAAGTTCAATTTTCTTACCGTCTTTCGAGGGCTGATGCTGGCAATCTTAAAAACCTGCTCAAATGCTTCCTCAAAAGGTTTGCAGACTACGGGGGTCCTTGGAAGTACAAGATCTGCATCAGGACAGGTAGTATATTCATCGATGTCAAAAAACTCTCGGTCGTCTCCATCAACAGGATCATTTCCTTTATTAGCCACATCATTCAAAGTCTCGAAGCATATGATCCTTTCAAAACAATCCTCCAATCCAAGCCTGCTAAGGACTCGACTTGCATGAGCCTTATCAGCATTGGTAAAGACCTTTCCATGAAGAAAAAAGGATTGTTACTCACCAGCAGAAATCTGATGAAATCAACCAAATTCTTTTCCCAAATGCAGTAATTTTTAAAGAGTAAGCAACTAAGGAAGGAAGCTTACAACTTTACGGACAGGCACATTAAGTAGGATATTCCTCAGGACAGGGTCGGGTTTAAGCATCTGATAGGGCAATCTTCCATGAACAAAACTGCAAAATACAAAAGCGTAGGGCCACATCAATTTCATAAAAGATACTCCTCGTATTAATACACATAAGAGCAAGAAATCAGTACCTATGGAAGTCATCATAGTCAAATTTATGCCCAATAGCCTGAAAAGCATAAAAATAGAAAGACAAAAAACCAAGAAAACTTTTTTGTGAAATCACCGTCAATTAAAAAAATCTTGTGAAAAAAAAAAAAGCATCAAGTTCTTGGGTTATTACCCTGAGTCCAGCCATGGTCGTTCCATAATACTTGTACAATGAAACACACAACTCCGGAGCTTTACTTTCTTCAATGCCAAGCTTTTTAATCATATATTCTATGATAAATCAAGAACATTCCAAATCAATTAGGGTATATCACATAACATAATCTTAAAGAGAGAGAGACTGCTTCATTAAGCAATACCTTGAATGTTTTGGGTAACATGGACTGATAAACCAGAACCTTGTGGGTAAAGGGTATCATCAATATCTGGAATTTTATATATAAAAAAGCCATCGGTTATATTATAGTACTTTTATTCATCTTCAAAAAAAGAAGTCCACTACGAGAAAATATAACATCAAGAGAAAATGTTTAACACAAAAGCTTACCAAAAAGGAGGCAATCATATTTGTGCTCCAAAGCTTGCTGCTTCTGATCATCTTCATAAGACTCCATTTTCGTACTAACCAAAAGCAGAATCTTTACAAGTTGTTTTGATATCAACTGCAAGCAAACAACCGATTTAATTAGAAAAAAACACTAAAAAAATCCAACTTCTCTTACTGCCCACCAGCTCTGGAAATCAAAACGACAAGAAAAGGAGAAAAACAAACAGACTGGTTATAATATACACAGTACTTCAACACATTGTTATCCCAGCGGTCTACTATAAACAAGAAACCTGAGAGAGACAAGAGCGAGCGAGCAAATTACCAGATCTCAAAAGATCAGAGAGATACTATTTGAGAAAGAAATGGAGATATTAGTTTTCTTTTAAAGTGGAAAGGAAGGTCGGTGAGTGAGATCAACAGTCCCATATATTTTTAGTTTTTTTATTGGACTAGAGCAGACGCGTCCTCATGAACTCCGGGAGACACGACTACTTTTTACTTCTTCACTTCTGATTTTTTTTTTATGTATTGAAATAGGTACAGATCACTCATCGGCCTATTATTTCTTTCATGTATCGGTCCTCGATCTTCAAATTCTTGCAAACATGGCTCAAACCTTCGTCATCATGACATGTTTATCATTCATCATTCATCGGTTTTGGGATTGTGTTTGAAAAATATTTTAAAAAAATTTAAATTAATATATTTTTAAATTATTTTAATATTTTAATCTTAAAAACAATTTTTTAAAATTAAAAAATATTATTAATATATTTTTCTAAATAAAAAATATTTTAAAAAATAATCATAACCACACTCCAAAACATGTTATAATTTCAACTCTTGACTTTTTTATTATTTTACCTCGAGAATACAGTCATGGCACAATGATTAAATAAATATTTTTATTGTTGATTTAGGGTGATTTTTTACATTGAGTTGGGATATATTTTAATGAATAGGTATAGTTTTTGATGTATTTTCTACCTTTGATGTGAAGAAAAGTAGGTATTAAAATAGATATTTTAATCTAGATATAATTTTTAAAAAACATCAAATCATATTTTAATCTAAGTATTAATTATAATTTTTAAATTCATTTTAAAAATTGATCTGAGAGAAATTATGTGTCATGTGTAAAATAAATTGATTTGAATTAACCTGAGTCAATTTAATTTTTTCAATTTTATAAAAAAAAAATTTGACCAGGTTTTTTAATATGTTTTCTCTTAACTGAACAAATTTTAAATCAATCCAGGTTTTTGTATAAATTACATCAAGTAATACTTTTATAATTTTATTAAGAACTAACTCAGTTTATATTCCAGGTCATCCAAACTATGAATTAACCTACTATTAGATTATGTTAGGTTTTTAAAATGATTTCAATATGAAATTATATAAAAATTCTCCAAATGCAATTATAATTGTAAAACACATTATTTAAATTTCATCTTAAAATAACTTAAGTAATCCATAATGGCAAGAATATTGAAGATGTTGTCTCCAAAAATAATATTGAAATATCGAGCCAAATTTAACCAAAAGTGCATAATACATTTAGGACTGATTTGTAGTTATCCTTTTTATATTTATTATCTTGTTATTGTTATTATCGAAAATGTATTATCATGTCATTCTTGTATCAGGCTTTGACACGTCTCAATCTCACTTTACTTTTGGACGTGACTTGTTGCAGTCCTCCTCATAACGCCAGACTCTGGCCCGGTCCGGTCTGGTTTTATTTCCTTTGACAAGCGCATACGATTTGCCACGTCCTCGTTTGGAACTTTCTGTTTAAAAAAAATTGCAACCTTGCTTTTGTAATTTCCTTTCTATGATTTTTTTTTTTTTAATTTAGACTGCTTCACTGTACATGATAGCCTGCGTTTCGTGGAATAATAATTCTTTTAACATAAAAGTGTAGCCCGAGAAAACTATAAAAGAACTCAATTTGAAATATTAAACAAATCCACATTAACTTATTAAAAAAATCAAAATAAAAAGGTCAAACTTTAAAAAAAGAATCAGCTTTGAATAAAAGAAAAAAGTAAAGCAATCTCTAACTTTTTCATCTTATCTGATTTGAAAAACCTGTAACTTATTAGATTCTCAATCTAAATTTAATTAAAAAACTTAAATGCCATGCAATTTAATTTAAATTATAAAATATTTAAAAAGTATATCAATAAAAAAACTTATAAAAAAAAGGTTTGAAACCTGGTAGGAAAAAAATTTAAAAAAAATATATCCTGAAAACAAATGGAGAAAATAAGTAGAATTAAATTTGACATGGAAAAATAAAATTAAAAAATAAAAAATAAACCATGAAAAAAATAGCAATTAAAAAATTTGGACATGAACAGGAAACATTATGAGCAGTTCAGTGACCCGTAATTCTGACTTGATTTCGACGAGGCGGAAGCTGGGACTTATTAATTTCACATGCATCGTATAATCCTTTTTTGTCTTTTAACAGTACTGCATCATGGTCTGCTTGCACGGTAGGTTTGAACAATTTTTTTTTTAAGAAAGAAAAATCTAAATGTGAGTATTCTGGTTATTTTATAATTTTTTTAATTATTATCTATTAATTAGCATTTAAAAATATATTTTTATTGAGATTTTATATTAGTATTTTATATTTAAAGTATTAATAACTACTTAACTAGAGTATATTTTATAATAACCAATATGATAAATAAAATATATTTAATTTATTGTAAATATTTATATTAAACATAGACTTACCATACAAATCAAATGATTGATTGATGAGTTCAACTACTAAAACTGTAAAAAAAAAAAGAGGGTGAAGTTTAGAAAGATGATTTTAGTTCAATTCAAACTGAAATACTGTTCATTCATTGCGTCATATCTAGAGCTGTAAATGTTGGATTTTAATTTAATTTACATGGTTAGAAAACTAAGACAACATTTACAAGTATTAACAGTATTCAAATAAAATAACTAATATAATTATGTTAGTAATTCATAATCTGGCTGAAACCTCATTTATGTATGGTTTTTAATTAAGTAATAAAATGAGTTTATATTATATTTGTTTAAAATACTATTAATATATCCCTTAACCTTAACATTTGTTTTTATTGTCTAATCTTCGTATTAATTTTATAATTTTAAAGTTATTTTTTACTTGGTCTTCTTTCTATTATTATTATTATTACTACTACTACTATAACAACAACAATTACCACTACTATTATAACTATTATTGTCGTTTATAATTTATATAGTTAATTTCCCGTGATTTGATTTTGGTTTTGCTGAATTATTTACTATATCAACACCTTTACACTTGAAATAAGATATTAATTTTTTTATCATCTCATGCATTAATTGATATGTAAATGAATATGATATAATTTAATTGACTTGAAAAATTTAAAGCTAATTTAAATGATGAATAAGGATATAGTTTGATTTTAAAAAATTAAAATAATATTTTTAAAAAATATATTGAAATGACAATATATTATATTAATTTAACCCGAGTTAACTTGTCAATTTTATTACCTAGATCACAAGACCCTGATTATTTAATAAAAAATAAATATTTTTTTTATTAAATTCAAATCTTAATCAACTTAACATTAAATAATAAAATTCATAAAAAAAATGAGTTAAGTCAACTTGAGTTAATAAATCAAACATGGGTTATAAGACTGAAATAATCATGTAAAGATAAATTTAAAAAAATTATGAATTTTAATTTTTATTCAACCCAATATCTAACGATAAAATTAAAACAAATCAATGGGAAAAAAACAACATAAAAAACACCCGAGTCAATCAACCAGATTCGTAACCCGGGTTATAAGACTTAGATAACCGCATAGAAATCAAACAGAAATAAATTATAAAATATAATTCTTAATCAATCTAGAATTGAAGGATAATACTAAAAAAAATCAGCTAAAAAGAAAAAAAAACAAGTTAATCAGCCGTGTACAAGATTATAATAACTTATCACAAAGCAAATAAAAAAAATTTATAAAACTCAATTCTCAATTAATAAATATTAAATTGAATATATAAATAAAGACAAACAAAATGACCCATATTAACTTGTGAAATTTAGATCAATAAGTATTGAATTGAATACATAAATAAAGATAAACAAAATGACCCATATTAACTTGTGAAATTTAGATTAGGAGATTGAAATAACTCTATAAAAAAAATTAAAAAAAATTATAAAGTTTAATTCACAATCAACTCAGTTTTAAATGATTATATTAAAAAAATAGCAAAAAAAAATGAATAAACCCGACCAACTCACAAACTTGCGACCCGGTTTATAAAACCATAACAATCTCGTACAAGATAAATTAAAAAGTAATTATAAAATTTAATTATCAATTGATTCAGCATTATAAAATAAAATCAAGAAATAAATTATTTTTAAAAAATATCCAAATTATCACAGCCAACCATAAAACTCATGACATATATTATAAAAATTAAAATAATTTTTTAAATTAAAATAAATTATAAAATTTAATATACAATAAATCTAATATTCAACAATAAAATTAAAAAAACAACCCTCGAAATCTGGAAGCGCACGGTGAAAAGGAGACTCGAGCCCGTGCCAGCAGCCACCACGAAGGTAATGTTTTCATACGTGTCGGCATCCCTACAGGGAAATGGAATCATTTGATAAAGTTACGATAAAGTATCTAAAACATTAAAGCCCACCTTTTTGTCATAACTTTTCTAACAAGTCCATGAAGTTAATCAATTCTTTTACTGAAAAAAAACCTTTGCTAATTTGGTGAAGTATCGTTTCCAAATCTCCTTAACTTCAACCTTCACACGTGTTTCACCTGTCATCGACTTTTTAGTTCTGACGTTACGTTTATGTTCCGTACATCTGTTCCCTCTTGTATTTTATGCTGGATTCACGTTTCTTTTTGAAAAGAAGAAGAAGATATATGATGGATTATTGGCTAGTTTTAAATTGAATTGAAAAAATTGAAATAAAAAAACATGATTAGTTGAATTGATTCGATTAAATCATGTTAACTTTCGGATTCTTAGTAGTTCGTTTGATTTAGTTAAACTCAGTTTAAATATAGAAAAGTCAACATAAAAAAAATGTTATTGTTTTAATAAAGTGGTTAAGTTATTGACCATTGAATTAATTATGTAACTGAGCGATCCAAGCTAGTTTTCAAGTTAGTTTTGGAATTAGGTGTGACATTAGCGGGCATGGTAAGAAAAAAAAATTATAATTTGATACGACAGGAATTTTTAGAAATTAATTTTTCACTGTATTTTTAAATTTTAAAAATCCCATCTCATTTTAATAGTTTTATAATTTTTATAATAAAAAAATTATTAGTGGGTATGACATATGTAACTTTTTTTTGAAATAAAAAAATATGTGTGATTTTAATAATTTTATAATTTTCCTTGTTATTTCAAGATTTCATGCAAGTTTAAGGTTTTTATATGTTACTTTTTTATATAATAAAAAAATATGTGCTCTTTATTTGTTGTTTTTTTTTAACTTTTGTTTGCATTAATTAGCTGATTGGTCAATTGAACTAATTATTATGAGTTAACTGATTGGTTTCTAGAATATCTAAAAATATTAATTGATATTATAGCTTAGAAATACAACATTCAAAAATATATTTTTTTCCTTAAATTTTTTACTGTTATATTAATTAATTAATTTTTATTTTTCACACTAATTGCTAAATTTTCCTAGCAAATTACATGTAATTAACCATAATTGTTTACTGTACAATCCACAATAAAAAAATTAATGCTTTAGTTATAGAGTTTTTTTATTTTAATTAATTTTTTTGTTTGATTTAGTTTGTTAATATTAATTATTTTTCTATTTAGCTGTTACATTCTCATAACATGGATCGTAAATTTAACGAATTAACCTGACTTGACATGTTAACTTAGTTTATTCAGATTTTTTTTCCTGATTAGTTTTTTCTTTTAATTTTATTTTTTTAATATTAATTTAATTTAAAATTAAACTTTATAGTTTATTTTTTTTATTTTTTATTAAATTATCATGATCTGACGAGGGGATTTTACTATACCCCTTCTCACAAAGTATTATTCATCTACTTTGCTTTGCTTTTTTCTTTTCAATTAATATTTTTTTATTTAATTATTATACCTTTTATAACACGATCTTACAATCAAGCCTGCATCAAATGCTCTCAAGCCTTGTGTTGTAGCCGGACTCACTCAAACTTGAGTCATGTAAATTTAATATTATTATTTATATTAAAAATATTATTATTTTTATTATAACGAATAATGCTAATATAATAATTAATAATTTTTTTAAATATCGCTAGTTATAGTTTTTTTAACTGTTGATACCACTGTGTAAATTTATAATAAAAGACAAATGCCTTTTATCTATATTGTTTTTGCTTTTTCTTAGTTTTTTTTCCATTTTAATTAATCTTTTTTCTTTGTTTGATTTAGTTCATTGATATTTTTTTTCATTTAGTTATCAAACTGCTATAACATGGTTTTAGGATCTAACAAGTTAACCTGGTTTAAAGGATTAATCCAGTTGATTCATATATTTTTTATTGATTAGTTTTTTCTTTTAATATCGATTTGATGAAGAATTAAATTTTATATTTTATTTTGTTTACTTTTCATTAGATTATAGTGATCCTACGATGAGATTTCATTATACCCCTCCTCGTAAAACACTATTCATTGAAATAATGGTTTTTTTTTCAGTAATTTTTTTGTTTGATTTTATTATTTTTTTTATTTAGCCATCACACTTTTATGACACGGCCTTACAGCCAAACACAAATTCAAAACTCTTGGATTTGATGTTGTAGTTAGACCCATTTAAACTCGGGTCAAATAAGTTTAATATTATTATTAATATTAAAAATATTATTAATTTTATTATAATAAACATTGCTAATATGATAATTAATAAAATTTAAATTATTAATATTAAAAAAACAATCATAAATTTGATTTTAAAAAGTAAAATTAAAAACTACTACTATTATTGTCGTCGTTTTCATCGTTATTGTTGTTATCGTTGTCATTGTTGCTACTATTTTTAGTATTGTTATGATTATTAGTGTCATTTTTATTTTTAATATTGTTATCATTATTAAATTTTAAAAAATATTATTATAATTAAAAAAATCATAAATTTAATTTGAAAATACTAAACTATAAAAATATGGGCAAGACAAGTTTATTATTATTATTATTATAGATATTATTATCAGGAGAACCAAACTCTATAAACTTGGACATGGCTAGGATGTCATATTCAAGTTTATAACTATTATTATTATTAATGTTTTTTAAATATTATTATCATCAAAGAAAAATTATAAATTTAATTTAAAAAGATAAAAAACTATAAAAATTTGAGTTAAATAAATTTAATGCTATCAATAATAATATTAAAAATACAATCATTTATATTAAAAATATTATTTTTTATTCGATGGTAACTACATCCAAGAGTCTTGTACTAGGATATCCTAGGTCCTTGGAACTAACTTACTCTTGCATGTAACTTACTATCACATATTAATGATTTTCGATATTTTTATATTAAAAAAATTAATCTACAGGCATTTCTAAAGCATTTAAAAAGTATAGCTGCTCGCCCACCAAGTGTCATACAGCTCATACCAAAGAGTTGCTCCTTGGTCAGGAGTAGGTTCTCATTCGGACCATACTAGGCAAGCCCCTGAGCAGGTTTTGCATGTTCCAAAAACCAAGCATCTTCGAGGGAAGACATCCTCAACAGCTAAATTGATGAAATAATATTTTGAATAGAATAAATATAGTTTTTTTTATTATGTATATTTTAATTGAACAAAACTATTTAAAAAAAGTTAAAATAATATATTTTAATTTTTAGCTTTTCTTTTGGCACATCCCTTGAAGTTTCTTTCTCCAACAACATGACCTGATGCACGCAAATGCTCTGCACTCAAGCTCGCTTTTTACCTGACTTGACAGACTAGGAATGCTAGGACTGATCATGATGGTTCTCGAAGAGAGAGCAACAGCCGAGGAATCATCATTATTCTGCCGAGTGAAGATACTCGCCACCAACTGGACTCCATGGACGGCAGCATCTTTTTTTAATTTCAAATTGTATTTTTATATATTTTTAAATTATTTTGAATTAACGTTATAAAAATTAGAAATATTGTTTTAAAAAATAATATTTCCACTGTAATCTCAAACGCGCCATCACATTGTTCTTCTTCTCCAAACCACCAATGGCACTTCTGCAGCTGATCTATTACAAGCAACTATGTGATCTACCAGCCACGGCTCCAGGAGTTTGTACTTGAACTCCTGCGAACTAATCTGTCAATAATAAAATGCAAGGAAGCACATGGGAAGAAAATTAAGAAAAAAAATAAATTTATCTATTCCTATCAGAAAACAACATGAAAATGAAAAGGAAAAAGAAGAAGAAGATGTAAATAGTATTTTTTTTTAAAAATTTAATTTAATTATTTTTGTGAATTTTAAATTATTTTGATGCTTTAATTTTAAGAATATTTTTTGAAAAAAATAAAAAAATTTATTTTAATATAAAAAACATATGTTATTTATGATTAAAAAAACATAAATGGACAGTTCCGTAAGGATTTCCCAAGGCAATACATTTTTCCAAGCAAGTTGACCGTGGAACCTGTCACCCACTTAACCAGCATTCAACCACGATGCATGATAATTAATTAATTACAATAAAAAAATAAATCTGAACAAGTTAATTGCGCAGATAATTAAATCATGCAGCAGATGCTTAGAAACCACACAGATTGGATGAATTAATTATGAAGTTAAGATGATGGAACCGGGTTCTCGGGCGTAAACCACTCCAGTTTAGGAAATTATTTGGCTATAACATCGTAAATTAATTTTCAAAATATTTCTTATTTAAAAATGTATTAAAACATATTTTTCATCTTAAAAAAATATTTTTCATATAACACATTAAAAAAATTAATTTAAAATAAAATAAAATAAAATACTTTTAAAACACAAAAAAAAAAACAAAAACAACTTTATTTTTAATAACTCCGTGGGTGAACATAGTAATACAAAATAAGATTATATACTTGATGCCTGGATTTTTATTAATCTTATATTCGAGCAATCTCACTTTTAATTTTATCTATTTAAATTATTAATATTTTTCTTTTAATTTAGCAATTATTGTAAGTAAATATATTAGGTGATAGCATGTGTATTATCTAGTAACACATGAAGAAAAAAAAGAAAATTTGGAATCACAAATTGAAAATAGAAATTCGAAAAAAATTAAAAATAAAAGAGAAACGGAAAACAACAGTCAATTTAAAAGGAAGATGGGAATGCACATCAGAACCATATCTAAAGAGTTTGTCTGTGCCTCCCCACAGAAAGCCCATCAGGATGAATGGGCTAGAGGCCGGAGCTGGCATAGTTAGCCCAATTCATGAGATAAGTAATAAGACACCTCCGCTAGATTTTAAACCCGTGTTTTGTTGATCGGAGCCACGCACACTAGACAGATCATCTTGTTCCTGGAGGTGGAACATGAAGCATACCGTTTGGCTTGGCGTTGAACTTCCTTAATTTTTCCATAAAATCACTCGCTGCTCTCTCACTGCACCTTACTATGGAAACTACGTCAGTTCTCCTTCACTCTAAAACAATTCCTTTCAGTTTCACCATCTCTCATAACAACAGCAGAAAACTCTCTTTCAGGCATTCCAACAAACAGTTTCAATCCCGTTTGTCAAATAACAATTTCCTCTTTGGTCAAAGCCTTGAACCCATCAAAAACCAAGCAGAACTTCCTTTTTCACTATATCAATCAACTTCATCACTGAAAATTACAAGAACACACTTGTTATCTCCTCCCAAATGCTCATATTCCGGCTCTGCAAGCACAGACGGTTCTCAAAACCACCCATTTTTAAAACCCTTCAAAAACCTCTCTCTTGATGAACTGAAAGCGGCCCTTTTGCAACTAACCCCTATTGATATCATCAAGTGGTCAGGTATCTTATCAATTGCAATTGCAACCACAAAATGGACTGTGAATTTGGTCTTGAACCCGTTTTTCTGGATGTATTTTAGCTGGACATGGTTGTTTTGGCCGTGGTTTGTGGCTCTATTACTTGCTGTTTATGGGTTATATTGCTTTTATAAGCATTCAATCGGCGAAGCTAGAATTTTTGAGCAACTTGCAATTGTTACATCAGTGTTCACTTGGTTAACTCTAGTCCCTCCAGCCCATTTCAATGGATACCTACAAGGATGGCCTTTTGTGTTCTTTTTTGTGTATCATTATTTCTTTTTCTTCAATGTAAGTGTGAGGAAACGTTTGTATGGTGATTATTATGCACGCCCGCATGACCCCAAGTGGGATTTACAACCACCCAGATGGTCTCGCCTTTTGTTCTGCGTTGGGGTCATGGTTGGGCACTGGCTTGCAGCTTTTGAAGGTCCAGAGCTGCACCTCATTCCTGGTGGGTGGAACAACGTGGGGATTTGGATTTTGATTTTGGCAACTTTGCTAATGCAGTATAATTCTACACTTTACCTTGCCAAGTATTCGGAGAAGGTGGTGGTGCCTATTGCTGTTGTGCAATTTGGGCCATATAGGTGGGTCAGGCACCCGATCTATTCATCGACAATGCTTCTCTTTGCGACTTATTTCCTTGCGCTTCGTGCATCTTTGAGCCTTTTGTTTGTGGTAGCGGTATGTTTGATGTATTATGCACAGAAGGCAAAAATGGAGGAGGATCTAATGATTGAGACTTTCGGGGAGAAGTATCTAGAGTACATGGGTAAAGTTCGGTACAAGTTCATTCCTTTGGTTTATTAAGACAGCATCCAGGTATGCGTTGTTGATTTCTCAACGTGACCAATTTTCTTGGATAAAGGTACTTGGATTTTTAATTGAGAACGAAAAAATATAAAATTACCGCGTTCCATTGTTTTAATTGTTACTCATGTCTTTCGGCTTTTCTTCGTGTAAGTTTCCAGAGTGCTTCGCTGTGACTTGTTTATTCATTCCTATGTCTAATGCAATGAGCTAGTTTAGTGGTGACTCCTTGTGCTAATATGGATTGAATAATTGTAGTTGCGTGCAAAAGTATGGTTTTCTATAGATAATAAGCATGCTGGGCGTAACTAATAATGTTGTATCTGCTCTTTGCTAATTTCTAGGTGGTGCCTTCTTGATGGTCATTGCTAATAGTGAACTTGACACTAATCTCTTTGTTGAGTTTCAGAGGGGAATTATAAAGTGCTCTCTAAGTTCATTATACATATTAAGTTGCACATTCTGAAGAATGTTAGAGAGATTCACTTCAGCTAGAAGGTACAATCACTTGGCAAATCCTCTAGCAAGCTATATTTGAACACAAATCATAAAATTCTCATTTATTTTGTTATACATATTTAATTGCAATTTCTGAAGCGATGCTTAGAGAGATTTACACAAGCAAGAATCTATAATCACTCGGCTTTTCCTTTAGATTGCATTTTCAAACAATTTGAACAAGGAAATTTTGTGAAGTAACTTGGGTGGTTTGTGGAAAGATTAATATGATGTATACGATTTGGAGACTTTTGATATTGCAGTTCCAGATTGTTGGAAATTTGACTATAAAATAAATGAGGATGTTTAAGACTTCAAGTGAATGTATCCTAGGGAAAGTGGTGGCAAGATCAAGTTAGGACATTAATGGGCGTGAAGCATCTGATATCATTTTGTTGCAGCATTTTTCTTTTTGATATTTCCAGAAACAAGTGTTAGAAATTTGACAGTAAATCTGATGAGGATGTTTAAGAGTAAGTAAATGCATCCTAGGGAATATCATTTGGTCGGGGCATTTTTCATTTTTTTCTTTTAGCATTTGAATGATCAATGATTATCTTTATTCTACAAAAAAAGTCTTCATCCTTTAATATTTCCATATTTCCCACTTATTTAATTGTCAACTTTAGTATAGTTCTACACTTATTTGAGGCTTTTGTTGGTCTAGCAGTTGGCTATGTTGGCGATAGCCATGCCATTTTGTCGTTTTACCAGTCGTTCAGTATTTGAGAGATAATTGATATGAATACTCTGAGTAGTGAATCAGTATGTGCTTTTTTCCTCATTTATGCTGTGTATTTTTCTCTAGAGGCTCAAGAACTCTTATATTCTGTACATTAAAGTGGAAAGGTGTTGTTCTTTGGAGATCTTCAGTGCTTCACTAGCGCCTTGCTTTGTCAACATATGACTCTTGGTTTTAAAAAATTTGAGCTCTTAACCATTGTCTTTTGCCTGTTGAGTGAACTAGGGTAGGATTGTTTCAGGAATACAATAAAGTTTGAGGCATCCTTTTCACTTGCCTTGAAAGTTAAGTGTTGAACAGGGAGTTTATTTGTTTTTTTTAAATTCCTAACTAATAATCTACATTTTATTCCACCTGATACATGTTTTCAACATCTTACGATAGCTTAATGCTTCCATGTTTATTTTCTCACTTTTGGCGTCTCTGGTTGGAAATTTTATGTTCAATTGAGATCATGCAATAATATGCATGCATATATCGTAATTTAAATATTTATAATCTTAGAACTTTGTTCTTTCTAATTCCAATTTAGAGAGTTGCATTACCAATGTAAACTGTACAAAGTGATAATAGCCTCATACAAACACCCTCTGAATTATTGGTCTTTTGGATGGAGATCCTTCTGTCATCTTTCATTCACTTTCTCCCTTAAAATCTCACGTGCTTATCATATGCTTAATGCTAAAAATGTATAAATTATGAAGACTCACTACTATTGACTATTTTGATTGGCAACTCCTAAATTTTTGTTCTTCTAATTCTAATACCCAAGTTATGAGGTGATTGGATTGGGACCCCTCCATTAGGTTTCATCCAACGATACCACGGTTTTATTGATGTGAGTGTTCATCTCAATTTTAAATCCAATCATTATCATAGTTGACTATTTTAATACTTGGAAATTTCAAATTTCAAATTGAAAAACTAAAAACTCAAATTTTTTTAGTCTGATTTGAGTTTAAAAATGGTTTTTGAGAGGTTGAAAGAATTATTTTAGCTGTCTTTTGAGTTTATTTAGTAGTAAAAAGGGTGAAGTTTCAATGGTGTTGGTAACAAATGGGTTCTAATCCAAGCACATCACAATCCATGCATTAACATTAAAAAAATATATAGGTGGTGTCAATCGAAATGGTCAATATTTCAAGAATATTTATATGTTTTAGGCTTGGCTATCACATGTAAAATTTCAGGGATCTAGTAATCCGTTGAAAATTTGCTTTAAATCAATATAGGCTCCTTTTCATCCAGCAACTTTCCATCTGATTTATCTCTGTAAGATAAATTACTTCTAAAGTTCACAGCCTTGGTTATTGAGATGCTTATTTCATTTGTTGGGTGTTTTTACCATTCACTTATCATATTAAGAATGCAATTGAATGAAATAGAGTCAAAGATTTGGATGAATCGTGATGGTCAACAAAAGTTTTGTGGTTAATACTTTTTATTTTTTACATTCCAAAGCTCCCTGGCTTAACCATTTGCTCGCTTAGAGTTTTAAATTAATCATGTACAATTGATGTTGAAATCTACACCAGAAATGCAGTATTGTAATGTGGTTTTTCCACTTCCGTAGATACTGAAATGAAAATGCGGGGAATAGTTTATGTTGCAACAGTAAAAACACCTGATATCCTGGTCGATAATGATAGTATTCAAGTCCCCTGATGATTTCAAGGAAAGAGCTAAAGTGAAAATACTTACATGAATTGAGCGACAAGACATCAATGATCTTATGATTCTATCGATGAGAACTACAATCAGCCCCTATCAGTGACAAGACTGGACTGATTGGTTGTCATAAGTAAGAATTTCATTCTTGATCATTGAGGAGCCATCCATCTTATCTCATTTATAAACAATCTGATGATGCAACTGTGTTGCTGTTAGACAAATATTTCAATTTGAAGACCTTAGATGAAGTAATTGTTCATCAAAATAGAGGCTTTTAAATTCTAGAAACAACTTAAAGGTATCTAGTTTTCTAATCTGGGTGCTTGCCTTACAATTTATCAAGGGATTTTGATGGCTGTGGCAAGATGGTACTTTCTGCAACAGGGGCCTGTTCTCTGCAACTTTCCCGGTTGGGACTTGTTAAAGCATGCTACACAACCTTTTCGGTCATTAGATTTAGTGAGCAATACTGAGAATTTCACCTTAAAATTCTATCCAATTATTGATAAATCATTCATTGATGATTCAGATCCATCCCAAACCCTAAGTAAAAGCTTAAAATTTCTATGTTTTCAAAGCTGCCTTTTTTTTTATATATATATATATAAATATATTTCAAAGCTGTCCTATATAAGCGACTGAGCACAAATATGTGGCATTTTGAATGCTTTACTATTATATAGACTGCAGATATTGTTTGGTCTAGATTTTTGAAGTTCGGCAGTCAAATTGTAAATGAAATGCGTTCTGCAATCCTATATATTGATGCTTTAATCTTCTCAGTTTATTTTTCATTCCTCCATTCTAGAGCATGACAAAGATGGTGTGATTCCATGTGTGATCTATATACCACTATCAGGTATTTTTTTTTTTACCGAGCGCGTGTTGCTAGGAAATACAAGTGTTGTTGAATATACTTCTTGTCTGTCACTCTCTGCTTGGAATTCAGTTCCTTAATTTTCTCTTAAGAAACTTTATCAGGACAAATGCACTCATCTTTTACATCTTGACTATTCATCTAGCTTTGAAAGGACAAAAATTCTATGAACCATTTGTGATGTATCTCCACTCAAATTTGATCCTAGTACCAACTCTAGCCTCATAATTTCTTGATGACTTGAGATGAAGTTGGTTGCGGGGCTTTCCTCTTCAATATAGTTTTTTTTAATAAAAGTAAAGAACTTCAATATAGTTAGTTAATGGTTATTGAAGACTTGTATTTGGATGGGACTTAAAAGTTTATGCTCTCTGTAGAGAAGATCGATTCTTCTAGTTTGTTTTGTAGTTACCTCGTTAACTTTGTAAAAGAAACATTTATATCTGAATCCACAAGGAAGACATGTTGTCAAAAGACCTTTGATGTCTGCAATATAGTGAAGCAAGATTAATGCAGTATAGGCGGATACTCATCTCTTTCATGATCTACCATTCTGCTGGAACTGTGATGCGACGTATTGAAGCTGTTGTGTTGTGACATGGAATGCATTCTTTTACAATCCTGCGTCTCAGCCTTTCAGGGAAGCTGACCCAATAATCGATTGTTCTGTAGCATAACACTTCAAGGTTCAATCCTAGAAGAAGAAAATCTGGGCATGTGGAAGCCACCTCACATGCACATGACAGCCAGCTCATCAAGATGTGCAATATGTCAGCTCATGCATGCTTTGCAATCGCACCACCTTGTCAGCATGCAGTTGCTAACCTCCACCAAGTTCTATCAAGAAAAATTACTTGAAAAAACGCACGTACCTTTCTTCTGATGGCAATTTCGCACGATCACTTTCTTTGTGTCCCTTCATGTTCTTCCATTTTCATGCACTTCGATAATGTGATCCTCTTCTGGCTTCCGATACCTGTCGAGCTTTACGTGCGGGGATGTCCAGATTTCCTCGCTTGTGGCTATCGCCATTTGATCGCTTCCAAGTGTACGATGTCAAGGCAAGCTGGGATGACTCTTCTGTGTTCTGCGAACTTGTTGCCTGGAAGTTTACCAATTTCCGTCACAGTTATGTATAATCTAAGTATTTGTTCTACCGGTTTCCGACAATTTGTCATTTTTAATCTTGTGATGGATCGAGATGGATGAGAAGGGACTGGTTTATGCTTCTTGTTCGATATTGTCATTTCCTTTACGAAATCTTGCATCCTTTTGCTACGGCGGAAACATGGAGAAAGTTCTCCACGTCCCCCCCCCCTCCTCTCTTCCATGGTATTTCTCATTATTTCGGTGGCCTTTTTAAGATTTCCAAGTTCAAAGAACAATTCCCTATTTCCTATCCATCCCTAATTTATTGAATTTTCTAGGTTCAAACAACAAGTCTTTAATTTCTTTATATTTGATAGAAAATCTAGTTCCTTAATTCTATGTAAATCGTGAAAATGATGTTTAATTTAACAGTACCTCTATTCTTAAAATAAAGTATTATTAAATTAAGCATGATAAATTAACTCAGATCAAAGAACTACTCAATTATTTTTTGTAAGGATTAATTAATTAATTTTGATAAACTTTAAGGGCTAGATTATAATTAACCTTAACCATCATTTCTTGGGAGGAAACAGCTAGCATGTATGTTCTGACTTTGGAGGTGATTTGATATGGCGACATGGTGGTGATAGGAGTTCTCTGTAACAACAGTAAGAAAGAGATGATCCTCCTGCTCCCGACATGTTAAAGTGGGAGGGTGATCTTACCGTAAAGGACTCTGAGTTATTGATGCAAAATCAAGGGCAACTGCTTCCTTCCCTCGACTGGTAAATAATATCGTTTCTGTTTAACGGTACCTTCTCATTCCACTACTCAAGAAATCACCTAGTCAATCGCGAGTGTGTTTAGTATGGAGAGGTGGTGGTTTTTTTAAAAGGTATAATATTTTTTAAAAATAAATTATATTTTCAAAGGCTAAAAAGCATATTTTTTATGTGGATTTCAATAAAAAAAAAACCCCTAAAGCTACCTTCCATCCAAACACACAAAAATAGTGTTAGGGCTTATAGCAGCAGCAGCAGCTGCTGCTGCTGCTGTGGTTATGTAAAAAGTATTTACCATGCATAATGATATTAAATATTAATGCATCTGGCTAAAGCTCCCTGAACTTGGCCGGTTTAATATGGCGTTTTTTGTTATCTGATTTTAGAAGAAAAAAAAATTCAAGATTTTAACTAGCCTTCCTAACTTAATCATCTGTTTTTGATGTCACTATATAGTTATTAACTAAATGAGTGGGCCCTCGTTTCGATGTGGGCAAAGATCAAATTTTTTATAATGTAAAAAAATGGTGTTTAAATGCTGTTAGTGTATTTAAAGAAGAAAAAACAATTCAACACTTCCATCATATAAAGAAAATTGAAATAAAAAAAATTCCCAATTAATCCTTAGGAATCCAAACATAAAAAGCTAAAATAAAAAAAATTGATAAACAAAAGAAAGTAAAAAATAACAAAGAATCAAAATACTTGAGTAAGAATCAAAATACTTGAGTAAGTTGGTCGCAAGAACTTGCAAGCGAGATCATGTAAAAAGAAAAACCCAAAAGAGGGCAAAACAACAAAAAAAGTTTAATTTAAAAAAAATTGAATTTTTGAAGGACTAAAATATTATAAAAGAAAAACCTCAATAAACACATGGACCACCTAGCCAAATCTGTTATCTAAATTATAAGATAAAGATAATCTGAATCTAAAAAAACTAAAGAAAATGATGAAGTTTATTTTTCAAAATAAAGAACTTCAAAGAATGTAATTGGAAAAAACAACAACAACAATGTTAACTTACATTAACTTTTCAAATCATTGACATTGGTTAGTGACTAAACCAAAAACACTCCATTTAAAAAACTATTATTTTAATACCCGACTCAACCTGATAGGTTGATTCATAATCCTAGTGCTTAGATCGGGTTGAGTTTTTAAAGAAATTGAGGAAGAATTAACCAAGTATGAAACGATTAAAAACTCAGATTGACTTGTGACCTAGTTAAGCCAGGGTAAATTGGGTCAAAACTCATTGATTCTTTTCTTTTTTATTTTATTTTATTTTTTGAAATGATGTTATTTTAATGTTTTTATGAAACAAAGAAATTAGTTAACTTTGATTAACTCAGGTTAGCTCACCTAATCCATGACCTCAAATTGACTCCTTAGTCGGGTCTAAAAACTATGAAAAACACCATGAAGACCATCTTTCAATAAATTAAATGTTGAATGGTAAAATTAAAAAAAATTAATTATACAAAATGATAAAAACAATAGCAATTAAGATAATAAAGATTTAAGATAAGAGCAAAAAATAAAAATTAAATTAAAGGGAAAAATAAAAAAGAAAAATCAAATTAACAAAAGAATAAAAATTAAAAATTAAAAATTAAATCAAGATTATGTATCCAATTATGAAATTAAAAACAATTTAAAATTTAATAAAAGGGTTAAGAATAAAAAAATTTAAAGATCAAACCTTACATATCATCAAATGTTGAATTGAATGGAAAAATTAAAAAGAAAAATTAATTTCATAAAAAAATAAAAAAAATAGAATGAGAACCAAAATTTTAGAATATTAAAAATTATAAATCCAAAAATAAATTTAAAAAAAATTAAAATTTAATAAAACTATTAAAAATTAAAACATCAAGATCATAACTAAATATCATAAAATAAGAGGACATATGAAATTTAAGGAAACAGAGAGAGAGAGAGAGAGAGGATGAGAAGAAAAGGAAGGATAACTAATGATAAATTTTCATTGTAACCAACACACGTGCTGCTTCCCGTGGAACGGAGCGTCGTTTAGTTTCCAATGCCTTAACTGAAGCTGGTGTTTCGACTCATGAGCCATTCAAAGAATATAGAGCCATAACACATGCTCGAGCCTGTATAATTTTTTTTATTTAAAGAAAGCATTGAATTGCTCCTAACCCAATTTAATAATAATAATAATAAACACATGAAATGACATAAACACACCTAGACTCCGGCTTAGGCTTAGTAAATTTCATTTGAGGACAAATCAGTCAATTCAATTTTTTAAATAAAGTAGAAAACAAAAAATTCCCCTTGATGCTAATTAAATGAAAAAAAATAACAACCGTAATTTATTAGTTTTACTATGCAATTAAAATAGAAGTTGGCTATAATGTCCCTTAAAAATCCAGTAATGATATTTATACCATAAGGAAAAAAAATGAATTACCCTTCTAACCAGGGTAAATGTTGTTGTATGGTAGGGTTAGAATAATAAATTTATTGTATGAATTCACAGTAAATTATGAGAATGTACCGACACTTTCTTGTCTTTTTTTTAATTTTTTTTTATTATTCTATATATTTTTGGTTTTTTAAAAAATTTGAAAACAAAAACCAAGAATAAAAAATGACAACCATGCCAAACGGGCGATGATGGACAGCCGTGTGAATTGGTGATCTTCTTGTGCATTTGGGTGTTTGCTTTATAAAACAGGCAAACTAGAGATGTGTAGATCTCCAAGAATAAAAACTTATCTTGGAAATGCTTGATTCTTTTAAATCAAAAAAAAAAAACAAATAGAGTCAACATGCATGTTTTTCGAGAATCACCTGTGAAACATTATTGATGTGTGTTGTGATTATTTTATGTTTCATTTTTATTTTTATGAGGAAGCCATGGTGATTCAATGCGTTATACTAGAAGGTCACGTAAGTAGCTAGACGAGGCTGCAGTCCTGGACCATGCTTAAATATCCTTTCAAATCACCATTCGCCATGAATGAAGAATCTCAACCCGTGAAATTTTCATGCACACAATCACTCGATGAATTTGATATTGTAGCCAAAGCAGCAGCGAGCCCGACGTGGAATCCTAAAGAGCACAGCCCATTAACGCCACGTGGCACAAACCCAGTTGCTTATCTTTGCCCAGGTTATCTTTCTCCTCCAGATTCTTTTAGGACCAGAGGAGCAGAGAAAAAGATCTAAGATCATGATAGCTACTTCGTTCACCATTCAAGGCCACAGACATTTGATCCTTGAAAGACACGAACTCGGTCCTAAAGCATCAATTCAAACACACCCTTTTCTTTCTTTTGCACCCTTTTTTCCAATTCTTTCCTCTTCTTTTTCTGCACAAATACATCGATTATATCGTGACAATACAAGGACGTCAAGATTAAAGGCACAGATAGAGGGAGGAGGGTGCATTTGACATTGAAAAGCCAACGTATCTATATTTACAAACCAACAAAGCCCCGTAAATTAGAAATTGAAGGATCGCCAACAATGATTTTTTGACGACCAACATAAAACTAGAGGAAAAAAAATCAAAGAAGAAACTCAATGGGGTCGAGTTGCTTTTTTGGCCCCATTGAAACAGTTCCGTATCATGTTGGAGAATCCAATATCTGTCCAGTGTCCAATCACAATATTTCTGACTTGTTCCGGCGGCTTACCCTTACAGGCAACCCGCAATTGGGCACAGGGAAAGGACCATATTGTATACCATCGTCGTCTCCCACAGTTTGCCACCTGAAACCAAGCATCACAGGATTACAAATTAAATCAGGAATCACAAAATGTTTATGGCCATATATCGACTCTTTTTATCGTCAGCATGGCTGCATTTAGTATGCTAATGATCAGCGTCAATATCTCCATAAATACACGGGAGAACAATATAATCAAGTAAATAGTATAACAGACAAATTTGAATGTCTAAAATCCGCTTGGAAAAGTAATGAAATTGCAGGAATGATTTTTCTTCTCTCTCTAAATTAATTGATAAGAAATAATTTTAAAATAGTGAGGACAAAAGAAGAGAAATGATGTGGCCTACGATAGAGGTACTTGAGAAGAAATTAAGCTTGTGGTGTCGACCAAACCTGGCTCCGTTCATGTGTGCCACACCATTGAATTTGTCTATAGTAATTTCCATAGCTGGCAACCATGTCGCCTATATACTAGATGAAGACTGTGTTTGATTCGCATGCTTAACATTATTCCCATGAGCCGTTGTTGCTGTGGAATTATTGAGGTATATATAGATACGTACGAGGATGGCAAGTTTCTGGGTTCAAATATTTTGGGGGATATGCATATGTGGTGATGAAAATCCTACAAAAAAATTTGGATATTTGGTGACTGTAACCTTCTCCACGTCGAAATCAATTAGCTATTAATTACATGTATATAAACCTGAAATTCACATATCGAAATCTTATATATAAACAAGGATGTGTCAATTTCACTTGCAGTTGATTATGATTATGCTTACTTAGTCTAGTATATAATATACAGGTATTATTTAATAATTTAAAATTAATATAATTTTTTAATGTAATATTATAGTTTTATAAATTAAACCGTTATGAGTTTTGGATCTTATCATCTTAATTTTATTTTTTTAAAAAAATTAAATAAAAAAGCATGAATATATATACATTTTAAGTTAAAAGATATTTAAAAAATACTTTTAAAAATTATAAATTATATATTAAAATCTAATCTAGTAATTTAAATTATTAAATTGCAACACTATAAAATTATAAAGAAAATGGAAGAATTTGAAGCAAAATCCTATAAATGGAGTCGGAGTACAAGCTAAAAATTACCGGTTGCTCCTCTAGTTCTAAATAACTCTTGGAATGACTCGTGCCTAAGTAATGGAGCAAGTACGTTAGATTCATGTATCATGCATGAAAGCCACGTATAATGAAAATGATTCCAAATTCTGTTTTTTTGCTAGCCTGGTATCCACTTAAAAGGATAAAAAAATAAAACAAAAACAAACAAACAAACGGCCCCACCGGTGTTTCATTGTTACCTAGGACCACTTCCACGGCCCGAGGAAAATCAAGAGGACCACCACAGCACCACCATCAACGGCTTCCCAAGTCAACAACAGCAGACCTAACCTACGTGGCCCGACCTTTATCTTACATTCAAAACAAAATCACTAGATAAGTACGCTATCCCCCCCACCCTCTTCAAATTAATTAGGTATACAGTCGTGTTCAGATTACCCAAATCCTTTGATTAATGTAATTAAGCTTATCATCATGAGTAATCTTGATACGTGTGTGATAGATTACGGACCTGTAAGTGGTGGTGAGATGATGCAGCAGAATGAGCATCTCAAGCTTGGCAAGCTCACTGCCTGGACAGGAGTGCAATCCATTGCCGAAGGGCATGAACGTGTTAGGTTTCGGTGGCACCTGCAACATCACAGAACATACTCGTCTTCATCTCTTTCCTTGTTTATCTTCATCATCAAGTAATTAAATGTATAAGCTCTGAATATATATATATATATGTGTGTGTGTGTGTGTATCTTTTTCCACACATATAGGAGATGATATATTTATAAATATATATGATTCCAAACAGGATCATACTTCGTTAGAGTAGTTGCTGTTTATGTTTGTTACTATACCCTACAAAAACCAACTCACGTGATTGGATACAGAAAAGATTTCATGACGACGAGCTGCTATCGATCATCTAAATACAGGAAAGATTCACATAAACAAAAATGAAAAGGACACTACCCATCAACCAGGATAATCTCTCTCTCGTTAACTTTGTATTTCTACGTAATCCGACACAAGATAGAATGTATAGCGGTGTGCGTTTGACCCACTTCATGAAACTTGGTCAGTGACTCAGTTAACACAGAATGCATAGTCGACACACATGTATTGTTTCTGGTATGTAGCTAAGCTTACGTCCATGTGAATTAATTAATTCTGGCCCTCACCTCGAATCTTGAAGGGTCAAATTTCTCGGGTCGAGGGAAGAAATCTGCACAATGATGAATGCTTCTAAAGAGAGGAAGAACCTTCCAACCTTTGGGGATAAAGTAGCCTTCAAACTCAACATCTTGCACTGCTTCTCTGAATGTGAAAGACAGTATACTTGCTGTTCTTAGCGTCTCTTGGATCACCTGAAATTAAAATCATAATCAATTAAGATTGCAGCACACATATATATGTGGAATATTCGTTGTAATATAATTATCATAAATACTACAGTAGCAAATTAATTTGTTTTGTAATTTTTTGAATATTCAAATCACGTAAAAAAAAAAAAAGGGAGGATGACGATATGTCAATTGAGTTAGAAACTGAAATAAATTAAATTAGACAAAATTGATAATTGATATTTGTACCCGACTTGTCAACGGCATGCGCCTTGAATCATCCCAAGTGAGTCCACGATTTGCCTCTACTATTTTGCTTCTAATTCCTTCCTGTTCTCTCTGCAACAGACAATAAACTTTCAATGAATAACATATACCATCCAATGCATAGTTGAATAATCCAATATTCGATTGCTTGCTCTGTCGCAAGCTTCTCTCTTCAAAGGCATTATTTTAATAGACCAATGATCATTTTATAAATACACATACACTAATGATAAATCATTGGCACGAGGGGAAGCTAGGGGGATGGATGGATTGGATTAACGTGGGAAATATTAACTTACCGTGACAGCTTCTAATAAATCTTCATTATCATGCAAGTACTTCAAAATCCATGTCAGGACACTAGCAGTGGTATCATGAGCGGCAAAAATCACTCCAATTATATTATCAGCGATTTGAGAATCGCTAAGCTGATTAAGCTTCTCATCATCTTTATCTCCTAATAATACTCCAAGCAAGCCTCCTCCTTGTCTCCTGCTTTGCCTTCTCTTCTGTATCAATTTCTTCAATGTCTCGTTTAGTAGCTTCCTTGCCTTTCCAAACAAACATCAAAACCCGGCACCAGTTATTATTAAAAATTGTAAATAGAAAAAATCAATAAATATATATATGTTTCCTTGATACTATTGACCCGCAAAAAATACAATGTGTGCAAGACAAAGACAACGTAGAATTCAAGAGATAGGGGAGCCAGGTCGCTCCTTACTTTCATTGCTTTGTGAAAGGGTGTTCCTGGTAAATCTATAGGCATAGAATTATATCCCTTCTCCAGGCGCTGATACAGATGCTTAATTCCTTCCATTTCCACGTCTTGTTTTTCACCGAAGGCAGAAATCATTGCCACATCAAAAGCATACTAAGAAAAAGTAAGTTTTTTTAGTACCTCAACGAGACGAAAGTTGAACTGGTAAAAGATTAGTTCTTAAGAAACAGACATATATGCATACCCTCTTCATTTCTTGCAAGGTGTTGATAGTGGTGTTTTTCCAAGACGGAAGAAATCTCAGGACAATTTGCTCAATCTCCGAGACAGACCCTCTAATAGCAGTGGGTAAAAAAGAGGCCTGCACCAACTTCTTGAGCCTTGAATGATATGCACCTTGATGAAAGAACAGAGCCTCTGGTCCTATCATTTTTTCCTTACTTGTTGGATATGTAGGCTTGAACAAATGCGCCCGAGTCACCAGAACAATTCTTGCTGCTTCTGGACTAGAAATCATCACACAAGGACATCCCAATATGTGGGTCTTAAAAATGTCTCCAAACCTGCAAAATGAGCTTAATTATCAAGAACCAAAAAAAGAAAAATAGCAACACAAAAATATTTCAAAGAAAAGAAGAGAGAACTATATATATATGGTACATATTGTGTAGCTTTTGTATACCGTTTTTGCCTGTTGAAGAAGAAGGAATTTGGGTTCTCTGCATAGAGCTTGAGCGTCTCTCCAATATAAGGCCAACCCATTGAACCAGGTGGTAGGCTTTTGTCTTTGGGGTGATAATGCCTTTGAAGATAAACAAGCAACAATAGAAAACAACAGAACAGGACTCCAGGTACCATCAGAAAAACAACCTGAACCTGAGAATATCGTGAAGTTGCGAAAGCCAAGGGTGCTGATAAACTAAGTTGCATGTTTGTCAAAAAGAGAATAAATTAACTATTCAAAGAAGTGAGACAGAGAGGTGGCAGAGGCTAACTAGAACAACAAAGAAGCGAGACAGGGGTGGCAGAGGCTAACTAGAACAACTACTAGTAGTGGTGATAGAGAGAGAAAGAGAGAGAGAGAGAGGTAGTGTAGTAGGGAGGGAGGGCTGTCGGCGCTAAGTAGGTGGACTTATAAAGCGGGAAGGAGGGGTTTGTAGGTGACAAGCGTCACCACGTTTATGGGAACACCTTTCTCGTCAGCCCCTCTTTTAGGGCTATACCCCTACCTTACACTTTATTAATTACCCTTTTCTCTGGATACCACTGTTTCTCTTTGGACACGTTCATTAGGACGATGAGGTACGGTTCCCGTGTTCTTCTTGGCATTTATGGACCAGGCTACCGCATCATTATCTACTTTATGTATTCAACATTTGTCTGGCACAGACCTTTAGCTTCTGTAATAATTCGATTTCCCATTTTTCTCATGCATGCGGCCAGTAGCTATCTCAATTAATCAAAACATTCATGCTTTATTAAACCAAATCAATTTTATATGTTATCTTGCGATCTATTGCATCTATGAAATATAGACTGAGTTCACAACAGCACCGATCCACTGCCATATTTGGTTCAATGAATTAATCAAGATTCACATAAAAAGTTTCTTATACATAGAGGTTTTAAGAAACTCTAGCATTTACACCTATATTTCCTTTTCTTTTCTTGTTAATACTAATTAGCAATTAAGACTGTACCGGATCAGCTAATAAATCTTTATCGGTTACAATTACTAACTCCAATGCTATCCAAATTGTTTGAATCTAAGTGATACTTATTATATGTGTAGCACGAGGAAATGGAAAAAAGAAACAAAAGAAAACGATGGGAGAGAGAGAAAGAGGAAGCTGATATTTAAGATGATGATTGTTTTTTAAAATATTATTTTTTTATAAATATATTAAAATAATATTTTTAATTTTATTATATTAAAATTATTTAAAAATATGAAAAATTTAAAATTTATCTAACTCTCATTTAAAAGGTAATATCAAACAAGAAAAAAATTGTATCAAATGGTTTGTTCATTGAAGTTTTAATATCAAACCCTTAAAAAAAAGAAAAATTATTAGTATTCCTGTTCAGATGTTATCAAATTGATTTATTTATTTATTTATACTTTTAAGTGTTTTGCATGTGAATTGTAAAAAAAAAATCACTTAAAAAATTAATTTAATAGTTTTTTTAACAAAAAAATACACTTAAAAAAACTGGACTTTCAAAACCACACGAAAACAAGTATCGAACACGATGGGAAGCTTCTACAGGTGTGTGATGTGTATAACCTCCAAGTACTTGTCAGTTTGCGGGAAGAGAAGGGAAAGACATGATAATGCCTCCATGATTACCTCAAACTCATTGTCAGTACTTGTCAGCGCGGCGTGGCCCAACCAATCTTATCCCGGCAACGTTGTCGGCACCATCGTGTTCCTGCATACGTGTCGTTAGCCAAGAGCGTTAGCTTGACTATGTTTATGTTACCAATTTACTAATTGGGACTAGCAGTTTTCACGTGTCATGTATATGTTTACCTTATTTTTTTTTTAAAAAAAAAAGACAAAGAAGGAAGAAGATATTATTGGATTATTTATTTTATATTTATCTCATTAATAGTTTATATAGCTATAACCAAGATACATAAAATAAAAAAAAAAGTATTGATTACATTTTTTGATTAAGTAATTAAAACAATTTTTTAATTGCCTTCAATTATTCAATCTCTTTATCCTTTTCTTTTATTGATTAGTAATTACTCAATACTATTTACTTTAATTATTTTTAATAGGTTTTTTTAAGCTTATACTAATTTTAATTTTGACGAGTTTGACATTCACAACTTTTTATTATTATTATTATAGCTTTATATATTTATCTTCAACGATTATATTTATTTAAATATGATAAATTTTAACCATTATTCTCTTTTTATGATGCTGCTTCATTTCTTTAGTTAAATGTTCCTTTTCATGATTTGAATTTTTAAATAATCATTCTATTATGGTTCACTTTTTATTAATAAATTGTTATTTTTTTAATTATCATTTTCCATATACTTTTTTAAAGAACTCCCTCCCTCCCTCTTTCTTTATTTAAGGTGGTTTTTTTGTACCACTTTATCTTTTATCCAAGAACCTATCAACTTGCACTTGCACTAAGTCTCTAGTTCTTTTTATGTTTTTCTTTTTATGCAAGATCTCAATTTTAGTTGAGTTTTGTTATTAATTTACAACTTTTTTTATATTATTGATCATATACATGGCCTTGAGATTTCTTTATATAATAAGTTGATATGTCATTAACAAAGAATAATAAATAAAATATTTTCTACATAATAAAAAGGATTGAATTTAAAAATATTTTAAATTGGTTGGATGAATGATGTAAATCTATCTATAAAAACAAAAACTAATTTTTAAAATAAAGTATATATAAATGACCTGCCATTGAAAATATAAAAGTTGATATTTAAAATAAGATACGATCAACTTGCTTAAAAATCATATAAAAAAGAAATACGATTTCATGTGTAAAATTTAAACTCTTAAATGAAATTTCAAGCTTTCTCCTTGCCTTTTCTGTTCAGTCCACCCCCCCTCCCCCCTCCTTATTGCTATTTCAATTTCTATTTTTGGATAATGAAATGCACATATCATTCTGCGTAGTGTTATAGCATATACAAGAAAGTCATTTCCTTATCATTTTTTATCTTTTAACCCATAGATATAAAATCAAATCCTCTAGATGAATTGATCCTGGATTCAATTGTCTATGAACCAAACAAATTTTTTTATAAAAAAAATCAATTTAAAATTAACAGGTTTAATCCAATTAGTTTTATAAATCTATATATATGATCTGGTCACAACTTAATTTAATTTTAAAAAGAAATTCCAAAACAATATTATGATCTACTTTTTTAAAAGAAATTAAAAATTAGCTTGAATCAACTTGTACACCTTGTTACTAGGGCAAACACTTGCCCTGTTCTGTCTTACCAGCCGCATTAATTAGCGCCGTCTTCGCTTTATGGAGGCGATGTGCTTGAAACATTTGCCAACAACAGTGATTCACTTGACCGGATTGTAATGGGAAGCCAGCTGTACAATAAAGTAATTTTCTTTCTGCATTTTAAAAAATATAACTACAATTCCCATGCATTCCCACTCATATCTTGAACTCCAAGGAGATTAAGAAAGATTTGTGGCTTGGCATATGATATCTCCATTAGTTTTCATTGAACTTATGTTATAATATCTTGCTGTTATTTATGAAAAACAAAGTTAAATATTAAAAAAATGTGATAAAAAATTTATATAACCTTAATTTCAAATCAATAATCTAAAGACTTATATGAATTTTTATATTTTTATCATCGTTTTCTTTTTAATGTTTAGCACCACTCATTTATAAAATAATTGAATGAAATTTGAGTTATGATCAAATAAATCATACTACAACATAACTTCGTTTAACGTTTACTACTTGCAGCTGGGTTTGTGACAATATCCCTCTTGTATATACTATCAACAATAATATTTAAGACTAATTAGCTATACTTATATCAACACTGTCATAATTCTATTTCAAATATCATTGTATTATTTTAAATTCAATTAACTTTCCTCCAATGTAACAATATATTTGTTAGAATACAAAGACACGATTAATTATTTCAAATTCATATATTTTATCATGAGATTTAAGGTGCAATAATTTGAGAAAAAAAAATTGATGTAGTATAAGAGGAAAAAAAAGAGAGAATAGGTTATAGGGTATATATTAAGGTTCTATTTCTTATGCATCGAGTATTGTTAAGAAAATTTTAATAAAATAATTCTAACTATATTTTTAAATTTTTAAAGACCAAGATTGTAATTGATGAGGGATTTGACTTGGGGTTAACGTAAAGTCAACCACAACTTTATTTGATGATTTTTCAATATACAATTATAATTATATTGTTAAGATTTTTTAAATAATACAAAGTGTGTCAAAGACAAATCGTAAATATGTTTGCATTGACTCATTTTTTTCCTGTCACGTCAACTTATCTTATTCTTCTTTCTTGCTTGTTAGATATTCAATTTTATTTTAGACCATTAAACCTTCAAAAACTCTTGAGTGGATTTTGCTAAGGTTAATTAAATTGTAAAAGATATGCTATTTAAAATATAACTAAATGACTGCTGTTTAAAAATATCAATTATATATAAAATTGATATTAAAAAATATAATTATATTTAAATTATATTATTTCCTAAATATTTTTTCATTAAATTTTGACCGAACAGAAAAAAAATCGGAATATAGAACACCTTAAATTATGGGGTGATGATAGAATCTCTTCGATTTAATAAAATAAAGTAGAAATTTTTTCACAGAAGTTGACGTGTTTCGGTGTTGGGTTGGCAGAAGCTAACACACGTGTGGTGGCGCAGGCCTCAAGAGGTACCAAACAGTTCACGTGGTTACACGGGCCTTGCTGAGCATATCCTTAATCCACGTGCCCCCTTCCTCCTCCTTCCCCGCTAATGCTAGCCACCTATACACCCCAAGCTTGGACCCTGGAAAGATCTCTTCCCTTGCTAGTTTCTGGCCTTTCCTTTTCGACTTGCAATCTTGTTTCTTCCTGGAACCAGAAGCAGGCCCCGTATACGTGGCGATCACTTGCACTAAAAGAACCCGCAGATGATTGACTGTTCAGTCTATGATATCTATATATTAAAGTATTAAATTAAACGGTGACGTGCCGCATCGGATCATGAATTACACGGGTCCGATCGATGCATGCAAGAGAGACTGGTTCGCCATTGATGGAGAAAATATAAGAGAAGACTATTCGAATGACACATGTCAAACTGGGGGAGTTTGCAGGACCTGCGCATCTTGCTCATCGTCGATCAACAGAGATTGTCGTCCATTGTGATTAATACTCAAAGATTCTTGAAGATATATTTGCTTTTAATTAATTATCTGACATAAATTATTAAAATTTAGTGGATTCTTAATTTCGCACTGAGAAAATCACATGCATGTGTTGTTGTCTTCATGAACAATATGATCATGCACCTCAACCTGCATTCAAAGCATGGTTTGTTCTTGCATTTGAAATTGTATTCACAAAGTCCATTAATCTTCTCTGAACTTACTCCCAATACCTACAAAGTCAATTAATTATTGTTTTAATAACTTAATTAGATATTTGACTTCGTACGTATAGCATGGAAAGGTGAATGAGAGTGCCTGGTGGTTGATCTAGCTGAGTCTTCTCAAGTGCAGTAAAACATGGATTAGGGATTAGTTGGGCAAGAAATTGCACCACAAGAAAACGTGGAAAAAGTATCTTAGAAATTATTTCTTGTGGGTTTTTTTTTTACTGAATTCATTGCCATTTTCTTGTTTATTTGATTGAAGTTTTAGGTTAATTTACATTGCCATTTTTTGTTCATCTGGCTTTAGTGTTAGAAATTATCAAGTAAATGAATACTGAAACATAAGATTTGCAAGGCGTCTGAGAGTCTTCGACCACCTATAGAATTTTATTTACTGGTGTTCCTTTTCTTAGGGTTCCTGCAATCCAAGCGTCTTCAACCTAACAGAGAAAGCCCGGGAGCGTGTTCCAGGCATGGAAAAAGCCCACAACTCCAGCCAACCAACTCAGCACCAGTGCTCTTCCCATCAGCCCATGACCAGAACCAACAGACCAACAATTAAGTAATTTGCCATCATAATTTTTTGTACGCAAAAATGTCAAATTATACAAGTAATGTTGTTCTCCTATTAACTGTCAAATTATACAAGTAATGTTGTTCCTCTATTAATTGTATTTTTATGCTACTTACTAAATTTTTTTTATATTTACTTGTGAATATAACTCAATTGGGATGAACCACATAAATTTTTATGTGTCTTATTTTTTATTTTATTCAATTTTTTACTTTTTATTTTATTAGGTTTGCATGTTATCATTCTAATATTGATGATTATTGATGATAACGATTATGGAATAAATTAATGAGCATGTGTAAAAATATTACCGTGGAATATCTGATCCTGTACTAAATGTTTTTACCTTAATGATATGTTCTAACTAAATTGACAGTTAATTTGACTATATGGTGCACAGTTACGGTTCTTTTCTAGAAAAACCTTGAATCAACAAAACAATTTAGTTTATAAAGTTAAATTGATAGTTTAACTAATAATTATTAGTAACTAAATACGTTAACCATCCCACCTGCAAAAGAATTTAATTAACTTTTAGCTTTACCAGATAACAATTAATGTTGAGTTGTAAAGTCAAACAGCCCTAATAAACGAAGTGATGATCGAGAAGTACACGCTTCTCTTTCGTAAAAATATTACACAACATGAAAACAGTTGGTAGATCCCACTAATTTTATCCGTAAGAATTATTACAGCCCCAGATATAATGAATAGTATTTACACCATATCTGAGAATTTGAGCCCTCGAACCATGATATATGGAGTAGTGTCTCGTCCAACCGCAACGTTCTCCCTCCTGCCGCTGCAAAATTGAGCTTTCCGATAAACTACCATTTACATGATCGAGCAACGAGTGAACTTTTACAGCTGAAAAAGAAATAAAAAATCTTCATCCAAATAACAAATAATTCAAGGCGTGTTCCCACATAAATATTAAAAAAATAAAAATGATATATATATATATAAAATACCTGGTAATTGTGTATGGGAGGATGGTTGTATTGCTTTTAAAATATTTTTTATTTTTTAATTATTTTTTATATTAACTTATCAAATGATATGAAAATATCAAAAAATATTAATTTGAAGTAAATAAAAAATAAATTATTTTTAAAATACTTTTGAAACCAAAAAACAAACAAAGTTTATAAATTTTTATAAAATTCAATTAAAAAATATAAAAACTACTATATAAAAATTACATTTTAAACTTAAATTTTTCATGTAACTCGCAATTAAAACACAATTTAATTTATCACTGTAAATAGAACAACCGACGAAAAACTAACGCAGCCAAAAACGCTAACAGGCGGTGCAACCATGCCTTAAAATGAACCATCATTAACAAAACCCTAAGCGCGTCCGTGGTACTGTTTACGTATAGAATACGTACAAATTGCTGTTTGACTGGTATACATGTCACTAAAACCGAAGAAGCACTATTATAATTGACATAACAGTCCCAGGCTATCGATTTGGCGAAGCCCTCCCCTTACGCCGACTAAACGGATTCCTCCCTATTAATTATTTTTTAATTAATATGGATCTTCGTTATTTTTTTAAATTAACATAAATATTTAGTTAATTTATATTAATTTTATAAGCGCTAAAATTAATAATTATATATATTTTTAATATTTTTAAAATTTATAAAATATAAAAAACAAATCTAAAACATGAATAATTAAGCTCCAACGTCGTATTCCCACTAAAATATTCATTATACAAGGAAAAGCACCCATGGCCTGTCTCTGCCTTTACACGAAGTGCATACGCTTCGTTACCGATAGTTAGCAGCAAGGTTACCATGTCAACAATGTCACTTTCCTCGTATGACAGAAAGGCGCTTCACTTCAGTTGTCTTCTGGGATTTGGACTGAATATGGATACCTTTCTGATCTACAGACGCACCTTACCATTCTTCTGGGAAGATTTTAATGAATTCATACATCTTAATCCTTGTAAACAGTTCCGATGTCCAAAAGGTCTGTCATAGTAACCGGAGACTGAGGTCTGAATTCAAGATTGGTTAAATAAAAAGGGTCAAAGAAGGGGGATCCAAGTCACGTGGCATGGAGGGAAGAAATCGAACATTATCACCGGAAGAAAAAAATTCTTACAGCAGAGTTGATTATAACTTAGCACTTCCAGTTTATAAAAAATAATTGATAATTTTGATGTTAAAGGTCGGTCCATCATGATTAATAAAATATGTTCTATTTTTTAATGTTTAAGTTCACACCATTAAGATAAACTTATTAAATTCTTCTAAAAACACTAAGCCGGTGTGTGAAGTGAGCTCTTAAAATCGCTTGAAGAGATGACTTAGTCTAAATTAACGTGCAGGTTGATATGAGAATATCCAGTCGAATAAAAGAGCTCTTGTAGCATAAAAAAAATTAAAAACAGTAAAAATTATTAATTATTTAATTGGTGTTGGCTATCATTGATTTTGTAATTTTCTGTACCAAAAATACTCTTTCATTGTTAAATTTTTTTATTTAACTAATTTTTTTCTTTATTCTATTTCTCTAAAATTAGAAAAATAAATAATAATTATTTTACCAAAAACAAAATTAGTTATAGAACTATATTAATCTAATAGCTTAAGTTATTATGTGAGATATTAAGATATGATTTATATTATGTTTTTATATATTCTCTCAAATAAAATTTTTTTAAATTTAAAATTTGTATATTCTCATATTATTTTGTATTTAATTTTTATTAAATAAATAAAAAACAGAATTAGCCGTTCATTTTAAACACAAAAGTTGTATTGCCTTGGCAAATATTAAATCGGCAACCGCTATGAAATTGAGGAGATATTCTAACCTAATCTTAATACGAGTAATAACTTTGCAGGATGAACTCATTGACTCTTATACGCTGGCATGAATGAGCAAATACAACAGAACCAGCTATATTGGCAAAACTTTTTTTTTTCATGGTATGAAAGCCTTTCAAAGCTAATGTTATAATTTTTACCTGGACACATGTCTCCACAATATCATCTTCATCTTCTTTCAATGATTTTGAAAGCCCTCTTCCACTCAATATTTCTAATTATAACTCTTTAAGAGTCTGTTTGGAATTAAAATATTGTTTTATTTAAAAATATATAAGCAGAATATCATTTTATAGCACTAGCAACATCAAAATTATACAAGATATGAATGTTATTTCATGACCTTGGTAATGGTATCTTTGTACCTTCTCCTCCTACTCTATGGTATGTCAGTGGGTGTAATTGTTGTCGACTCAAATCCAACTTTTTATATTCACAGTAAGCATGTTGAAATTAATTACTCTTTTATCACTCAAAAAGTTGTTTACAAATATATTTTGGTTTGTTATATATCAACTAATTAAAGATCAATTGCTTAATGGCCTTATCAAGGGGCAAATTAACCTCACTATAGCTTCACCTTCTTCACTCTCGCAGCTGCTATTTATCCCCCTACAAATACTCAGCAGCATATGAGTTTTAATTGTCTGCTAATTCTCAAGTGTTTAACTCCTTGTCTTGTTACATTGCATCTATTTTAGTTTTATCAATACAACATAACCAATTGGCAAGGCTTTCTTCTTCTTTTATTATGTAACAGAGGTGGTTTTGTCTGAAGATGAAATGATTAGATTCACGTTTGAGGAGAAATACTTAAACATATTCACTTTGAGTGAAATGCAATAAAAAATGAGGCATGTGTGTATATATATATAAACTTCGAAAAAGAAGAAGAAGAAAAGGATGTAGCTTATATATATGGAATTAAAGTGGCATTGGACTTAAGATTCTTCAAATTCGAACCTTTTTATTTTTGAATAAAAAATAATTATGTCGTCAAGCACGTCTATTCATCTGTAAATGATCTTGCTAGGTCCACAGTAAATTTAAAGTGATCGGGTCTAAATTGAAAGCATTTGAAAAGCCATGCGTGATAAGCAAGAATCCAAAAATCATTGGAGGAAGTAACATTTGATATCTGGGGTCTGATACCTCTTTGTTCGCTTCCAATCCACACACAACGCCTGTCTAATCCTGCGTGTCTTCGTATAAAGTATTTGCTCATCCTTAAACCCAGGGCATATCGGCTTGTTCTTATGAGCTATCCTGATAGCCACCACTCCAGCGTAGCTTTTTTCTTTTATTTTTTTAAGTGTGTGTTTAATAATAATATTATGCATGATGTTTTTCGAAATAATTTTTTAATTAAAAATACAAGGGAGGACAAACAGGTACAAGACTTTTGGCGGTCAGTTCGTGAGTTTTGCCTTTCATTCTTGCTTTTCCCCCCTCGGTTTAACCTATAGCTAGTGGGACTCTCCTATATAGCTTCACAATGATTTATTCCGGTGGATATTTGCTTTAATTACTATGTCATTGATCATATTCGTTCCTTTTCCTTACTTTTGCCTCATACGTTATAATTTTCGCTTAGGGTCAGGGTCGGTCCATTAATACTCATGGAAAGGTCGATCTGATCATCAAGACCATCAGTCTACATTGGCGGATGCGGCATCATCAAGATTCACAAACTTTAAGGCTTGAGTGAGAGGGGTGGTATACGGTCACCTCCTTTAGTCCAAAGGGTCCTTTTTTATGGGAATCTTGATGATGCTGCATCGGCAAATATATGACTATTCTTCTCTACTGTTGCATGCCAAATATGTCCAGCAAGCTCTTCGATTTGATCAAAGGTGGAGTGTAAGTTAATTTTCAAGCAAGAACCATCTAGGTAATATTTCCTTAACATATCTCAAGCTGCTTGTTTTCAGGTTATGTCTATCCAATCTAGTTTTTGCTCTGTTCTCATCTCCTATAATGTGCTGGTTCTCCTTCTTTGGCTGCTGGTCTGGGATTGTTCGGTGGTCTATCAGCTTCATTTGGTTGTGGCAACATTTTTTCAGTTTTCATCTTCTATTTGTTTCCCCCGTCCCTTCTGGCTTATATAGAGGCTGATGTTGCTTCTTTTTTAAATAGTTCTGCCATTTTGGTGTTCTCTCATCACTTGCAGCTTTTCCTCGGATATTTCTACAATAGTGATAAAACTCAGACCAATTATGTCAATCTCGAGCCTGACCTAGCGAGTCAAATTACAGCTTGATGAGTTAATTCAAAATTTAAAACAATTTTTTTTTTAAATCAACTTAAACATAAAATTAAGAATAAAAGTACCCTTTTGCATAGGGAGGTAAGGATGTTTCCAGTTCACTCCAATTAAGGCAAACTGCGGACCTTCCAACGCTAGTTGAACATGTACAAGGAGCTTAATCAATATTGTTCACAAAAATTGAGGTGTTTATCGGATACAGTAAGGCCTGTCAATCCTGCATCAAATTCGATGTAAAAGAACTGTCCTGAAATTTTGCTTGACCTCATGTTTTGGGCTCATGCTGATATGAAAGTTGTACTGGCTAGCAGTATCAACGAGCCCATGCTGTGGGCCAAGTTTATTGCTATCAATGATCAAGCACTCGATATGGAATCGTGCTTCAGGGTTTTTTTTTTACCGGCTAAGAATCTCATAGTCATCAGCCAAGGCTCCGATCATCCATTATTCCAGCTGCATCAATTAAATTTTAATTTTGTTGTAGTTTCAAATCACAACATCATTTTAAATGTTGTGGTTATAAAATAAAGTGTGCTATTTTTTCAAAACTTTTAACTATCATGTTAATTCATTATTTATTTTAATTTTGTGTATTACTTACCCAATTTATTAGCTCTCCACCACTCATTTGTCTCTGTGCATCCATGGTGTAAAGATCCATGACCCATTTCAAGTTCTAGTCATGAAGTAAATAGGTTAAATCAAATCAAATTTTGATTTAAAAAAAAAATTAAAACGGTTTTGTTTTGAAAAAAATAAAAATCAAATTTTGACCAAGGTTTTTTCTTATGAGTTAATTTATCGAGTTCTCTTAGCTAAATCAGGTTAATTTTTAATTTTTATTTTAAAAAAACCCAACTTAAATTAAAAGTGTTGGGCTCCAAGTTGATTTGCCAACTCGAGTTGAATGCATACAGCACTTCCACCAGGCTGGTTTTTTTAGATAGGGGTAAACTGCACAAGTTGACACTGTAAGTACTATATACATGGTAAAGAGCTGTGTAATATATTTTACCAGCCATTGATGACCTGCACAAGAAGTAAACTGTAGCTAACAAGAGATGAGCCAAGTTCAAGCGTCATCCTTCACTTTTGTGTTTCGATATATGAGGTAATTACGTAAATGGAGCCAACAAGATGAACTGTAAAGAGTCTCTCTGATGCTTTCGTTTAAAACAACTCAGTGGACCATTTGGAGAGACACAGAATGATGGAAAGTTTGACCCGCTGTTCTTACGGAGTGTAGCAGAAATGGATCCATGGTTTCACAAGTCTTCCTTCCCCGTCCTGAGCCTGACCATCCCTTGTGCAGCTCACATGTCTCCATGTGGGTCTCCCAATACGTGCATGTACTCAAGCCCCCATGATTCACCTAAGAATTTGCTAAGCCCAAAGCGTCTTCGAAGAAAAAAAAATCAAACAAGATTAAAATAGAGGGGCGTTGCGTACCAGGAGAACATCCCATGTGGCTAGATTTTGACTCTGTTGAATCGCATTGACCAATGAAATATTCACGCGTATTTAAAATTATGATAATGATTCTTTAAAAAAAATTTTATTTAAAAATATATTTAAATAATATTTTTTTAAATTATTTTTAACACATTAAAATAATGCAAAAAATATTAATTTTAAGTAAAAAAATAAAAAAAATAATTTTTTTAAAAATACAAAAATAAAGGATTAGAATGTATTTGAAGTAGTGAAAATTAAAAACACAACAAATAAGAATAGCCGCTATATTTGTTCCTTGCAGTGAAACTGTAGGTTTGACTTCACATTGTGCAAAGAAATATGCCATGGAGATTTATGGTTTTTTATAGCTTAGTTTATTTTATTGAGTTCATTCGGTGACTTTGCAAATAAACTATTCCAACATGTAACTTAATAATTTAAATCTTTTTAATAAACAAGATTCTTTTTAATTATAATTTTGAATTAAACGATATCAATTTTACGCTCCAACAGTTATTTTTTTCTTCTCCGTCATTGAATGTGTGTAAAAGAAATATTTTTTTATTAAAATATATTATTTTTTCATTTTTTAATTGGAGCAAATCAAAACCTTTGAAAAGTATTAAAAAACAACAATTTAATATGTTTTTTTTAAATGAAACAAACTTAGAAGATACATAATTTATCACGAAGTTAATGAAACCAAAAGGCAACGAAGACCGCATCTCAATTTGAGTACGATGAATAAAGTGGAATATTTGACCGTTGTTTTGAGAAACTTTTATTAGTTTATAATTTCACGCAGAGTTTTTTTCCAAGTACCCTTTGATTATCGATTAAGAAAGCTTGTGATCAGGGGCTGGTCTGGCTTTAAATAATCTCGTAAGCACACCATTTTTATTTTTATATTTTTTTGAAGCTTGTTGTCCAGCCACGGATGACGCAGAGCACAGACCTATTTCATCACATGGTGAGTTTCAGAAGAGCACCATTGATGAATTAATAATTTGAGGTAACTTTATATTTCATTTTTTCTGTGTTCTATTACATAAGATTTAGATTCATTCAAGAAAGTTAAGCTTCATTGCTACTGACCGAAAGGGTTGCAGTACAATCTCTTGTATTATTTAATGGTTAGGGGGTGACCTAGCTAGGACATTCAGGACGAAAGACACGATAAATATATATATATATATATTGCTTTGGTGATTCACGGATATCAAGCTAGCCGAATATGGCATCCTTCACAGGCACCGTAACTCTCTGGTCTAATGTAACCGAGAATCCCAGGAGAAGAATCCTAGGAGGAGAAGGAGGAGGAGGAGAAAGGAAGAAGTTTGAGCATCCAAGGCATTTTCCGAGACAACTTCCTTCTGTTTTTTTTCGAAGTGATTTTTCTATATATTTTTTCAACAAGCGTGTTTAAACAGAAGATTAAAAACATCATATGGGAACTATTATAAATGACATTATCTATATTTTAGAGAAATTGTCCCGCTTTCTATTTTTATTTGAAATGGGTTAATTAATATAAGATTGAAACATAAAACGAGAACGGTTCTTCATGATCCCATGTCCCGTTTTATCTTTTTGTTTGTCGATCGTATGATCAAAATATTTGTCATGAAGTCCAACGTTTGTGTTTTTTCTAGAATGTTTCTAATTACAGTTCATTTGTAAAACGCCTGTAATTGGAATGTGTGTTTTATATATAATAAAAATGGTGACATGAAATATTAATAATAATTTGTATGGCTATGACTTCTCTTAAATAGAAAAAGAGTAATTAAATTTGGTGGTTTAATCCTATGACTTGTTCACCCAATACTTTTAAGTCGGATTTGAAATAAATTAAATGGAAGTTGATATAATTTTACTTTGGTAAATTAATCAATACTGTTATTAACAGGTCAAAATCTAATTTAAATAATATTTTCAAGTTAATTGAAATTAATTTATTAATTCATAAAACGAATCAAATTTAATTGAAATAAATTACTCGTTTGAGTATTTAAAAATATGGTTATTAAAATATTTTTAACTTGAAAATTTATGAAAATAATATTTTTTTATTTTTTAAATTTTATTTTTAATACCAACTTATTAAAATGATTTTAAAAAACTAAAAAAATTAATTAAAAACAAATAAGATTTTTAAATTAAGAAAAAAAAAAACATGCTAAACCTGCAAACATATGATTTTAACTCCTACAAGCGAAGGAGGGAGCCCAACTTCGACGCATATTGAACGTGCTCGAAGGCCACGAGCAGTGAAAGTTTCAATTATTAGACCGACCGCTGTCCTTCGTGGAACAATGAGCACAACCCTCTTCACATTACCAGCTCATGCCTGTCTCTGAGTACGAACCTCTCTGTATGGATTGTATGGTGATCGTTTTTTAAAATTAAAAAAAAAATAACCATAATGGAGCTCTGTACGGCAGCAATGTCTACAAATTAAATGATGGATCTCGATGAAGGGGGAAGGAGGTTCAAGAATCAGGAAGTAACACAGGAAGAATACAGACCCTGAGACCTGAGAACCAGCCAATAACATGATGCCATGAACGGTAAAAAAAAAAAAACACGGATGCAAGGTGACCGAATANAAAAAAAAAAAAAAAAAAACATAGAATTTCAGCACCAAATGAAATACTGGTTCACATCTTGAAACCCGAATCGCCATTACAATATTTAATAAAAAGCCCACTCAATGAGCGAGTCCCATCCTTGATCTTATCTCTCTCTCTCTCTCTCACACACACACCAACGCTTTCGCCCTCTCACACGTATATAGTAGAAGAATCATATCACTTGCCGTTACGAGCTAGTCACTTGTAGCTTCTAAGGTTCGTAGATGGATGAGAAGTGGAAGTTATCAAAGAAAGAAGGCTCATCTTCTTTCACAAGAAGTTTCTCGACTAAGAGTTCATCATCCAAGGCTCCTCTCTTGAGGACCTCGTCCCTCAAGAGCTCTTCTCCAAAGTGCCCTCTTCCAAGGAGTCTCTCTCAAAAAAACTCTTCTATTTCACATAAATGTAGTAGCTTAGCCAAGGAACAGAAGGCAAGGTTTTATATCATGAGGCGCTGTGTTGCCATGCTTGTTTGTTGGCACAAACATGGTGATTCTTGAAGGAACATGCAAAGAGATCGAGTAAGGGATCAAGTGTACCTTCTTGGTTGTTTCTTCTTGCTTTTTTTTTTCTCCTCCCCTCTCCCTTCTTAAAGATGGATGTTGGGTTTGATTGAACTCGTAAATTTTCTGCCATCTGACCAAGAAGAGATTGGTATCATAGAGTTTTATTGTCTTTCCTCCATTTTTAGAATCAGCTCTGTAATTACAATTTTAAGAGAGCTAGAATCATCTACTTTGTAACAAGAGATCATCACATATCAATTATAATCCAATAAAATCTCAAATTAACTACCTACATTTACTTTGATGATTCTTCATTTTTTTTAATGTTCTGGGTAGATAGATTTTAGTCCCTACTGGATCTCAACACTAGCAAGACCTGTTTTGCTCTATTATTGGAGTTGTCATAGCAGTCTTATCTCTTCTCCTTTCAGTTTCCGTTTTCCTCTCTGTTTTGTCTTTTGATGGAAGAGAGATTCCTTTTAGATGGTGGAACTGGCAATAAGGTAGGGGACATTATTAGCAAATGGATCTGCATTGGGAGTGCCACTCATCTCTCTGCCATTGATAAAAATGAGTTCTGTAAAAGGTAATACCAGCAAAACTGATGCTACTACAAATGACAACTTGCATACAGTTTGATTCCACAGTAGTAATCTGGATTTTTTCCAAGCATCTCTCCCCTTATCAGCACAAAACGTCTAATTTTGTCATTTCAGCACTGAAAAATATCAGAATCGTCAAATGACACGACAAGTCGTGTCGTATCCCACTTATTTCATCAACTGTAGGATAAGAACTTGTCATAAAAAGAAGGTACGGGAGTTTTTAGCTTCTCGATTTTCATCGAATCTTTCAGCAGTCTCCACATGTACAACTAGATGCGTCAACAAAACACCAGCCCCCCCGCCCTTGTGTCGAATGAAGCATGTGATGCTTTACTCAACTACTTCCAAGCAAGAACATGAATACAACAAGATTAGAGAAATCATCATGGTAAAAGTGTCTTGTTAGAATCCATAATTGAACTGCATAATTGAATCATTGCATAAATGTGATAATGTGATAGACAACTGCATAAATGTGATAGACCCGTAGATACGTACTATTAGTCACTGGTGAATCTGCTATAATTCTTTGTTTCCGTAGCAGAACACTGATACTGGGGGGGGGGGATGTTATAACTTTCAAAAGTCAGTGACAGTAAACATAAGAAAATGTATAGCAGCTTTTAAATCTGGCCAGAATCAATCATTACAATCCTTTCTGTAATTTGGTCTGATAATTAAAACATAATGAATATGATGTTATAGTCATTTATTTACTGCAGTTCGCAGGATTGAAGTAGCATAAGGTCAAGCATGAAATGGAATGTCATTAATCAACAGATACAAAATATTTTTTATAATTTCACCACAAGGTTGTTTACATGTCACCTGCGATAGGAGTGACATCTGAAGTTGAAATGAAGCCGCAGAATTATCCCATCAAACGTGCTCTTAATCCTTTTTTATGGCTCACATCCCAATCTTTCTTCACAATTCGGAATGCAATGTCCTCATAAGGTGACCCTACATGAAATCTTATAATGCAAGTCTCACCATTGCTCCTATTATTTTTTTTAATTTATGTGGGGTGTCTAGGCCAGCTTACGCGCACCATGACTAGCTTACGCGCACCATGACTAATCCCCACGGCTCACTAGATACCCTGCAAACCCAGTAGGCATGTAAAGCACCGTTAAAGCACCGTGGGGATGATAGGCGTGCACGCTAGAGCTCGAACCCAGGTGCAGTGAAAGGAGACAAGCCCCTTCCGCTCCCATCATCCTTGCATGTATAAGTTGGAGTCTATGTCCTGTTTATCATGTCTGGGTAGAAGATACTGAACTTGTATCCTCGCACAATCTTTGGAGGTGGATTTTCATGATCGTAGTGAGTCCTGTTATGTTCGTTCCATTCATATCCAGTGTGAAAAGCATTGACATACTTAGGCTTTCTAGGTTGGTACTTGTCACACAACCATTCTACCTGTGAATCCAGGTTCACTTCAGCGACAGAGCCAATTACTCCATCACCTTCCTTCATAGCTCCCGTAGCTTTATTCAGATTGAAATTCTCCAATAATGTAGGCGGTTCTGGTTCCACAGGTTCTTGAATCTGAATTTTTCGTTCATCATCATCATTAGCAACAAATTGTGGAATAGCACAATTCTCTTTCTTCTGCCAATCCTGAAACTCAGCACGGGCACGTTCTCTAGCTAACAACTCCCTTTCTTCCTCGTGCTGTCGTTCCTCAAGTGCCCTTTGCTATCTTCTTTTCTTAACCTTTTCAATCTCTTCCATTCTCTCTCTCTCTCTGTCTCCTCCTTTCGGTTTTAAGAGAAAAGAAAGTCAGCCCTTGCGCAATATCACGCTCAATCTTTTTGCGCCACACAAATTTCTCATCGAGATTGGAATCACCAAAGGGATCAGACTGATTAGAATAAAAGGACGAGAATGGTGACGATGATCTCGACGTCAACTTGTTTGCTTTTTTGATCGCCTTCTTCACCAAATACTCTTCTCTTTCTTCTTCACTTACCTTCCTGTTCACGTCCATGTTTAATTCTTTATCAGCAAACAATTCTCTCTGCCGTCCTCTGCCTCCTCTGCTTTTGCTCTAGGGTAAATAAATCATCTAAAAGAAACCTAATTATATAGGGAAAGTAAGAAAACCTGGAACCGACCTTCAACCGACCTTTACGGTGAATGTATATATAACAGAACTATACACACAACACACACACACACACACTTTTTTATTTTAGGATATATGACATAAATTAATTTATGTTAGAAAGATTTTTTTTTAATTTTTCAGCTTGTCACATGAAGTTTAGAATAACTAAAATGCATATATCTTAAACCCATTGAGCTAAATTGCTTACAGGCAGGTGAAAATCAAAATGTAATTTTATTCATATTAATTATATGCTTGATGAACAGAACAAGCAAGTTAATCCGAATGGATACCTGGAAGGATCTCCATGAGCAGCCAACCAAGGCTCGAACATGGAAGCATCGAAGCTATAGAAAATGTGGCTGTGAGCATCTAATTTTCCACAAGCAGCCAAATTAGACTGTTTTGCTAACCAATTCAAAAACTTGAACCCATCTTCAAAAGCCCCCCGATTCCTGGTCTCTGGTGCCAATCTATACCCAACAACCACGAAAATAATATCATCACTGTTTCGTGATTATCCTGCAAAACGCGTCGTTCCCCACCGATTCATTGCTGCCTTTCACAAACCCGCCATCGTGAAACTGCAGCATCACCAGTGAAAGTTAACTGGGGGAGGCAAATAGCCGCCGTGATCATGGGTTGAAGGGCAACGGGGAGGTGAAAGCTGAGTCAGGCAGGCAAACGCGGAGAGAAAGAGAAGAGGAGTCGACACGGATGGTGTTTTTGGTGCTCCACCCAAGGTTATCAAAAATATCTTTTTTTGACTTGAAAAATACAATATAAATTTAGATGGTAAATATAAATTATAATTAATTTTTTAAATATAATTAATAATTCTTGTTAATAAATTAAATTACATTAAAATTTAATAAAATAAATAAATAATATTATAATTAATAAATTAAAATGAAAAAGATAAATAATATAAATTAATAACATAAAAAAAATCAGAACATAATTTCTCAATACAGGAAAGTCACTGAAAAATAAAACATCAGTTATAGACTAATGAATTTAAATTAAAAATTAATTAATATAAATTTAATAATAAAATAAACTCTTAAATAATATTTAATATATTAAAAAATTTTAAATTAAAAATAATTATTTAAAATAAATAAATAAAATAAAAAAAATAAAATTTCAACTTCATTTAATATATAATTTGAAAGATATGGTCAATCTTATAAAATTAATATATAAATATTTTAAAATCAAATTTAAATATGACACAATTCATATTATAAATTTATAAAATTAAATTGAGTTTATAAATTTTATATAAATTAAATTAAATTTTATTAATTTTAAATTTCCAATCTAATTTAACACATTAGATATATTATTTTAACTTCTGGAATTATAAAACTTCACGAGTTATCTCATCACTTTAAAAGTCTTGGCTGCACCGTAAGTTGAAGAAGGGTTGTCAGCGGCGATGGATTCGTGGCGTCGAGAAGTTACGCCGAATGGGTTGGGAGGCTTCTGATCAGTGAGAGAAATCGGAGAGAGGGATTCTAGAAGCATCCCCTGGGGACAAATGCTTTTTAGAGAAGACTGTTCGTGACTCGCATTTTGCACCCGTGGGTCAAAAAAAAGTTTAAATACATAAAAGAATGCGTAGATGAAGAAAGTAGTTGAAAAGAAGAAGAGGAAACCTTTATGCTCTGTTGATTAACTCGGCTAAATTGGATAGTTTAATAATATAATATAATTTATAAAATAATGATAATAAATAAATTGTAAAAACATACATGTGATACTAATCAATTAAAATAAATGATTTCTCTATATCATACCTAAAAAAATATATTACTAATTCAAACTTAATTATAAAAATCTAGATGAAGATATTAGAAGAAATTGCATGGATTGATAGAGTAATATCTTGAAAAAAAACCCAAACACAACAAAATGAAGTAACTGTTAGATTATATTCAATAAATTAATTTTATTTTATTTAAAAATAAAATTTATTTTTAAAAATAAATTTTAAAAAATAAAAATTAAAAAAACTTGAAATAACCCAATTAAAAAAATGATAAAAGCAAAGTCATAGAAAGCATGGGAAAAAAATGTTCAATATCTAATTAAATAACTATTAAAATGAAATTAAAAAAACATTAGCTTAGAAAAAAAAACAATCCTAGACAAACCTTGAAAAATTGGGTTAATTTTCAAAGTTTCCAACCCATAAATTTTAAATGCGAGTTTAATTAATAAATTTAAATTCAAACCAATTAAATATCAAAAAATAAAATTGAGTAAAAAATATACCAGTTTTGAAAAACTTTCAAGGTAAAAAAAATCAATAAAATAAAAATAAAATATAAAAAAATAAATTTATAGAGGGTGGAATAAAAAAAACTCTAAAAATTATCTTAGATTACAAAAAATAGTAATTAAAAGAATAAAAATTATATTTGATAAAAAAAATAAATGAAGATAAAATTAAAATAAAAATCCAATCCAATGAATTATTTTTAAAAAAATCATTATTAAAAGAATATGGACTAAATAAAAAAAAATTAGAGACTAACTTAAAAAATTAAGAGGTAAAACATAAACAATAACAATAATAATAATAAAAATAATTGTTAATGGCAAAATAAAATATTCTAGCTACGCGCGCCACATACCTGTGTAGGAGACACTAAAATAAAATCTAAAGGCAAGTAGGTCTTTTGATTGTGCTTATAAAAATAAAAAGACAAAAGAAGCCACTATTAGCAATTCAAATTTTTCCTTCTACGGATAATATAATGTTTTTACTGTGCTTAATAAAATAAAAGGACAAAAATATTTTTTTTATAGCAAACAAATATATTCTTTCTTTTAAGAGCATCAAAATAAATTTATTGTACCAAATATATATATATATATATATATTCTATCACTCGTAAATTTTAAAATGCCAAAATGATTCGATTTCAAAAACGATTCTACTTTCAAGCATTGGCCTATTTTTTAAAAAATAAAAAGGTAATTTTATTATTCTTGTTTATAATAAAATGTGTATTAGTGAAGTCTTAAGGTTTTTTAATAAATTAGTAATATAATTTTTAAAATAGTATAAATATATATTTTTTTTCTTATGTACACATTCCAATACTAAAATGCCTTTTAGAATAGTTAATTATATTTTTAATATATTTAAGATACATTTATTTTAAAACTTTAATATGATTTGATTGATTTGATAAATTTAAAAACAACCCAAATAATTTATAATTAATTTAATATTAAATAATAAAATTAAAAAATAATTTGATTCAACTTGGATAAACTTAAAAAACCCATGATATAGATCATGAGACCATTATCATTTCATATAAAGCGAACAAGAAATATAGTTAAAAAAATTAAAGAGAAAAAAAATTAATAAAAAAATATTATTATAATAAATAATATTTTATAATATTTTGTTATTTTTCCCATATTTGTAAGAATAAAAGCCAAATGAATATTTTTTTTCCTTGAAGATGCCCTAAGAGATTTTTTTTTTGATCTCTTTCCCTTCTATTGAATTTTTATTTTTATTTTTATTTTTTTAAGTTGGCTTCTTTTCATGCTGGGATCTTTTTTTTTTTTTAACAAGGATTTCTCGTTGTATTTTAATCAGTTGTCAGATCTTAACTTGTAGACATCGATTATTTGAAAGATTTGTCAATATTTTTCTAACAAGCCATAACTTGTAGTTTTTTATAATACCATCACTAATTTGTATCCTCATGAATCTATCGAAATTAATTTCTTCTTCTTTGAACCAACCCTTTCCATTGTTCGTCATGCGTTCAGCCCATCACATCCCAAGGTTCGAACTCATGTTCAATAACATACCTTAAGCACATTAAATTGTGTAAGAAACCATTAGCTTAGCATCTAAGGTGCGAGATCCATCGCAAAAGGTTGTATATTTATGACAGTGTTTACTAAATTATCCATCACCATAACCCATCTTAAACACATTTTATGTTCTTAGGCATGCTGTAGTCATAATTAGTCTGTTAAAATCCCGAATTAATCTATACAATTTATGAATTTATAAATAAATATATATTTAACGTACTAAATTGGATAAAAAATTTAAAATCAGTAAAATAAAACTTAATTCATGTAAAATCAATATACTTAGTTTGATTTTATAAATTTATTAAATTTATGATGAGTCACGTCGAGTTCAATTTTATCTTTAAAACATCTGCTAACTAGTTTTACAAAATTAATCATATCCTTCAAATCATATATTGAATAAATTTGAAATTTTACAGGGAAATATTAGATATATAAAAATATATTGTGATAAATTTTCAGGTTAAATGGAGTTAAGGTACATAATATTTCAAAAGATCAAAGTTAATAAACTAATATTATCAAATATATCAAACAAGAACTTCATATATTATTTGAAACATATTTAGAGCTACCCATAAAATTTTGCTTCGATTAAAGTTGAGATAAAAACTAGACATTTGAAACTTTCAAACTATATATAACTGACCTAATAATTTATCCAAATGAGGGAGAAATACATGTTTGAAATCAATAGAAAACAATATATTTAAAATTAGGATTCAAATATGCAAATAATAGAGATTCAGTCTACATAAAAAAATTTTAACATGAATTTTTTTTATTTATTTAATTTTAAATAATTATTTTTATTTTGAATTTTTTCTAGCACATTGAACATTGTTTATGAGTCTATTTTATTATTAAATTTATATTAGTTAATTATTAATTTGAACTTATTAGCTTGCAATTCAAAAGAAAACTATCAAGACTTATTATGATGAAAACAACCATATTATCACTAGGTTTATATTTATTTCCTACCTTTTAGTAATTTTTTTGTATTGAAAAATTTTATTTTAAAATTTTTTATTTTTTCATGTCATTAATTTATTGATTCATACTATTTATCTCTTTTATTTTATTTACATCACTTATTGTTTATAATATTATAAACTCATTTTATCAGATTTTAATGTAATTTAATTTCTTACTATCTAAGTTTATATTATATTTTCATGTCACCTCATAATCATTTTCATATCATATTTTTAATGTGTTTGATTTTGTTTTTTATTTATAAATATATTAAAATAATATATACTTTTTTAAAAATATTTTTAATATCAAAATAATCTAAAAACACTAAAAATAATAATTTATAACATAAAATATTAAATTTTAATGAAAAACAGATTGAGTCTCAACGTAAAACACCCCCTCATACAAGCACCACAAGTCTGCTATGGAAACCAAAAGGACCACTGGTGTCATATTTTATGCCAATATAGTCCTGTTTTGTAGTCAGAATGGCTACAAAACATCAGCCATTCAAGTTTGCCCAGCTCAACCTGAGCGAGGCTGGATGAGAAACAAATCTGAATTTGAAGTTATAAATCCAAAATACTGGTATATTACCCAGCAGATAACAGCAAATCAACTGAAATTAACCCATCACTAGTCAATGCATTTCTACTAGCTTTTCTTTTGAGGAATTCTTTATATAACAGGAAATGTCAACTGAAAGCTTGCATGTGTTAGCAGTGATGCATTGACTGGTGATGAGGTAACTATCTATAATGAAGTTATAAATCGATAATGCCCTTTCGGGAGATCAAAAGTCAGAAGTAGATTGAGGTTAATTAACTATACAAAAAAAAATAAATAATAATAATCAAAACACGCAAACAATGGCAGAGCTAAAGATAAGATGTGTTGAAAGAAAAGAAAGAACTAATTTCGGCCATCAATGAAAATGTAATGATCTGTTCAATAAATATAAACAATACAAAAACTTCGTCAGATTAGCCAGGCGTTCTGTAGAAAATCTGGCAGGACATGCGAAGATGTCCCCACTTCAGGGTGGTTTTCTCTTTTAGTTTTCAGCTGGTCTACTGTTTACAGCATGCTTTGTATGTTTCTGTGTTCAGAAATAACACATTTAAGCTCCTGAATAAAAATAAAAAACTCACAAAGGCGGAACCCCATTTGTTGGAGCACTTGGTGGTCTGTATTTCACTACCGCCACTTCCAGGACACCATCATTCCGGAAATTAGGACAGAAGAGTCGAGGGTCAACAGGACCGGGCAATTTAAAAGAAATGGTGAATGGTCCAGGAGGGCAGAGTTGCTGGACCCTCATCTGGAAGACACTGGATGAATCTTTCAGCATCCCAGCATCAACGGTTACCACACCTTTTATGTGAACAGTCCCATTATGCTGGATATCACATTTTAAATTACCTGGAAAAAAAGGTGGACTAGGTAATTTCCTATATCACAAAACACCATGCCACCACCATTCCTTACAGCTTCGGCCTTAGAATTTAATAGTGCTTACTGCATTACTAAATTCTTTTTAATGGAATAAATGTAGCTTAAGGAGCATGATGCTCAGCACAAGCCACCGCAATTTAACATTTGAGGTAAGAAGCTTACTTTCATTTCTCCGAATGCCAGGCAGTGCAACACGGAAAAGATACGCATTTTCACTGACACCAATGTCGACAAGACCAATTGGTGGTCCTGCACTACCTTCCTTTGCAGTTCCACTTAAAATCACTAATGGTTTCAATTTTGGTTGGTTAGCAGAATCACGAGCATCCATGCTGCCCCCCTAGATTCCTGTAACGCTCAAGTTCTCAGTATCCACATATTAACTCCACAATCATGGTGAACAGTGATGGAGGAGGAGCGCAAATTCCAATTGTGCATGCAGTTGTTTTCTATTCAGACAGATAAATATACAATAAAACCACCCATTGAAAATTTAAAGAACTTGAATTGTTTAGATGTAACTGATAGTACTTTTGGTAGCATCTAATAACAGGCCAGGTAACTTATAATGAAGCTAAAATTTGTTGCAACTTTTGCTTAAGGGGGGAGCGATAAAGGCAAAGGATCAGCAAAACAATTCAATTCCTAAGTGTTGCCAAGACTTAAAAAAAAACAGATTATAGGGATCAAAAAAAGGAAATTCAGAAATGTGCAAAGATATATTTGTCTGAAATTTCTGAGTGAAGAAAATTAGTGAAAGATAAACAACAAATAGGTAAAAAGATTTACAATTCAATCTCTAAATGAAACCTTAAATCCATAAGAGTAATCTAGCTCCAGAATGGCTGTTCCCAATCTGGACAGCTAGCACGCCAACCTTTACTTATTAAGACTAAAATATAAACCACTGGAACAAATATGCAAAGACACAGTATAGAGTAATTAAGTATTTTCATTTTTCAAAAGATAACCAAACAATATTTCCAAGTTTCACGCTAAAAGAGGAATGGCAAGGGCCCAGACTCTGCATCATAATGGTTCAGCTAGTGCTGTCTAACGATGCAACATGGAACAAGCATGAAATAAAAGACACAACTAGTATGAAAGCATGGCTGATCGGGGCATTTCATAAACCAAAGTACTAATATTTTCAAATCCATTTGTTGTTATATGAGAGTACGGTATTCCGATGACAATATCATTGAAGATGACCAACAGAGAGCTTGCCATAGACACTCAATGACAATCACCTGATCACCAGAAAGCTTTAGGCCTGAAGATTACAATGAAGCTTGCATTAATGTACATGACACAGGTTGCTTATGTTTCCCACAGGCCACCTAAGAGAAATTGATTTCTGAGAAAGAATGGAAGAGAAGATAAAAGACTCCTCCACTAAAAACAATCCAATTTCAAAACTATATCTTAAGTATCCTACCCATTTCAATGACACCTAGAACAAGAATCCTTTATTCATGATGCGTAGGTAATGGATTTTCAATTGATAGCTCATTTTGATAAAATAATCCTTGTTGCTTCTCAGTAATGCTTCCAATAAACACAAAGAATAAATTGAGACGGGAAAAAAAAAATGTTCATCAAAGAATCTTAATTTAGATGGCATCTGAGTAAGTCACCCTAACATCTTAATTTCGAAGTGCCAGTAATTTAAAGAACCAAAAAGACTAAGCTGACATGCAGCATCTTTAAGAAGAGACACAAAAATAGCGGCTATTTTTTTATGTTTAGGTGAAAGAACAAAACTGAAAACCCAAGACAAAACGCGAAAGCAACCCCAATTTGATTCGGAAGAGACATAATTAAGAAATGGATAACCACATGAGTTCCATTTCTTTCTTCCATTAATCACATTCTAGAAAACCAAAGCTTAAATTCCATGGAACTAATTAAGCAATAATTCCACTTCTAGATAAACTACTTCATAATCACAAATTCACTCTTTTTCTGAAAATATTATTTTCATGTTCTAATTTTATCCATTGATTAGAACAAACCCTCATACCAATAAGACCGCAGCGCTTCAACACCCATCATAATCTTCTTCTAGATCAATCGAGCCAAGAAAAATAAACACAAACCCATTCAGCTTGTATAAATAAAAAGCTTCAATGCACTTATTATACTGCAAGATAAACACAAATGATTGTGCAACACGGAAAATTTCATGCGTACGTGTGTGTGTGAAAATGGAAGAACGAGATGTATTCGTTGTTATAGCCGGGAGACTTCACCGTCTATACTCCGGTAGGTCGTCAACGGCGGTGGACAGCAGAGCTTTCTCTGTGACTATTGAGCTGGTGCGGTCACTGTGCAGCTAGGAGTATTTTGGTCGTCTTGTTCAATTCCAACATGGCATTAACTATATATGGCCCAGACCGATTAGAGGGTGCCGCGTCGAAATGTGGGCTCCACTGTGTGTGTAATTGTTTCAAGTACGTTTTTAGAAAATTTTGATTTTTATATTATATTAAATTAATTTTTTTAATATGTTAGTATCAGAAATAAAAATTTAAAATAAAAAATTAATATATTTTTAAATAAAAATATTTTAAAAAATAATTATTATCAATCTATCACAATATCATAAAGCACTTCTAAAATTTATTTTGACATAGTTTAAAAGTGTAGTTATACTATATATTTTTTTAAATTTAATCTTTTAAAATAATTTTAAAATAATATATTATATTTTTAATCATTAATATAAAAATATTATTTTAATATATTTTTAAATAAAAATTATTTTAAAAAATAAAATCAAGTTATATAACTATCAGATTAATCTACATGTTGAATAACATAACAATGATAAAATGGAGGTTTATCACATCACAAGTATTGTATAATGTACAAGACTCAATAAAAAAAAATAAAAAATTAAAGAGACTAAATAAAAATTTAGAAGAGCATAGCAAGGAATTATGGATAAAACCCTTTTTTAAATTCTTGCAGAAAGAAAATGCATTAAGTATATGTCCTCTATACGGGCCCGAGGCCTTGGACAATTGAGTGAGGTGAGGCCTGCGAGCAAATGGACTTCTTCGAAAAGAGAAATCTGCCCTGATGCAAGCCCGTCACACTTTGATGAGTTCATCTAGCAAATCTTCAGCTTTTTAATTTACATCATGAAAGGAGAAAAAGCTGCAAGGAAAGCAACAACTCAAGCAAAAAATACTGCAGTTGTTGAGAAAATGTGGACAGAAGCAGAGATGCTCGGGGACATGATCTGCATTCTGCTTCTTAGCCAATAATATGGTAGCGCATGCAGGCATGTCCTGAGAACAGGAAGAGCTTCCTTGTAGTTAGTTGCTCAAATACATAGATGGGACAAATTAGCAGACCACTGATTTGAGGGGCAACACCGCAACAGAAAGACATACAAAAATACCTCTGCACACCAGGAAGAGAAACTACGAAAAAACATGCACCTTTTCTCAATGCCTATGTCGAAAATTTCGATTGGCGATCAAAGTGTCTTCCGGCCCTGCCTGCGCTGGCCAGTCAATAGTCATAATGACAGATTCATCTGTGATGGGAAATTCCACATAAGGCAACGGCCTCATCCAATTTGCAGCTCCTCCCGATTCCAGAGATGCTTTCTTGATTGTGTTCTTTTGAATTACAAACACCATAGGAAAATCCTGACACAGGCAGGTCGCTAAGGCCTTTTGTATGTCTGTCGAACCATTGCTGATGAGGGACGGTTTCTCATTTCTAGAAGAATTAGTTCCAGCAGTTTTTTCATAGCTATTTAGCAATGCCAATTTTCACGTTTTCTTCTCCATACTGCTGCTGCTCTGAAGAGATGAATGTTCATGGATATAATTCTCAATTATGATTGTTACAGATATTTTGTTTATCTGATCGAAGTACATTCTTATAGTTATCATCATCATTATTTTTTATTTTTTGGATTTGAATTTTTTTCATTAGTCCTTTTATTAAAACAAAATTTTTGTAGTTATCCTATGTTAAATTTCAAACATGTGGATATGTAAGAATTAGTAGCTAATTGAATTTTTGTTTAGAGATCTTAGCATAATTTTTGTCGGGGGGTTGAATGTACATGGCTTGGCAGGGTATGCCCAGAATCGAAAGATGTGCAGTGATTCTGAAGATTAACGAAACACTATAATATATCACAAAAACTCCTCCACGTTTTCTTTTCCATTGAATTCATCAGTTAACTTTTGAGAATGGCAAGCCAAAAACACAGAGAAATCCAATTGGAATATTGGTAGGCAACTAGCACTGCATCAACCACACTCATGCATCACACATTACAGTATAATATCTGTTATATGTGTGGACACAAATGGACGGTGGCAGCCATGGTTGGTGGCAGCCACGGTTGAAGTCATAGTCAAATGGTAGGTGCCTAACTTGCCCACCATTGTTGAACAATCATCTCCCTCCTCAGCTATAAATAGAAGGTGTATTGATAACTGAGAATGAACAATATAAGGTGACGCGTGACGCGCGACGCGCGTACGGCGCGTCTTCCTCACCGTTTCCTGCAACTCGACTCTGGCACATCATCAGACACGTCAGCAGATCGACACAGTCAGTAGCCACGTCACCTGCCACATCAGTCGTTTGACATGGTCAACCGCCACGTCATCACTGACACGTTATCTGCCACATCACCACTGCCACGTCAGAAGAAAATCTTCGTGGATCTGCCACGTCAGCTTTGGTGGACCCCACATTGCCTACGTGTCTGACACGTCATCTTGTCACGTCATCATAACTGGGTTTTGATCCGGTGTGGCGCAGCGACTATTCCGCCTGCCACGTGGCTTCATCTGCAACGTCCAGTTATCCCAAACTTTGATTGCTTAAATCGGAGCCATCCGAAGTCCGATTTGGGTGATCTCAGTGTCGTTTCCAATATTTTTGGCCATTCCGGACACATCTATAAGGTCAGATTTTTGAGATTCAAATCCAAGAAGGAGTAAAAATGGCTGATGAAATAAAGGCTGCAGGTATTGAAAAATTTGATGGAACTGATTTTGGATATTGGAAAATGCAAATTGAAGATTATCTATATGGGAAGAAACTTCATCTTCCTCTGTTGGGGAGCAAGCCAGAAAACATGTCAGAAGAAGATTGGTAGATTCTTGATAGACAAGTCTTGGGCATTATCCGGCTATCATTATCAAGAAGAGTTGCTCATAATGTTACAAAAGAGAAATCCACAGCAAGATTGATGGAAGCCTTGTCTGGGATGTATGAGAAGCCATCAGCAAATAACAAAGTGCACTTGATGAAGAAGCTGTTCAACCTGAAGATGACGGAAAGCACCTCTGTTACACAGCATCTTAATAATTTCAATACCATCACAAATCAATTGTCATCTGTTGAAATTGAGTTTGATGATGAGATCCGAGCACTTATTTTGCTAGCTTCACTTCCAAGCAGTTGGGAAGGTATGAGAACAGCTGTAAGCAACTCAGCCGGAAAATCCAAATTAAAATATGATGACATTCGAGACCTGATTTTAGCAGAAGAAGTACGAAGGAAAGACTCGGGTGAAAGTTCAAGTTCAGGTTCAGCTTTCAACATCAACACTCGAGGAAGGAGACAAGACAGAGGCTTATCCAGAGGCAGATCAAAATCAAGGTACAGAAGCAAAAGCAAGTTTGGACCTAGGAAGCAGGTTGAATGTTGGAATTGTGGCAAACCTGGCCATTTCATGAGGAGTTGCACAAAACCAAAGAAACCTGAAGCTGACTCTGCAAATGCCGCTACAGACGAGGTACAGGATGCTTTGATCCTTGCAGTACATAGTCCTATTGATGATTGGGTTCTTGATTCTGGAGCTTCATTTCACTGTACTCCACACCATGAAATGATGCAAAATTATACTGCTGGAAATTATGGGGTAGTCTATCTGGCCGATGGACAACCATTGAATATTGTGGGTATAGGAGATGTGCAAATCAAGACAATGAATGGATCTATATGGAACTTGCAAAATGTGAGGCATGTTCCTGAACTAAAGAAGAAGTTGATCTCGGTCGGACAACTTGATGATAGTGGCCATTCAATCCTTTTCTCTGGAGGAATGTGGAAGGTATCAAAGGGAGCAATGGTTTTGGCTCGTGGAAAGAAAACTGGCACTCTGTATATGACCACAAGATCAGCAGATATAATTGCCTCTACTGAAGCAGAAAATCAAGCGCAGCTATGGCATTGTAGACTCGGCCATATGAGTCAAAAGGGAATGAAGATACTTCAGTCAAAGGGAAAGCTGCCAGAGTTAAAAAATGTTGATCTAGACATTTGTGAAAGTTGTGTTCTCGGAAAACAGAAGAAGCTCAGTTTCTTAAAGGTTGGCAGGACCTTAAGACCAAGAAAACTAGAACTGGTGCACACAGATTTATGGGGACCAGCTCCAGTAGCATCTCTTGGCGGTTCTCGGTACTATGTCACTTTTATTGATGACTTTAGCAGAAAGGTATGGGTCTACTTTCTAAAAAATAAATCTGATGTGTTTGACACATTCAAGAAATGGAAGGCTATGGTTGAGACTGAATCAGGTTTGAAGCTGAAATGCTTACGATCTGATAATGGAGGAGAATACATTGATGGAGGTTTCAAGGAGTATTGCGCTGTCAACGGTATCAGAATGGAAAAGACAGTTCCAGGCACACCACAACAGAATGGTATTGCTGAACGGATGAACTGGACCATCAATGAACGAGCTAGAAGCATGAGGTTGCATTCTTGGCTACCTCAAACATTCTGGGTTGATGCAGTTCATACTGCAGTTTACTTGATCAACCGTAGACCATTAGTACCTTTGGAGTTCAGACTGCCCGAGGAAGTCTGGAGAGGAAAAGAAGTACAGCTTGCTCACCTAAAAGTCTTTGGGTGTGTTTCCTATGTGCATGTAGACTCTGATGCTCGCAACAAGCTGGATGCCAAATCAAAGAAATGTTTCTTTATTGGCTATGGAGATGAAGAATTTGGATTTTGGTTCTGGGATGATCAGAACAGGAAGATTATCAGAAGCAGGAACGTGATCTTCAACGAGAAAGTTTTGTACAAAGACAAATCAAGTACAGAACTAGAGATAACTGATTCAGATACGAGTCCACAGAAATTTGAATTCATACAATTAGAAGGGCTTCCTGATATTACCACTCAAGAGTCCATCCAAGACAGTGCAAGCACTTCAGTACCCACCACTTCTACATAAGATAGTGTAGAGCCAAGTGAACCAGTTGTTCGCAGGTCTTCAAGGACTATAAAGCCTCCACAACAGTTCACACTTCTACTGAATTATATCTTGTTGATAGATGGTGGTGAACCATTAACTTATGAAGAATCCTTACAAGATGGAAACTCGAGCAAGTGGGAGTTAGCCATGAAGGACGAGATGGAGTCATTGCTGAAGAACAAGACTTGGGAGTTAACCAAACTGCCTGAAGGAAAGAAGGCCTTGCAAAACAAGTGGGTTTACAGAGTAAAGACCGAGCATGATGGAAGCAAACGATTCAAGGCAAGACTTGTTGTAAAAGGGTTTCAGCAAAAGAAAGGGATCGACTATTCTGAGATATTTTCTCCAGTTGTGAAGCTTACAACAATCAGAGTTGTCCTGGGGATAGTAGCTGCAGAAAATTTACATCTTGAACAATTAGATGTAAAAACAACATTTCTTCATGGATAATTGGAGGAAGACATTTACATGCAACAACCAGAGGGGTTTGCAATACCAGGAAAGGAAAGTCAAGTTTGCAAGCTGAAGAAGAGCCTATATGGTTTGAAGCAAGCTCCAAGACAGTGGTACAAGAAGTTTGACAACTTCATGTGTAGTACGGGATACACAAAATGTCAGGCTGATCATTGTTGCTATGTTAAATATTTTGACAACTCTTATATCATTCTACTGCTATATATGGATGATATGTTGATTGCAGGATCCAGCATGGAAGAGATTGACAAGCTAAAGCAACAATTGTCAAAACAGTTTGAAATGAAGGATCTGGGAGTTGCTAAGCAAATACTTGGCATGAGAATCATCAGAGACAAAGACAAAGGCATACTAAAGCTTTCACAGGTAGAGTATGTCAAGAAGGTTCTTAACAGGTTTAGTATGGATAATGCTAAGCCAGTATGTACACCTCTGGGGAATCATTTCAAGCTCAGTAAA
>SRLM01000672.1:0-205878 GCA_015708895.1 Populus ilicifolia
AAAATATATTTAAAAATATTAATTTAAAATAAAAAATAAAAAAATAATTTTTTTAAATTACTTTCAAAAATTAAATAATACCTAAAAATCAAAGTAACGACGGGAATCTCAACTTTCTCCGGCAAGAGGAGACAACTCTGTATACTTTTATGGAACACTGACCCATCCTTCGCCGGTCCACGATGCCGATCCTTTCACTGTCAATATAATTTTCTTTTATTTTTGCCCAGTTCTACTAGAATAATATAAATTTGAGGTCGTCCTTTCTACCCAGGTTTCTTGGCCTCCCCCGCCGTGGAAAATCACTCGCCCATCATATCCCTGTAGCCCTTCATGCGCCGTCACACTATTTTCTTTTTTTACATGGGGTGTCCGGGTTAGCTTACGCGCACCACGACTAATCCACACGGTTCACTGAACATCCTGCAAGCCCAGTGAACAGGTAAGGCACCGCGAGGATGACAGACGTGCATGGTAAGGTTCGAACTCATATGCTGAGGAAGGGGACAAGCCCCTTCCACCGCTGGGTTAGAACCTCACTTGCCACTATTTTCTTAATTAAAAAAAAAACAAACAAAGGGCTGTTTTTTATTGAATTATATTAAACTTGTGTTTGGTAATGTTTTTTTTTGAGAATTATTTAATTTAATATATATCAAAATCAAAATACATCTAAAAAAACTTTAATTTACTATTCTTAACAAAAAAAATACTTTAAAAAACAGATTTCTAAATACTTTCTAAACCCAGTCCCGACCTGGGATAGGTATGAGTTTTAAATTTTATAGGTTAATATTGTTTTTTTTTAAATCAAGATAATTTATTTTTTAAAAAGAGTTTGATAGCTTTTTATCAGCTGAAGTCGGTTTCTTCTTCTATTTTTTTAACTTGAATTGGTCAGCCAGTCAGTTGGAGTTTTGTAACTATAGCTTTTTTTTATCACATGTTTCTGACTATGTGTCATATTATCAGAGGACCACTTCACCAGGCTTAACAATATTGTGGTACTGGAAAATCCCAAAGCCACCGCCACAACTAGGGAATGCAAGGAAAGTTTCTGTTTGTCTTTCATTTCAAAAACTCTTTTAAAAAAAATTAATTTTTTTATTTTTAAATTAATATTTTTAAATTATTTTAATATAATAATATCAAAAATGATTTTTTTAAAATAGAAAAACAACAACCACACCTTGAACGCGCTATTAAAAAGATGCCACCCTAATAATCCCCTGCAACCATATCTATCAGGTTCACATGTCCCTAAAAAAACCAAGGATTCTGTTTTACTGACGTGGAAACTAACCATTCGTTGAAACGTTTAGGCGAGGTCAGACTGCAACGCAGAAAAATCAATGCCTTCATTTGTTCCGATTAATCATAATTTCGCGTCTAAAGTTTTTTCGGAAAAATTAATTAGTCCTTGTAGTTTAAGAAACCAGTCCCTAATCCTTGTATTTTTAAATTATTTATAATGCAATCCTTTTATCAATTTTATGTTCTTTTTTCATTTATTTGACTTCTTCCTTTTCTAAAAATAGAAAAAAAAACACGTTAAGAAAATTTGATTAAAAAAATATAAATTATTAGATAACCCTAATATAATGCACTCGTTGGCATAAAAAAATTATAAGACCATGCCTATTATAATAACAATAATAATAATAATTTAAATAACATTTTCATATGAATTTATCTCCTCTTATTTCTTTTGTTTTTTTAGTAATTGATTAAATTTAATTTTTTTTATATAATAAGAAGTGAAACACAAAGATAAAAGCTTTTTTTATCCCAATTTTACCCAAATAACACACACATGCATATACATATATATAGACACACATATATATAATACCTAATAATTTCTTATAAATAAGTATTTTGTAACAAAAAAATAGCATTAAATTTTCATTTCATGCTGGTTTAACAATGTCATAAACATGTTTGGTTAGAAATAATTTCTTTTAAATCAACATTTAATTACAAAATTAAGTCAAATATTGATTTAATTAATTTTGATTTTAGTTTCTAACTTATAGATTCTAACCTATAATACATATATTATTCAAAAAAGTTGATTTAATTCATTTTCATAAATCATATTTCTAATTTAAAGTGATTTTAACTTATTTTTAACATACATTATTCATGAAAATAATTTTTAAATTGTAAATCAAAGCTAAAAGTCGATTTCATAAGCCATATCAAATGTACTCTAAATTAATGGACTATTTATTTATTTATAACATTTCAGGGGCTAAATTATCACTTTTAATAAACTATAAGAATTGAATTAGAACCAACTCTCCCAGTCTCCCTTCCTCCCGGCCAGAGCTCTGAACCTGCAGTATATTAACGTTCTAGAAGAAAGCGGCACGCAGCCCAAGGTCTTCCAGTTGCTCTCCACACGCCTCTGTCTCTCTCTCTCTCTCTCTAATCTTCATCAATCAAATCTCAGAAACAGCCATGATTTGTTGTTAGCTTCCTCTCTGCATTCTGAGCTCATCATCTAATCCTTATCTGTTGTGCTTTTTTATGTGAAATCATCATGCATATAACAGGCTTGGGATCAGCCTCTTCAATTCTTAGGGCTTCCAGGGCTAGGTTTCCTCCTCCTGTCTCCAAAACTTCCGTTCTTTATTCTCCTAAATTTTCTCCTTATTTGACCACCAGTAACCAGCTCCGATCGTCGAGCTTCACCTCCGCTGTTCGATCCCTCCGCTGCTCTTACCCTCGCTGGAGCCACGGTGTCGATTGGCGTTCTCCTGCTACTCTTCGTCACCAGATCAGAGCCGTTGCTCCCGTTGTCGAACGCTTCCAGCGAAAGATCGCTACTATGGGTAGTCTTCATTCTCATCTCCCCCAATAATCATCTGCTTCGATTTCTGTAGTTAATTATTGTAGCTATATAATTTCAGGGCAAATCATTTTGCCGTTTCAGAAATGATTGAGTTTTTGTAATCGGCTGGTTACTTTCTCAGTACTGAAGTGGATGGTTCTTTTTATTTGAGAACCTGCTTTAATTATAAATTATTAATGATCAAATAATAACAGCACTGATTAAATATGTTTGATTTCTTAAGCTCATGAACATCCTTTCAAGGAAATTTTCACCAGTCTCCCCAAGCCAGGAGGCGGCGAGTTCGGAAAGTTCTATAGCTTGCCTGCTCTTAATGATCCAAGGATCGGTATTATCTCCAACATCTGGGCTTCATTTCATCTGGGTTGTCAAATTTAAGTCAACTTAGCAAGATAGCTTTGACTATATGTGATCTGTGATGTGTGTTTCTTGTGTCAATAACAGAGAAACTACCCTATTCCATCAGAATTCTTCTGGAATCTGCTATTCGTCATTGTGATAACTTCCAAGTAACAAAGGGTGATGTTGAGAAGATCATTGACTGGGAAAACACAGCTCCGAAACTAGTTGAGATTCCGTTCAAGCCTGCTCGTGTTCTTTTGCAGGTATGTCTGAAGCTTGAGAAGGTATACACTGTTTTGGCCATGATAATGAATTTGTGTTTGATCTGTACGTTTTGTTTTTAGGATTTTACTGGAGTACCAGTTGTTGTTGATCTTGCTTCTATGCGCGATGCTATGGCTCAACTTGGCGGTGATTCCAACAAGATCAATCCTTTGGTGCGAGTCTTTTTTTTCCCATCAAGTTTGCTATATGCAAAGTCACTTTGATTTATTATAATCAATTTTTGTTTAAAAAAAGGTGCTAAAACACCTTTCCTAGACAAGCCTAGTGAATATTGCTGCCTGTATGCTTCTGGAAATCTGAAACCGTTGTTTTCTGTCTGATCTCATCTTGTTCATTGATCCTGATCAAATTCTGGAAACTACTTTGTTTCACAGGTTCCTGTAGATCTTGTCATTGATCATTCAGTTCAAGTTGATGTGGCAAGATCAGAAAATGCAGTGCAGGCAAACATGGAGCTTGAATTTCAGAGGAACAAGGAAAGATTTGCCTTTCTTAAATGGGGTTCCACTGCTTTCCAAAATATGCTTGTGGTTCCTCCAGGTTCTGGTATTGTGCATCAGGTATAATATAAATGGGTGGTGTATTTCGTGTTCTGAGATTTGACATGTTGGCTTAGAACTCTTGCTTCCTTTAGCGTGCCAATTATAATCCCAGTTTGCATGACTTTTTAATATAATATCTTATGGTAGTTGATAAATAACTAAAAGCTCAGACTCAGCATCAAATTTAGTTTTATTGATGTACAGTGGTTGCTCTCTGAAATTTCAGGTGAATCTTGAATATCTTGGACGCGTCGTATTCAACACTGATGGTGTTCTCTACCCTGATAGTGTGGTTGGAACTGATTCTCATACAACCATGATTGATGGGTTAGGAGTAGCTGGCTGGGGAGTTGGAGGTATTGAAGCAGAAGCTGCGATGCTTGGCCAGGTAGTTAATGTGGTATCTCATGGTCAAAAAATATTTCTCCAGTGTCAATACTAAAACTTCCCAAAAGATAACTAGTATGTCATCCGAAACCATGCTTCTATCACAGAAGAGTATGAATGCAAATGCGGAGAATTTGCATTTTGTTTGCACGCACTCTTAACTTATTTTGCTGTGGGATTCCTTTAGTTTTTGTATATCAGCATAATGCGGTTAAGTTTGGGCTCAAGTGCAATTTTCCCATATTATGCGAGTGCTACTAATTTATCACTTCTAGGGATGCTTCTTTTTATTACTTGTTTTGTGTTTCTTTAATACTCAAGGTGTGCTCGTTGTAGTGTTTTTTAATACTTAAGGTGAATTTGTTTTTCTTTCACATATTATGTATGGGGTTGGTATTGCATGGATGCTTTGGGATGCTATTCATTTTCAACTATCTGAAATAAGTGTGGAGGAGCATTATGCTATGATTTTGTCTCTTAACATTATACTTTCTCAAATTGACAGCCGATGAGCATGGTGTTGCCTGGTGTTGTTGGGTTCAAGTTAAATGGAAAGTTACACAATGGTGTCACAGCTACTGACTTGGTTTTGACAGTGACTCAAATGCTGAGGAAGCATGGTGTTGTTGGAAAGTTTGTTGAGTTTTACGGTAATTTGATTCATGGACCTTAATTGACTTAGCTATCAATTGCTTTCTCTTGTCTCTTTTGGATGGGGATTTCATGTCTGTTACCCGCAGGTGATGGAATGAGTAAGCTATCATTAGCAGACAGGGCTACTATAGCTAACATGTCTCCTGAGTATGGTGCAACTATGGGGTTTTTCCCAGTGGATCATGTTACATTACAATATCTCAAATTGACTGGAAGGAGTGACGAAACTGTGAGTCTCATTTCTTTTTCCCAACATATAGTTGTTTGCAATTTGAAATCTATACTGGATGCTAGTTGACGGGTCTTCTTTTATTAGGTGGCAATGATAGAAGCATATCTCCGTGCAAACAAAATGTTTGTTGACTATAATGAGGTAGAACCTTTTGCTCCTTTTTCAATGTTTATCTTTCTTCTGAGCACTTGATATAATCTTTATTTTGTTATTTAATGTGCAACTATGGAAGTACTAATTTTCCCTTCACCAATTAATTCAGCCCCAACCAGAAAGAGTGTACTCATCCTATCTACAACTGGACCTTGCGGATGTTGAGCCCTGCATTTCTGGACCAAAGAGGTGTGCACTTTTTTACATGCATTAACTCCTGTTCATCAACACTATCTCACACACTGACACCTTGCAACTCATTTTCAACGACTTCAATGCAAATCTAACATATCCCCTTCGATTTATAGCTCATCAAAGCGCATGTCATTCCTTGCAGGCCACATGATCGTGTTCCATTAAAAGAAATGAAGGCTGATTGGCATGCTTGTCTCAATAACAAAGTTGGATTTAAGGTTGGTTGTAAACCATTTCATTCGGTGTGGATAATTGGTAATCATAATATTTGTTTCCATAAGAACCAGTTGTCTAAAATTTATTTTAATTTAATTGGCCATTTCCCTGTTAAGGACTTTGATAAATTGAGTCAAAGGAAGTGTATCTGCTTCATATCATAAAGACTATATGGTCACCAGTGGTTCAGTTTCTGGATTTCATTGGTTCCTATAGAGTTCATAGTTCTACTGCATCTTCTTTTTTTTTCTACACGGGGGCTTCTCTTTGATACAAGTTGGCTGGATCTACGTTTCCACAGTTAAAAGCCATTGGATGATGCTTTTTTAGCCGAGGAAAAGATAGGTGGAAGTTCATGTTTTTCACTGAACCGTGAATGCTGGATCACTGTATTTATCAATGTTGCTCAAATTTTCATCCTTGCTGGATTTAAATGACACTCACTGATTACCCTTAGTTATGCTTTGTCCATTTCCACAGCTATAGTGAAATTTCCTTACCACTTCTATAACATCTGCCAGTAACAGCATCACCTTTTATTTTGTTTGTCTGTCGCCTCTTCAACCACAAGGAGTAGTAAGCCTCTTCCATCTATCCTATGATTTGCTGTTAGCTCTCAACCCTGACTACACTGGAAATTCATCCATGATATCGACACCCTATGTATGTTTGTATACAAAGGGGTAGTTTACTGGGGATGTGGCTGAATTATTGTCATTTGCATTTCTGCAGGCAATGATAATTTGCTGTTGATAGTGAAGCAAATGTATCCAATCTGTAAAGGGATTGAGTGGATTTGGATTCATTTTTATTTAATTTTTTGGGTAGGATACCATTGAATTGGCCTCAACTTCTGATTATTGGTTTTCTACAAATAAATTTTTAATCTGATATGACAACAGGGTTTTGCTGTACCAAAAGAGGCACAGGACAAAGTGGCAAAGTTTTCATTCCATGGACAGCCAGCAGAGCTGAAGCATGGTAGTGTCGTGATTGCTGCGATCACGAGCTGTACCAATACATCAAATCCCAGTGTCATGCTAGGTGCTGGTCTTGTTGCTAAGAAGGCTTGTGAACTTGGTTTAAAGGTTAGGCATGCATGGATTTCTTGTACTTTGTATTCTAGAAGGTGCCTCCACCCGCTGTTATGCCAATTTTCTTTCCCCAATCTTATCAATATGGCACAAACATTTGATGTGGCCCTTATATTTCTAAGAATGTAGAAGCTACTGTAGAATTGAATTATTCTTTAATTATCATTTCATAATTGTCCACAGGTAAAGCCATGGATAAAAACAAGTCTAGCCCCAGGCTCTGGAGTAGTTACAAAATATTTACTCCAAAGGTATTACCTGAATAATTTGAATGGTTATAGAATGCAAGTTCCTTTTAATTTTCCATACTTGAGAGAAAAACATCAGTTAATTATGTTTTTATTTTTTATTTTTTTTGTAGTGGGCTGCAAAAATATTTGAATGAGCAGGGCTTCAATATTGTTGGATATGGATGCACAACTTGCATTGGAAATTCTGGGGATTTGGATGAATCTGTTGGCTCTGTTATTTCAGAAAATGGTAATTTTGAGATTATATGCATACCATTAGTTCTTTGACAGCGTTTGCATTTGAACTTCTCATTTCTGACTACTTCCTCACTTTCTCTTTGCAGACATTCTTGCAGCAGCTGTGCTTTCTGGTAACCGAAATTTTGAGGGCCGTGTCCACCCCTTGACAAGAGCCAACTATCTTGCTTCACCTCCTTTAGTGGTTGCTTATGCCCTTGCTGGGACGGTATGTTTACCATTTAGATTGTGCTTGACATGTAGTCAAATGATTATTTGAAGCCTTGCTTTATATGGTATAGGGAGAGAGGAATGTGAGTTAATTAATGTTAAAGGGAGCTAAGTGGTGACCTAAAGAGGAGTTGGCTAAATTTTTTTGAGTAGTGGTGTTGTTTTTCTCTCTCTTTGTCAAACTTATTCCATGCATCACTTTTACTTACATTTAGTGTTGTGCCCCACTGGCATATATCTTTAAGAATACTCTAATTAAACTTTGTTCAAGATTTATTTTTGTCCTCACCAAGGCCTACTTGTAACTTCTTATAGCTTCTAACATCACTCTTAACTCTTCATGCCTTACACTCTTTACACTGTCACTGCTCTACCCTTGTATATTCCATCCTGCTCTTTACACGGCATGTCAAACTTTGCTTTAGCTGCCCCAAGTTCCCAATGTTTGTCTCTGTTATGCTATTAGACAAGGTTTGTTGATCACATTTTTGTTTTGAAACTAAGAGATGTATGGTGAAGGGTTTTGTCTTTGCAGCTCCTAATTTAACATAATTCCATGATTTTATGTTGAACATTCTATGTTATGTTTGCTTTATGGGGATCCAGTTTCTTTGCTGAGCTTCCATTGAAAATCTCATTCTTATTGTTGCTGCTCTTCATCAATAAGATGACATGAAAAGTTTTTCCAGGTTAACATTGACTTTGATAAGGAGCCAATTGGAACAGGAAAGGATGGCAAGAGTGTCTATTTCAAGGATATCTGGCCAACAACAGAGGAAATTGCAGAGGTAGATACTGTCAAATTTGCTTGTACCTCTTGTTCTGTAGTATGATGTTTTACTGCTAGAATGGACTGAAGTTTACTTGTGATGCATATTTTTCAGGTCGTTCAATCCAGCGTGTTGCCTGCTATGTTCAGAAGTACATATGAGTCTATCACAAAGGGCAATCCCATGTGGAATCAGCTATCTGTACCAGCTTCAACTTCTTACTCATGGGACCCTAGCTCAACCTATATTCATGAGCCCCCATACTTCAAGAACATGACCATGAATCCTCCTGGAGCTCATGGGGTGAAGGATGCATTCTGTTTGCTTAACTTTGGTGATAGTATCACGACAGATCACATTTCTCCTGCAGGAAGCATCCACAAAGACAGTCCTACTGCAAAGTATCTCCTTGAGCATGGGGTGGATCGCAAAGACTTCAACTCTTATGGAAGTCGTCGCGGAAATGATGAAGTGATGGCTAGGGGAACTTTTGCCAATATTCGCCTTGTTAACAAATTTTTGAATGGGGAAGTGGGACCCAAGACTGTCCATATTCCTACAGGCGAGAAACTCTCTGTGTATGATGCTGCAATGGTAAGTCTCTTGGTATTAGATGCTGCACAATTTTCCATCTTGACTTATTTCCCCTAAATTTCACTCCTCCATTGTCAGTATCATTCATTTATAGTTTATTTTGTGCTAACTGAAATAATAATTAAGGAAATCTAGATGCACTGTATGTGCCTTTAGTATAAAAGTTCCCCTATAAATTTTCTTGTAGTTCAGTTGTATGGGCTCAGTTGTTGCATACACTGATGGACTTGGACATATTTTATGTGTCACAGACATGATATAGTTCTGCAATCTGAAGAGGTTTCCTGTGGTTCTGTGCCAATATATCCTTGTTTTCAAATAACCCATGTTTGTGAACTTAGATTTTATCATTTCTATTAACTAACTTTGAGTGATCAATCTACTATTTCAGAGGTACAAGAACGCTGGACATGACACCATTATTTTGGCTGGAGCTGAGTACGGAAGTGGAAGCTCCAGGGATTGGGCGGCCAAAGGTCCAATGTTATTGGTGAGTTATTTCTTTCATCATTTCAGCTTGGGTAGGTTTTTACCCATCTGACACTGTTTTGAATTTCAGTGGTGTGGATGCACCCACCCGTGTAAACTTTCTTATGGGCTTCATTTGTTGTAGGGAGTGAAAGCAGTGATTGCCAAGAGTTTTGAGAGAATTCATCGCAGTAATTTGGTGGGAATGGGAATTATTCCCCTTTGTTTCAAGGCTGGTCAGGATGCGGACACACTAGGATTGACTGGTCATGAGCGCTATACTATTGACCTTCCAAGCAATATTAGTGAGATAAGACCTGGCCAAGATGTGACTGTCACAACCGACAATGGGAAATCCTTCACCTGCACAGTTCGCTTTGACACTGCGGTGATTCTCTTTCTTAAGCTCTTTATTATTTCAAGTTCATGCTTGATTAATCTTGGAACACGGGGATAACTCAAGTTTTTCTTGGAAATGGAGGGAGTAATTTGGGGAATATATTAATTTAATTCAACTTATATGAACAGCAGGAACAAATTATCAAGATTATTTTCAGTCCTGCATAGTATTGGCAAACACTAAATTGAAAAATGTGCTCCTTTGTTGATAACGGAGAAGATCTTTTACAACAAAAACAAAAAAAAGTCGATTATTACTGTTTTTTCGTTTTTGACTTCATTTTTTATAAAAATTGGAGTATTAATATGTTTCTAAGATCCTAATTATTGTGGATGGTTCATATATTTCCACTTTTAGGAATATCAAAATACAGCCTATACGAACCTCCCTAACTTTATCATACCGAAGCACCTGATTGTAAATAAAAATGTGAACATTAAACTGGAGAATTTCAGCCTTGCTCTGTTTAGACAGCTGCGGGTGTATTTTTTCGTTCCTCTTGGATGGCATGTATATATTTACTCGAGTAGTATTGGGTAGCATCCTGCTGTCTTTATATATATATATATATATATATATTTTGGCGTGCGTTATTGTGATCGTCATTAAAAGTTAGATGGAAGTGCATGGCCACATTTTTTGCATGGTTGAAGGCCTCCTCATTTTTCTTAGCTGATGCCCGTAATTGCAATTGCAGGTGGAATTGGAATATTTCAACCACGGAGGCATTCTTCCATATGCTATTAGGAATTTAATGAAGCAGTGATTACTCCGTCACTGATCAAGGCCTTCCCCCCCCTGATAACTTCATCGATTGTATAACTCGAGAAGAAAATAAGGGTTCAAATAAAAGGGAAAAATCCTTTTAATGGGACAGGCATTTATTTTCACTTTAATGTCTGAATGAATCGTCGGCCAGAGGATTGCTTCCACAAATATGATTCTGTTGTTCCGGTGATTGCTCAAAACCGCCTCCCTCCGTGAGTTGCATGATTATCATAATAATGCCCTTTGAGAAAGCGATTTGAAATGGCCTTCTGTAGTAAAAATGTACTTCAGTAGGAACGTACTTATAAATTGTTGTCTAGGGATTTCGATGCGGGCGAACAGTTTCTTTTCTTGGGCAGAGGAAATGTGTGTTGAAGCTGCAACCATGCAGCGTGAAAGACTAGCAAATTTTGTGCTGGATAACAATAATTTTTGCTACTTGAATATTGAATTATGGGTTGCCTGGTGTTTTATGTTTCGTAGAAGATACTAAAATAATTTAATTGCATGTCATGAGCTTCATGTTAGCGTATTTTATGAAGTTACAATCGTATGAAATCCTTGCAAGCAGGCTGGAAAAAACTTTTAAATTGATTAGTAACCGTTTATCGTAAAACATTCAAGCTATAGGCGTGAATATCGTTTCAAATTATTATGAACTGGAAGTCTGAAACATTCCCTTGCTAAGAAGTTCTCCTCAACCAAAACCAGGTGACCGCCCCCTATTCCTGGTATTGCCGCGGCAGGAAAATCTTGAATTTACCACCTGCATGCGACACAGTCTCTCCTCTTTCGTTTCTTTCTCTTCACACCCGTAATGCCCCTCAGCAGCCATTGTTGCCATTTCCTCGCTGGCTGACCGAGCGTCAAAATCGATGGCTAGTGGACTTGAAAACTCGTCTGAGTGAAACACTCGTTCTATCTTTTTTTCCTTTTCCCTTCAAGTTATTGATGGTATGAATCTTGATACTTGTTTAAGGTACCTCGACATCTGGACCGAGTCTCAAAGTTAAAAGGGTGGAAGATGTCTTATTTGACTTGAAATAATAATAATTGAAAACAATTATTAATATTCATATAAAAACCTATTTCATTATTTAAGAACCATGACACAATTGAATAATAATTTAAATATTATGTTAAGCATTTTTTATAACGCATTTCGTAAAAGAATTAAAAAATTGCCATAGAATAGGACCATACACTTAGGCTACAGAGACGGGCCCCCACCCTTTATCCAATAAAAAAAGGTGTGCCATGCGCGCGCCTAGCTCTTTTTCTTTAAAATCTATATCTTTTATTTTTTAAAAGCAAATAATGAGTTGCTGGCAACTGAAGAAGTGACCATAAAATTGGGCTGAGATAATTTGTTTTTGATTAAAAAAATTATTTTTTATTTATTTTCAAATAAAAATACCTCATAAATATTCATAAAATTTTAATAAACTAAATTCTCAACTTAAAACATTTCTTAACCAATTTAAGAACGCAAATTTTTTTCAATTTTGATCTACCTTTTTCTAACTATATAAAATCTCAAAAACACTTCAATAGTGACACTAAATTTGACTTTTTTTTTTCCCGAAATTTGGCTAACTTTTCATTTTCTCTGTAATTCTCCACCATTTCATGGTGATCCTTTCTCTCCTCACAAAATACAAGGACTAAAATAAAAAAAATAAAGTATAGGACTGAATTGTAAAAATATCAATAGCCAAGGACCGAAATTGAAAAAAAATTGAAGACTAAAATTTCAAAATCTACGCATCATGAAATCAAAAAGCAAAAGCGTCTGCTTTTTTTTTTTTTCATTGTCGAATTTGGTCCTCTTAGTTTCAATTTATTTTAATCAATAAAATTGAAATTTACTTTGTCAAATCAATCATTAACTCAACATTATAATTTGTTTTTGATATTAAAAGAATTCATAATAAGTTAATCAAAATAAATTATTAAGCCAAACACAAGTTAATATAACATAAAAAAATGAAAAAAAACCCTTACTGAAACAAAAAGAAAGAAGCTTTTAAGACCAGAAAGTTGTGTTTTGCATGCCAAGCTATAGTGATTGTAAGTGGTTGGGGGTACGATTAGCTTGTATGGAAAATGGATAAGAAACAAAACGAAGTATAGAAATGGATTGGAATTATGGGAATACATATCGAAAAGTTTGAAACATGCACCCGTAGTTATTCACTGCAATCACACTGGTTTGATTGCATTTGTACCTGTATAGTTGATGATCATCCAGTAAGAAAAAAACCCTTACCGTTTGTACTAAATTCCCAAAACAAGAAGTATAGATGCTTTTACAGGGATAAATTAATAGAGTTAATGGCAAATTGATTACATGTTCGTTAACGCTCCTCTGGAATGCTACCCAAAACCGGCTTCCAGCTGCTGCTACTCATGATCACACCGCCATCACTACTTGCTCCAACTTGATCAGTCCTCCTCTCTCTCAACCTCAATGCGCCTATCATTTGCTCCACAGAAGAGTAGTTTATGTTCTTCCTAAAATCCAAGATTTGCTTTAACTCTTCTCTAGTTACCAAAACCCTAATCCTCACAGCGCCACCACCTTTAGATGTAGTTGTCTCACCCATCTCGCCATCTTTACCAACATTAACCTCTTCATCTAATCCTAACCTCACCATCCTGGCCTTGCCACCTTCAGCATGTTTAGGGCGCTCTATCTTGGACGACACCAAGGATGTTGTAGTCTCTTCGATCATGAGCTCTTGATCTGCTTCACTTTGTTGCTCCAACTTGGCATTTTGTGACACAATCTTGCTACTAGTCAGGCAGTTACCCATAAACGAAACCAGGAAATGTAAAAGAAAAGATGGAGGCCTGAAGGGAGAAAAAGAGTAAGAGTAGTGAAAGCATAAGTAGAGAGAAAGGGAGGCTTGAGGAGGCGAAGCACATGAATAACCGGGTGTTACGCCGGATGTTCAAAAGAAAAAGAAGGAAATTAATATTTTTTTTTTCTCACCTAGTCTTATTGGCTTGTGAGAAAAACATATATTTGTTGATCCTTTGGGCCGCAACAAAGATTATTTAAGCATCACGAGTCAATCATCTTATCTTAGGGTAATTCCTTGACTTCTTGACTCTGACTTAATTTGAGATTAATATCTAAAAATATATATATTTTTTTTGAGCATCACAACAATGTGAAAATACATTTTTAAAATAATTTAAGGAAATAATTGAATCTTTGTTAACGTGCATGAATTGATCTAAAATGTTTTTTTTTTAAAACCATGCAACAAGTGAAGTTATGCGCATAAAAATAATAATTAAAAAAGTCAATTGTCTCTATAGCTTTAAATATATTTGCAGCGTCTATATATCTAATATTGTTTATTGAGATTGTTCTTTGTTGATCTATCCAAAGCATTTTTTCAGCTTTGCTAATTGACAAAATTTGTGCTTGCATGAGAATTTGACCCTAATAATTATCAATGTTACCATCTAATTACGCCTGTTCTTCAGGGCTTGCATGTTGATTATCTCAAGTTTAAGGCCCTTCAATTGCGCTCGGGCTGCCACAACTTTAATCTGCAGAAACCTTTTTAACTACGCTTACTGCTAGTCTCTGAGCAAATCAGGTAGTAATTCATGCGTATCTGTGCTTGCATTTTATTCTGGTTTATGATCTAACTGTGAATTACAGGGCAATGATTTGGCAAAAATCAATCAGCCAATAATTATTTTAGTTGATGCATATTAATTTAGTTATACCACATTATGTATCTAATAGTATTATCCAACCGTACTGATAGCTAGTACCTAATACGTGCATCGTGAACAGTACCATGTATGTCTATATATGAACAGAATCTGAACCAAATCACAAATCTTTAATGAACAAAATTGCAGCTTGTAATTATAGAATAGCAGCGAAAAGTTGACTGACTTGAACTGGCCATATAAAATGCACTCTTATAAAACCGGTCCGCCCTGTTGGCTTGAATTGATGATCGAATTACCCGAGTTTATAAATCAATTTATTGTTGCTTGACTTGAATTTTAAATTTTGTTGATTCCAAATCGAATTAATTTAGTAAGCATGATAGATGCACAGTGGGCAGCAAAAATCTACTCCTGTCATCACTCGGATCGAACACGCTATAATTACAGATTATCAAATCTAAACAACAACATTAACGTGGTGTTATTGCCCTAGACTTTTCTGGATGAGTACTTCATGCACGTAGTTAAACAGTAAGAAAGGGCAAAAGTTTCAAAGTCTTATCTGGGTTTGAAAATTTAGCCATAAATAAGATAGCTACGTATCAAACTGGGAGATCTTATGGTAGAGCGTTGATCTAGTGCATGTGCAATGTCCTTCAACTTTTAGGGCACAAATCTGAAACTTCTGTGGAGGTGCACGATACAATCTCATGCCAGATTACTTTAAAGAATCGTCGTTGAATTATACCAGGCGCTGACGCGTTTGAACAGGCAGACGTTAGAGGCATCATCTTTCACATGGGATTAGGTGACCAGTTCCTTTGTTTCTTACGAATGTGGAGAGGAGATACTATGCCTTTGGTTGCATGTGGGAAATGACCCATTTGTGCCTCCTACAATTGCTCTGTGCAGTTTAATAGTGGAAGACGACGAAAAAGCCCCCTAAGATGCATGCATTGGACAAATTTAAAACGTACATATAACTGGGTGATCCGGATGAGTGCTTACGTGTAGAAGGAAACACTAGCTATAACATAATATATCTATATCTATATATATATATATATTAAGTTAGAAGTTAATTTAATGACTAAATGATCATGATTATTCTTTCCCATAACAATTAAAAACTCAGCCACATTGAGAGTTTAAATATAGTATCCCCATTATTTTTAATTACAATTAAATTTAGTTTCTTAAGTTTAAGTAAATATACAGCCATTTTTATGAACTAACCGAATAACTCTTTACATTTAGGTTGAATAAGTTTTTATCCATAAAAAACTACTAGTTTCATGAAAATCTTATTCAGGAAATAAATCATTGATGTTACTTAATATCCCATACAGATCGTAGCATAAATTTTTAAATAGATATAATTTTGGGTGCTTCCAATTATTTATTTTTTTTGAAAAAAGTTTTTATGATCTTTTTGTATCTAGCAATTCTACGATTATGCTAAATTAAGAATCAAAAGAAATTTATTTAGGAAATTAATGCATATCATAACATAAATAGTACTCGTCATCAATCACAAAATTAAATGTTATGAAATTAAATTTAAGATGAAAATACAAAAATCTTAAAACAACAGCCATAAAAAATACAAAAATTGACACTTTAAAGACCAAATTAAAGTTCTTCCCGTGTTAGCAAGAGTGAAAGTAAAAAAAGTTATTTTTTTTTGTTAAATATTATACTTGTTATTTCAGTTTTTTTAACTATAACTGAATTTCAATTTTATAATATTGATTTTTAATTTAAAAACAAGATATTTTTAGACACTTTAAATACACAATAACATATATAAAAAGGATAACCGAACACACAAAATGGTGACAATATAAACTTGCAATGATAAAAATAAAAAAGAAAAAAAATATTGGATGACTAAAATGAAAAATAGAAGCAATGTTTCTTAATTACAATTAAAAAATTAAAAAAAATACTAATGAAATATTTTAGTGGTGAGTAAACACCATTTCATTGGTCATTTATATTACTGACAGAGTTACCAGAAAAAAATACATCATTAGAAAAAGTTATGTCAAAAATTTGCTATTTGTTGACGTTATAAATTATTGATAAAACATCAAGGAGATATGGGTGTCAAAATAATAAAATGCACTAACCATATTCTATAAGCCATTTCATCGATAAATAAAAATACAACTAAATTATAATTTTTTTTAATAAATTAATGATTTTTTTTTATATCATCAAAGCTTTACAAAAAATTCAACAATATAACGATGCTAACATTGTGAACTGTAAATCAACACCGACAGATTGGGGTGGCTAACTTTGTGAGAAAATAGAGTGGGGGGCTGCAGGAGAAGGAAGAAGAAGACGAAGAATAGAGGAGGAGCTATCAATTATATCTTATTTATATTTGTTGATGATAATATTTTGTCAGTAATTTTGTTAGTAATCATGATGTATGAAATTAATATAATCACCAATGAATTTTTTTTTTATCCCATCAGATATTTCATCAATAATTATTGACGAAACATGACAGAATTCTCCATTGCAATTTCTTTCAGAAATTGGCAATTGTTTTTGGTAATGGAATAACAACGTTCGTAGTGAAAGCTGAGTAAGTGATCAGCAGCTGTAGTATTTTAATTTTTCATTGCTAGTGGTAATTTTTAAAACATCAATTTTATTTTAATTTCTCACATTTATTATAGAATAATTTATGTATCAATATATAATTTCAAATGCTTTACATCACTTGCAAATTCTTTTACTCAATGCCTTTTGACCTTTTATTCTTCAGGAAACATGCACATTTCTTTATTCAAATATAAAAATAAGAAATCATATAAAACATATTTAAAAGAATTCAACATGTGAATATAATAAAAAAGTTGGATTAAATAAATATACCATATTTGATAATTGAGGATTGATTATTAGCATGACAATTAAAACTTCAATTGAATTTAGTATTAGTCATTTGATAACTTTAATTGCAACTTCGTCTAATTTTTGCAAGAAATCTCAAGACCAAATTCAAACTTAATATTACATGTGTATATTTCATCAGATATTAAAAAATCAATTAGATAAGTACATTTGATCACATAATATTGATTAAAAAAATAATTCATTGCATCAAATTGAGAACTTAAATGAAATTCTCATTGCATCTTTGCTTCTTTTCCACAAATACTCGTAAAACTCTATTACAAAAAGCAATAATCAAAACTTAGCCACATACAACCTCAAAGTCCCATGGTCATAACCTTAATTGGGACCTGGGAGTTCGGAAATACAACCTGTAATCATTGAATTATATGATTAATCCAAATCACTAATAACACACTTTCTTATTCTCATACCTCCTCTTTTAATACACATTTATATTCCTAACGGCCTATGAAGCTGAAAATCAGCCAACAAATTTCTCAATCAAGTTACATTTGTACCATTGAATTATATGATTCCATTATGTAGTACAATAGCAGTATTCCATTTTCATTGAAGACGAACAAGAGCACTCATATAATATGGAAAAGACCACCGATCAACAAAAACCAACCAACAAACCTCAACAGATAACCCCTATTATCCAACAAGTTTCAACACCCAAGATATCATAATCTTTTAGAAAACACTTAACTTATATTTACCAACAATGCAGGTTAGAATGCAATTGCTGCTCTTCGTAATCCATAAACCACTGCCCATATTCGATGCATAACTCAAGCCGACTCTTAAATACTTTCGTACTGTGGTCATTTCCCTTCAAATCATTAACATGTTTGCAGATAGCATAACTAGTTGACTCAAAAACTTGACTCTTGACAATGAGACACAAAGTTCAGTCATTACAAAGCTTCCAATTAAGCAAACCCATGTAATAATTTCTAGTTTTAGCCCAACAAATCATTTATTTCAAGAAATCTTAACTTCTCCTTGAAGAAAACCAGCATTTTGGTTACCAAGACCTACCCATGACACAAAAACGTAATGTGCAAAAAACCTTTTAATAACGTAAGATGGTTGAAAATGATAATAGAGGGTTAGTTTCTTGACCTTGTCTGAAAAGTAAGGTGATTGAAGAAGAAGCCATTGTCAAGAGCTTTCCAGCATCAGTGAGCAACTGTTTCACTAGTTTTGATAAGAGAGGGAGAAGAGGGCCTCTCCAAAATGACCGTTTATCCAGCTATTCTTCAGAATGGCGAAATCACCATTTCCATGGAGATTGAAATCTTTGCTATCGTTCCTTTTCTTGTCTGGACATTTCTACCTCAATTTCTTCTTGGCTTAACTTTACATTTACCGTAAATTTATTGGTTTGTTAAATATTAATAGTTATTATGATAAGTTTTTATTTTATTTTTTTTATCATATCATGAAACATGAATTCCTAACATCTTTAACATGACAAATCATAATCTCTACTGCTACTGCTGAATAATTGATTGACTAGCTATAATTTTTTACTTGTATAATTGACCCCTTCTTGAGTCGCATAAATTGATTAACTAAGAACAACCGTAAAAAAGTTTAGATTGAATTAGAGCCTTTGTTTGTGAAACATTATATTTTATTATTTTATTTTGTTATTTCTTATATTTATTTAAATGTGTTTCATGTTTGTCAGTGTTTATTGTTTCAGGTGATATCTTCTATACTCTGTCTTTCTACCTTAAAATATTAAGGATAATATTTTATTTTGGTTGAGGGGAAAGGGTAGTAGTTGATACTTACAAATTTTTTTTACTAGCTGTGTTTTCTATTTGCAAAACCATTGTTATTGAGATGGTAGAGTCAAGGAGTTTTTTTATTAAAGTGGCTTTTTGGACGTATCTTAGTAAATATACTTAACAAGATCTATTATATTGCTTCTTGAAATATTTAGTTTTGTAAACTCTCGTATTATTATCTATTATTTCTGCTCATATACTCATTTAACAAGTATTTTTAAGCTTTTATTTTCACACACACACACACACACTTTAACATATGATTGTGAGTTGCATATTGGATTATTACATCATTTATGTTCTTTTGTTAAAGGTAACTAAAGGAAAGAGATAATATATAATTTGTAAAAAAAAATAAAAAATAATAATGATAATAAATGTAAATAAAAATATAAATAAGTTTGGTTTTGTAGCCTCCTTAACATAAGCAATTAAGCCTGAATAGGTGTTTTAACACCCAATACCCTAAAATCAACTGACCTGGAAGCTATTGGTCCAACACTTGTTACATGGGTTGAGGAGAAAAACTTAAAAGAATCAAACATTGTACTATCTACGTATTAGTATCTGCAACCTAAGTTATTAAGCTTGAAGAGGTGTCTTAACACCTAATGCCTTAAGACCAACTGGTATGAGAGTCATTAGCTGAAAACTCATTATATGGGTTAAAGATGCAATATGTTTTAAGTTATATAATAATAATAATAATTACAATAATCTCAACTCAAGAAAAAGTTAACCTCAAACATTAGAACATAATATTGTTTTTTTTTAATAAAAGCTTCATCATCTATGTTTTCATATATTAAGCACATAAAAAAGAAGAAAGTTTATCAATATCTTGTTTCAACACTATGAAGCAGATATATATAAATTTAATGAGAGTTTATTTACTTGGATAGAGTAATGAAAGTTAAATGATGACTGCCTTGCTTTGGGTAACTTGCAAATTATTTTTCTATTTTAATGCTTTGATTACTAGAGACTAGTAATAAGCTGGTTAGGGGGTGTGATTAGTACTTAAAATTATATTTTTATCAAGGTCATTATTTTGCACTTGAAGTATCAATAACTCCTTAATTAGAGCATGCTTTATAATAACAAGTCTGATAATTTAAGATACCTTTAATTTATGGTAAATGTTCATTTTAAATGCAGACATTCTTATAATTCAAAGGATTGATTGTTGTGATTAACTATAAAAATTGAAAGGATAGAGAAAAGACTAAGCTTACGAAGGAGATGCCGATTCATTTTAAATTCAAACGTTGTTCAGTCATCGAATCATATCTAGAGCTATAGATCTTGAATTTCATATTAATTTATATGGATGAAAAGATAAGAAATAGACCTACAACTTTTATGGGTAGGGAAAGACCAAATTTTTTATTTTTAAATTCAAAGTTTGGCCACAAAAGAAAAGTCTGAATCTATCCTGCAATCCAGGCCCAACACTACTCAGTGTTTTACCCATAATTGGATTTCTAAAAGTTAAAATGATCAATAATTTGGTGGGAGAAAGTAAAAGACAATTGGCAACAACTTTCATGAAGAAGACCAGTTCAAATTTGGATGGTAGAAATGACATTTTGTCCAGATAAGAGCATGAGGGCTATCCACCGCGTCCACCAGCAGCACTGCTCAATATGTTAGACATATCTCGAGTTGTAGTGCTCCAAATGATCTGACATTTGATGGGTGGAAGTGAAAGAAAATTTCCAACAACTTTCAGCAAAAACACTTTGCCAAATTCTGATTGCATCAATGTTAATTCAGCCAGCCAAAGTGCTTGAGTGATGCTATCCACCAAATCCACTAATCAATAGTTGATCACTACATCAATTATCAATTACCAAATGAATAGTTTTGAATTTAGCCTATAAAAGGAGGCATTTTTTTTATTTATTTAGGCATCTTTTTTTTTTCATATCAAGATCATGTTCTTACTCTTTCTCTTTATATTTTTGTGATGCTTAAGTTTTGCTTTCATTAATCTCTTGTTTATACTTTTCATTTTCTTTACTATACTTAGTTAACTTATATCATGTTGATGTTCTTATATTTTTTTTAAAGTTTTTTTTCTTCATAATGTCTAGCTAAGTTCATTATGTTAAGGTGAAAAGGTTTCATTAATGGTGTTAGGATAAATATAATATAGAACCAATATAGACTTTAATGTTTATATCCTAAACAACTTACTATTAACATGTCTTATCATTTCTATCTTATTAATTCTTAATACCTTACTTATTAAATGGTTAATCTAAATTTGTGTTGTATAACACTTGGTACATCAAATACTTGATCCTTTATAATCTTCGACCGACATCGTTATTATGAGAGGAACTTGATTTGTTATCAATATAAGTTAACATCATGAATACTTAATAAAATTTATAAATATAGTGTTATGTAAATAAGATGATTAATATGAACATGTTGATAATTAATAAAGATTTTATACCTTATTTATCTCTAATACTATTAGTGTATGTTTTAACCTTGACATTTGTTTTTATCATTGTATAATCTTCACATTAATCTGACATCTAAAAGTCTTCTTTAACTCATCTTCACCACCACCATCATCATTGTTGTTATTGTTGTTCTTCTTCTTCTTCTTCTTCTTCTTCTTCTTCTTCTTATTATTATTATTATTATAATTAACTTCTCTATAGTTAGATCCCGGTTTTGTCAGGTTATTTATTACTTTGACACTCCTGCACTTAGGATAAAACATCAACCCTTTGATTATGTCACCAATATTAGAGCATTTGGAGCACTTTAACTTGAGATATGTCTAAAATACTAAGTAGTGCTACTAGTGGATAACTTTCAAACTCTTGTCTAGATGAAATGTCATTTCTACCATTAGAATTTGAGCAGGTCTTCTTCATGAAAGTTATTGAAAATTATCTTTTCCTTCCACCCACCAAATTTCACATCATTTGACCTTCTAGAACTTAGTTATGAGTAAAACTCTAAGCAGTATTTGGACTGGATTGCAAGATAGCTTCTGACTTCTCTTTTATGACCAAACTTTGAATTTCAAAATGACAGATTTGGTTCTTTTTCTATGCCTAGAAGTTATAGGCTTATTTCTTATCTTTCCATCCATATAAACCAAACTGAAATCCAAGATCTATAGCTCCAAATATGACCCAATCACTGAACAGTATTCGAATTTGAATTGAATCGACATATTCTTTCTAAGCTTAGCCTTTTTTTTGTTCTTTCATTTCTAATAGTTAATCATAACAATCAATCTTTTGAATTGTGAGAATATCTACATTTAAAATGAGTATTTACCATAAATCAAAAATATCTTATATTATTAGACTTATTGTTATAAAACATGATATAGTTAAGGAATTATTGATATTTCAAGTACAAAATAAATATAAAACCTTGATAAAATTATATTTTTAAATATTAATTAATACCTAAATCAATGACCATGGTGTTCCTATCCAGTTTCAACCATTGATATCTTCTTTCTTTGCCTCCAGGTTGCTCTCGTGACACAAAAAATTCATCCTCAATGGTCTAAAATATGAGAATGTTGGTGTGCTGTCCTCGCTAATTACAGAGCATGCATGACAAGCTTTCTTTCTTGGCTATAATTAATGATCATAATTTCTTCTTAAACATCGAGAATCAAGATTCCACCAGCTTACAAGCTCCAGAACCTCTTCATTTCTCTCTTATATACCTCACAAAATCCTAACCCAAGCAGCCTGGAAAGGAGGAGAAAGACAGCCACCACGGCCATTAAAAACTAATTATAACTGTTTCCCTATTGCATCCCTCCAGCACCCTCTCTAGATCATTAAACACCAGTGCAAACCATAGATTCCATTGTCAGCCCCAACAACACTTCATGCCACGTATATTTAACTTCATTCACTCAAGACTCCAAGAACCAATATTTAAAGCAAGCCTCACTCGCGATTGCTTGCATATCAATTTCAAGGTTACAGCTTTATTAAAGTGCATATTTTCTTCGGTTGCTAAGCTCACGGGGAAGAAGCTCCAGACAGTTAGGAGGCACGAAAATCATTCAACATCCTGATTATAGATATAGGCTCCCCACCTCGTCTGTACACAGGTTATAACATGCCAGGAGGATGTTTGGACATGAGGGTTGAAAGAGTTTCCTTTAAAAAAAACTTAGACTGAAACCAGATGTAAAGACTATGGGATGTATTTCGTCCTTATCAAAAATATATCACCAAATGAGGGAGGGCAGACTGGGTGCTATGTTGAAAAGATGAAATGCTGGCCTGCTCTGCATAAAATGTAAAATTTACCCTTAATAAATAATACCATAAAACTTACATATCTAAAAAAATTATTACATATTATTTTTTATTTTAATTTAAATTAAATATTAAAATTAATAATATTATAATAATTATAGTCATAAAACCTAAACTAACTTCATAGGTTAAACTAAAACTTAAACCAATCTGAGTTTGAGAAAAAATAAAGGAAAGATCGACTTATGATATGGGAGACTTAAGATAATATACAAGTCAAAAACATGTTGACATTTTTTTTTTAAAATAATTGTTCAAAACAAAGTTGCTTTGATTTTTTATTAAAATAATTTTTTAGGTTAACCCAAGTTAATCCTCCGAGCTCGTGACTCAAGTTTTATCTCTAGTAGACTTATAAATCAAGTTTAAAAATTATAATAAAAATTATTTTTATCCTTATATTAACTTGAGTTAACCCTCACAACCTATCATTAGGTCGATCAAGGAGTAGAATTTTAAAACTATAATAATTATTATTTTTATTCTTACATAAACTTGGGTCAACCCGAGTTTATTTTTTTTGACATATGACTCAGATCAACCCTATATCGGGTTTTAAAACTATAATAATAATCATTTTGATTTTTATGTTGTCCTTTTTGGTTTGTGACTCATGTTTTATCTCGAGTCAACCCCCGATTCAAATTTTAAATCTAAGATAATAATTCATTTCATCTTTATATTGACCCAAGCCAACAGAAATCAATGGTGAACCCAACTTGTGACTCTTGCTTTATTCCGAATCATCGATTCAAGTTATAAAATTATGATAATAATCATTTTTATTTTGATGTTGAATCTTTCAACTTATAACTTGGATTTTATCTTAGAGCGGCCTGCAAGATAGTTTTGAAAATTATAATAATTATTATTTTAATTATTATATATCTTTGAACAATTTTAAAATTAAAAATTTTATACAAGTATATTTTAGAAATAAAAAAATAAATTCTCAACATTTTCTTTTTATACCTCCCGCTTTTAAATTATAAAATCCCACTTTAAAATTATTCATAAATATAATTTTTTATTTTAACTTATTTTAACTTATTTAATTAAATATATTTTTATCTTTATTATCTCTTTTTTCTCTGTTTACGATGACAATCAAATGCTACCTAATAAGTCGTTAAAACAGAGCACTAGGATGAAAGATCTTTTTTAATGTGCCCAAACTACCTGACAAGGCAATAAATGTATCGGCATATTTTAATATTGTATTTATTTGATTAGACATTGTGGATACATGTAGTTCCTCTTCAATTGTATTTTCAATAATGTCCCCTTGTGCTAAAGCTTTGGAGACAATCTCAAAAACTTAACTATCTCTTAAAAATACAGTTATTGACACCCCCCATCAACCCAAGGCTGCCTTCTCCATACACCAAATGAATTTTTTTTGCAGCTAGTACCTAATCAAGATGATTTGCTGATTCTAAAAACTCCTTTTCTTTCCTAGGACTAGATCCACCAAAAACACAAATATTTCCTATTTGATAACTTAAGGAACTTGCCATTTCTATAGACTTTGATATCTGTGGAATGTGTGGGTTGAGTAGAAATGAAGGGAAGGAAGAGAAGAATTTATAGATGAGAAAGTGAAAATGCAATCATACCACTTATATATAGGCCAATTGGAGTCTCTCTCTCTTTTTTTTTTAAAACATGTGTATGTCTAAATAGTTAACATGTATATGTATAAGTAGTTATGATTGTAGGTCACATCTTTCCTTAGTTTTACACTCAAGAAGGACTTAAATGCCCTCTCTAGGCCGGGGATAGGCTTTTCATCTAGTTTTTTTGAAAAACTGGCAAACAAGGTCTTTTTTAGTTAGATTCCTAAGACTATATCGAGTATGTTTTTTATGGAATTGTGGCCATAAATCATAAATTGCATGATGCATATCTCTACTAGGGTGCGGTCTCAAAAGTCAATATAAGATTATCTAAAAACTTCTTACTTAGGCCATCCTTAATGAACTGTATTTTATCTTCATGATTTATAGATACCATTCCTAAGAATGATAGTTTGCATTTCAAGTCCATCTGACACATATGTGACAGACTTACAGTCGTTTTGCATGATGTTTTTTTGCAAAAGTGTTTTTACCTGTTCCAAACATGTATGAAATGAAAGAATTGAAGGACTCACCTAATAATCGGACCTTTACTTTAATTAGCCAGCGAATATCTTTAAGAATTCCATGGTTCATTAACAATCTCAATCTTGTACATTTAGCACGATAAATTTTTATAATTGTATTCTAAGATAAAGCAGGAAAACATTTTTTTAATTTTTCAAGAGTGATGTCTATTTTCAAATGAGAAGAGATGTAAAAAAGAGAGAAAGAGTAAAGAATTGAACAAATACACACACAAATATCAATTATTATAGGAAACTAAAAAAACTGACTTAAGTCACGAAGTACCGTTTCCGTCATTTGACCAGGGTGGAAACAAAACTAGCAAAACAAAGGTCACTGATTAGTACTTAAAAGTGCATTTTTTGTTATCAAGGTTTTATATCATCATTTTGCACTTGAAGTATTAATAACTCCTTAATTAAAGCATGCTTTATTATAATATCTAATAATATAAGATACCTTTACTTTGTGGTAAATGTTCATTTTGAATGCAAGCCTATCACATAAATGAAAGAATTGATTGATGAATTTAAGAATTGAAATTGAAAGGATAAAGAGATGACCAAATTTAGAAAAAAGATGTCGGTGCAATCCAAATCAGAACACTGCTTGGTAATTGAGTTATATCTGGAGTTGTAGATCTCAGATTTAGGTCTACTTTATATGGATGGAAAGGTAAGACATGGGCATACAACTTTCATAGGAGCCCAACACTTAAAAAGACCATTTTCAAGTCCAAATTATAGCAACAACAAAGAAGTTTGAATCTGTCTTCCAACCCGAGTACTATTTAGTATTTGACTCATATTTGGAGTTCTAGAAGTTTAAATAACTTGAATTTTTTACAAATAAAAGATGAGATAATTTTCTATAATTTCATGTTTTCAAGTGGCTCCAATTTTAACGTTATTAATAACATTTTGGGCAGACAAGAGAAGATAAGGATTGTCACCAAGTCAAGAGTTGGCCACCCATTCATCAATTAGTTATCGAATCAAGAGTTTCCAATTTTGGCCTAGAAAAGGAGGCATTTGCCATGCATTTAGGCATCTTAGTTTCCAGAAGAACATCATGCTCTTGCTTTCTGTTTTTCTATTTTTTTTATAATGTTTATGCTTTGCTTTCATTAATATCAAGTTTATGCCTTTCATTTTCTTTCATTTATTTAGTTAACTTTTATCTTATTCATGTTCTTATTTTGTTTATTTTTTTCTTTTATTATGTCTAGTTAAGTTTATTATGTCAAGGTGAAAAGGTTACACTAATGGTATAAGAATAAGTATAGTGTAAACTTAATATGGACTTTAATGTTTGATACTAACATATTTTGTATTTGTTATCTTGTTCACTTTTTAATACTTTGCTTGTTAAATTGTTAATTTAGATTTGTGTTGTATAACACTTGGTACAACAAATACTTGGCACTCTCGTAGCCTATACTGTATGGTATAACCGACACTTGCGCTATGAAAGGAACTTGATTTGTTGTTAACATAAGTTATAATCATAAATGCTTGATGAAATTTACAAGTATTAGCATTAATACCTTCTTGATGTGCATTAAGTTTGGAAGAAATTGTTACCAGAGAAGTTTCGTTTTCTCCCAAAAATGAGTACTTGAGATTGAATGAGAATGACTTCAAATCAGGTTTTGGTGGTTGAACACATGAAGGTATAGACTTAATTAATCGTTTTGACAACTTTTCAATTAGTGGTCTCTAATTACTTGCATTTGATTCCTCCTAAAAATAAACCATTTATAAATTCTCAGACTCATTAAATTAAATTTCACTAGAAAAAGTTTCAAATTGATCATGAACTAATTTTTTAATAAAATTGACTTCCTGTAAATCATTATTATCTCTAGGTTTCTTGTAAATGTTGAAAATATTCATCTCCAATGTCATGTTTCCAAATGATAACTTTATTGGTCTATTCCTACAATTAATCAATGCGTTAGAAGTTGCAAGAAATGGATGTCCTAAAATAACAGGAATTAAATTACATGCTTTAATAGTTTGTGTATCTAAGACAATAAAATCTACAGGATAAATGAATTTATTAACTTGTACTAACACATCTTCAACTATTCCTCTAGGCACTTTTACAAATCTATTAGCAAGTAACAGAGTTATAGAAATTGGTTTTAACTCACCTAGATTGAGATTTTAAAAAACTGAATATGGAAGTAAATTCACACTAGCTTCGAGATCAAGTGAAGCTCTTTTAATTTTATGTTCTCTAATAAAGCATGAAATTGTTAGACAACCAGGGTCTTTGTATTTCAAAGTATTATTGTTATGAAGAAAAATACTTACTTGTTCGGCTAAAAAGGCTTTCTTTTTCACATTTAGTTTTCTTTTCACAGTGCACACATCTTTTAAAAATTTAGCATAAGAAGGTACCTGTTTAATAGCATCCAACAAAGGTATATTAATCTTTACTTGTTTGAAAGTTTTAAAGATTTCAGAGTTGTGATTGACTTTTTTTTGTTTGGTTATGACATGACGACATTGAAGTGCTAGCTGAGAATTAGTCTTTTCTATGTAATATTCAGCTTCAACCCTTTCCTTACCTTCAAAGATTAATTCATCATCTTTCTCACAAGGTTTAAGAGTGAATTTTTTAATAACCTTACCATTGGAAAGAGTAATGACTGATTTGAGTTGATCCAGGTGATGGTTTGCAAAACTACTTGCATTTGTATTGCATTGCCCCTTGGGATTATTCTGTGGTTGAGATGAAAACTTACCTTTCTCTTAAAAACTGAGAGTAGATGTGAATTTTAAAAGCGTATCTTTTAGATCTGCCATGGTTTGAGGATTTTGAGTGTTAATTGTCTCCTGCTTTTCAATGAATGCATGCAATGTTTTCTCAAGATCTTTTTTAGGAGGTGGAGCATGAGGAGTTGTATATCCATGAGAATTTTGGAAATTATTGTTTGCTTGAAACAGTGGCTGTAAAGTTTGTGCATTGTTGTTACCACTTTTCTAACTGAAATTTGAGTGATTTCTCTAACTAGGGTTGTATGTTTGCGAGTATGGGTTATGATTGGGCGTTTGGAAACTGTTTAAAGCATGGGCTTGTTCATGGAGACATTCCTTAAAAGAAGGCAAAGTTGGATAGTCATTGGTTAAATGTTTATTGGTTTCATAAATTTGACATACAACTGTTTGGAACATATTTTAACTGACCATTCTTTTTTAATTCTAGTGCCTCAACTTTTCTAGCTAAAGATGCAAATTTAGTTTGGAGGTCATGATTTTCTTTAAGGTTGTACATACCTCCACTAGATGTACGAGGATGAGTCTTACCTGATGCCTCATAAGTACTTGTAGTGTCTTAATTTTAAGCATTTTCAACTAGAAAGTCTAGGTACCCTATTACTTTATTAGGATCTTTATTTTCAAAAGTTCTATTGCACACCAATTCCACCATTTGTCTATCTTTAGGTGTTAACCCTTCATAAAAATGTGAAACCAATCTCCATGTTTTAAAATCATGACGAGGGCAAGCATTAAGCAAGTCCCGATACCTATCCCAACATTGATAAAATGTTTCTCCTAGTTTTTGAGTGAAAGTGGTGATTTGTCTTTTGAAAGAGTTTGTTCTGTGAGATGGAAAATTTTATCGCAAGCATGAATGGATCTTGAACTAAGATTTTGTAGCCATGTTTTAGCTTTATCTTTTAATGAAAAAGAAAAAAAGCTTTAATCTGATGGTGTTCATGCTATAATTTAAGTCATTATAGGTGTTATAGACTTCAAATTCTCTTAAATGAAAGTATGAATTTTCTAGATTTAAGCCATGAAAAGAAGATAAAAATTGACTAATGCTTGACTTAAAATTAAAGTGAGATGCATTAGGAGGGAAAATTATGCATGAGGGTGCATTTGTTCTTGTAGGATTTATGTGGTTTTTGAGTGTTCTAACTCGGTTATTCTTATTATTCTTATTATAAAGTGACTAGTTATTTTTTACGATCATTTTTTCTATAAATGATAAGGATACCCTACAAAATCTACCACTTCATGTAGGTGACCAAACTCTCATGCACGTGTAGAAAAAAAAATAAAAGGTGGAAGAAAATAAAAGAAGAAGGAAACAAAAGAAAAGAAACAAAAGTAAGATATAAAAAATAAAAAATAAAAAATAAAAAATAAAAATAAAATAAATATTATAATTTATACAAGAATTTACCTCCCTGGCAACAGCGCCAAAAACTTAACAAGATCAAAGAGTTGATGTCTTATCCCAAGTGTAGGAGTGTTAAAGTAATAAATAACCTGGTAAGACCGAGGTCAAACCACATGAAAGTTAACTATATAAATTTTAAATAACAACAACAACAACAACAACAACAACAACAACAATGATAATGGTGAAGATGAATTAAATAGGACTTTGAGATGTAAGATTAATATGAAGATTATACAATGATAAAAACAAATATCAAGGTTAGAGGATACATTAATAATATTAAAGATAGGTAAGGTATAAACTCTTTATTAATTATCAACATGATTTAATCATCTTATTTACATAACGCCATACTTATAAATTTTATCAAGTATTCATGATGCTAACTTATATTGACAACAAATTAAGTTTCTTTTATAATAACGATATCAGCCGAAGACTATGAAGGATCAGTCCAAATCGAAACATTGTTCGATAATTGGGTCATATCTAGAGTTATAGATCTCGAATTTAGGTCTACTTTATATGGATGGAAAGGTAAGATATAGGCCTACAACTTTCATAACAAGATTTAAAAAGGTCATTTTCAAGTCTAAATTGTAGCAACAATAAAAAAGTTTGAATCTATCCTATAACCCGCACACTGTTTAGTGTTTGACCCATATCTAGAGTTCTAGAAGTCCAAAGTTATACCAATGGTATAAGAATAAGTATAGTGTAAACTCAATATGGACTTTAATTTTTGATACTAATATATTTTGTATTTGTTATTTTGTTTACTCTTTAATACTTTACTTGTTAAATGACTAATCTTGATTTATGTTGTATAACACTTGGTACAATAAATGCTTGACACTTTCATAGCCCATACTGTATTGTATAACCGACACCTAAGCTATGAAAGGAACTTGATTTGTTGTTAACATAAGTTATAATCATGAATGCTTAATGAGATTTACAAGTATTAGCATTAATCGAATAATATAACTAATGTAATCATATTAACAATTTATAATCTGATTGGAACCTCCTTTATATGTGGTTTCTAATTGAGAAATACCATTAGTGGATCCTCTAACCTTGTTGGTATTGCTTGACCGCTTTTTATGATCGGCTTATTTTAACTCGCAAGTGCACGAGTGTGCGATGTAGCAATTAACTCGGTAAGATCGAGGTCATATCCACAGAGAGCTAGATCTGGAAATTAAGCTAGGTAACAAAAAAAAACTCAAGAGAAATTAAATTAACAATAACTTGGTTGAAAATAATTGATGGATTTGTTTTCAAAGATGAAAAGGTGTAAATAGATTTTAGAAGACAAGAAAAAGTAAGACTTGGTCCAAATCAATTTTAATGGTGATGTATTGGTGATTTCTTCAACATATATAAGATAACTCAACCTAATATCAACGATGGTGATATTAGATCGGAAGATATTACAATGAAGTTTAGAAAAATGAAAATTGATTATTGCTTAAGAATGAACAAGTACTTTCATATTAAGTAAGACATTGAATCAAGCAATCTCTATACCAAAACTAAAGTTTGTGCATAAAAATTCAAGATTATAACATTACCTAAATGATTTCTAAAATTTCTTTGCAATAATAAATCATTCATGAAGAAAATAAGAAGATAAACATTAAGATTCATTCATATCCTAAAGAACTCACCTCAATCACCATCATCCTTGATTTGGATCCAAGAAAGAGATTAGCCAATCATGATTTTATATAAGAACACTTCAACAAACATGAAATAACTTGAATCAAACTGAAATAATAAGTTTTACAAACTAAAGAACCGAAATCTATGAAGAAGAACACAACACAATTTCAGAAAAAACTCGGACACAAATCTGACTCTAACTTTGGACAGCAATTTGACCCTTTTCCAAGCCTCCTCTCGAGATGTCTATTAGAGACATATTTATAGGCAATTCTGTCACCTTTCCAGATCATTAAAGAACAGCTCATTTGGACATCTGAGTCAAAAGTTATGGACAAAACACCGAAAGGTGTTCTGAAACATCAAATCTGGACAGCTTTGCAACCACTTTGGTGCACGTTTTTCTTCCTCATTTATGAGCTATCTCTTTCTTCTTTTTGACCCAAAATAATGTAAAAATATCCCCTCCAGCTTTCCATCCATGTGCTTGCCTTCTTGGATCAATGAATTACCCAAAATAAATCAATTGTTGTTGTGTGGACATGTAAGATCATGGATTGTGTTTGGGCTGATTTGAAGGTTGATTTGGGGTTGATTTAGGGCTGATTTGGGGCTGATTTTGGGCTGGATTTGAACATCAAATAAGTATACAAATGTACTTATTATTTGGGCTAAGATTGACATTGAAACCTTGAGTGTTTAATGGTTGAAGTTTGCACACAACATAAGGCAAGTTTGGGCTTCAAATAAATCATATGATATTCTTTTCTAGAATTGAAATAGAATTGATTTTTGGGACAAATTTGGAGCATTTATTTCAACCAAGATTTGCTTCAATCTTCAACTAAATGTCTCTTCAATTCTTTGTTCTCAATTCCGATGTTGAATTTCTTGAATTAATTCATTTAAGCTCCAAAAACCTATCGAAACATTAAAACAAACTTCATTACTAAAAAACACATCAATTATTATTAAAAGACCAAATAAAAACAATAAATACATATGTAAAATAAGAGACTTAATGATACTTTTGATGCACAATCAGGTATCATTGCTTAACCCTTACATTGATCTTTCATCTCAAAGTTCTCATCAATTTCTTCTTTTTTTTTTCTTTACTACTACTAGTACTATTACTACTACTAGTACTATTACTACTACTACTACTAGTATTGTTGTTGTTGTTATTGTATTATTATTATCTATAATTTATACAATTAACCTCCCTGTAGTTCGACCCCGGTCTTACTAGGTTATTTATTACTTCGATACTCCTGCACTTGGGAGAAGACATCAATTTTTTGGTCGTGTCAGCTTGCATTTAAAATGAATATTTACCACAAATTAAAAGGATCTTATATTATTAATATGTTATTATAAAACATGTTTTAGTTAAGGAGTTATTGATACTTCAAGTGCAAAATAATCATATAAAACCTAGATAAAAATACACTTTGAAGTACTACTCATGCATCATAGGATGTTGTCCCTTATAGATATCGCAAAATGCATTGAACAGCACCCCAATGAGAATTTATAAAAGCATGCATAAATTGATAGACTCTTTTAATAACAAAGTAGATATCTAGTCTTGTTAAAGTGAGATATTAAAGATCACCCATAATTTAACAAAACCATGTAGGATTAGAAAATAAAGGATTTGGTAGTATGACAACTTTGAAGAAAGAGATAAGAGTATCAACAGGTTTGCAAGAAGTAAACCTTGGAATAATTGCTATCGTAAGCAGAATGACATCAACATAAACCAAAAGATAAAAGATATTAACACCAATAGAAAAGATAAAAAAGTAGGTGTCAACCTTGGAAGCATGAAAGCCAATAGAAAGTAGAAAATCACTCAAATGAGTGTACCATACTTGCGAGGCCTATTTCAAAACATATAAAGACTTGTGTAACTGATACACATGAGAAGAAAGAGTAGAGTCAACAAAACATGAAGGTTGTTTCATATAGACCTCTTCAACAAGGATGCCATTGAGGAAGGCATTATAAATGTCAGGTTGATGAATAGTCCAATCATGTGAGACCATAATTAAAATAACTAATCTAACAGTTACTTGCTTAATAACAAGACTAAAAATTTCAGAGTAATTAATGCCTTCTCACTAAGTAAAGTCACTAGTAACCAGGCATGCCTTATATTGCTCAATACTGCCATCTATATGACATTTTCTCCTGTACACCCATCGATTATAAATAACATTTATTAAAGGATAAAAAGGAATCAAGGATCAGGTGTCGTTAGAGTGTAAGGCCTAAATTTCACCATGCCAAGCCTCGTACCCGTTAGCATCAAAGAATGCAATGGGTTTATCATTAGTAAAAGACATTACCTTACATATAAGAGTGACAAAGGTGCCCATAGACACTATTAGATTGGCAGTTTTTGGCAATCATGGCTAAAAAACCATGGGATGCTGACAAGGAGTAAAACAATGGGGAGAAGAACCTGAATTGGGGAGCTACTAGAGAGGATAAGAGGAAAGATCAACAAAGAGTTATAGACTAGTTAGAGAACCTATCAAAGGGCCTGAGCTCATAGCAGAGGTAGCAGAACCTGCCGTAGAACCATTGTTGTCTGTAGTGACAAACCTGGATATATATAACTCTGAAGGAGGAGAACCTGTTCTTGTATAATGATCATTAAAGAAACAAACATATGGTGAAATAGAGGCATAATTGGGTGGTATTGAGATGGTGGCAGACATGGTTAGGGAATAAGGGCGCTAGTTGTATGGCGTAGGAGGTGGTGCAAAGATGTTGTTGTTGGTAGGGAAGTAGGGAGAAATTTAGGGAGGTAATCAAGGTGGACAAGTGGGCTAGTTGTTGTGCTAGCTATTCAGATTTTGCAAAAGGAAATATATCTTCATGAAAGCGAACATGATAGGAGATATAAATACGTTAAGATGCTAAATCAAGATAGCAATAACCAAGATGAGATGAACTATATCCTAGGAACACACATGGAGATGAATGGAAATCCAATTTATAAGCATGGTATAGGCACGAAAAAGGAAAATAAAAAGACCTAAAAGTACGTAGAAAATCATAATCAAGAGTACAATTAAATAGACACTCATAAGAATATTGATTTTAGAGGAGAGTAGGCATATGATTGATAAGATATACTAATTATTCAAACACATAATTCCAAAATCATAACAGGACACTATATTGGCCAAGGAGGAAAAGGCTAGTTTTGACAATGATGCCATTTTGCTCATGACACATAAGGACAAAGTAACTTGTGATGAATACCAATAGTTTGTCAGAAATTCTTTAACTTAAGATATTCAACACACCAATCAACTTGAATAGATTTAATTTTATGTGAAAACTAAAGCTCAACATGCACTTGAAAATGATGAAGTGTAGAAAACACTTCTAATTTTGCAATAAGAAGATAATACCGTATATGTTTTGTATGCACATTGATAAAGATAACAAAGTAAGGAAAACCATCATAGGAAAATATAAGAGCAGGGCTCAAAATATTACTAACTATTAAATCAAGTGGGGTAGTAGTTTTGTGACTTATAGGTCTTAATAATATACTCGATGACTTGCCTAGCAAACAAGCTTGACATTGAACAAGAGAGCATCTAGAAGTACATGCTATTTTGTTTTTGGAAACTAACAGAATTTAAAAAACAGGTAGGATGACTTAATCGAATATGACATAGATCAACAGTTGTAGAGACACAAAGAGACCAATAAGCTTGAGGGATGGTTGTGCCAGAAGACTCGGATAGAAGATAGAGACCATTATTACTTTGACCAAAAAGAAGCACTGCCTTGGTGGTGACATCCTTTACATAAAACACAAATGTGTGATATTCAAAATAAACATTATTATCACAATAAACTTTTTAAACACACAACAATGATTTGATAATATGAGAAACATAGAGAACATTAGTTTTTCATTATTCTCTCGCCTTTGAGTCCTTGGGTCAAGATCACCACTTTTCACACCTGTTTTTTAGGTTGCAAATCATGGTTATTTTGGCTTCAATCAAAAGGAAAAGGCTTTGAATATCTTTACCTAGTTCTAAAAAAGGACATAAAGTGGAGCTTTACCATTATTTAAGGGCTGGGATTACATCCCTAACTTAAATGACTGGGATGAAAGTACTAAGATGAAGAATAATTGTTGGAATCATAGAATATTTGAGTTTCCTAATTTCCTTTATTTGATTATAAATCAACCAAGATTATATCCTAGATTAGTGTAATGTGTCTTTCCTAAATAGAGCTATGTATAGGCTATATATATGCATCCTTTGCTAACCTAAAAGGGGACGAAAAGAGAGGAAAAAGGAAAAAAAAGAGGGAGGGAGAGGAAACAAATAAGCAGAGGGAATAACATCATAAAAAACAAGAAAACACAAAGGAAAGAGCATTAATTCAACCAGCACATCATGCCTTCACTGCCACCGTCTTCGTTATATCCAAAGAGCATTAGCAAAAGGAAGNACACAGAGACCAAAACCACTATTGCCATCGTTTTTGTTTTCTCCAGAACTAGTTACCACCGATCGTCCATAAAAGTTTCAGTGTCATCGTCTTTGTCCATCTTAGTTACTAGGTAAGTTTCATACATTCATTTCACTTTGCTTTTTAATTACATAAGTATTGTGAATCTTCATTTATAATTAGCCTCTTTCTATAGCAAACATGCATGTGAGAGAGAGGTTGGTGGTTTTCTCGTAATTTTTTTTGTATTTTTATATTATAAAAATACAAATATGGTATCAAAATATTTAATTTTCTATGAAATGTTGCAATGTATACACACACATAAAAAAAAACAAAAAAAAATGCTTTGTTTTCATGCATATGACCAATACCCTAAAATAAATATTTTTGAACATTCTTTTTTTGAAAAAATAAATATTTAAAATTTCAAAAATGTATTTTAGCATGGATTTTTTAAATACAAAAATTATTTTCTTGCATTCAGAATTTTACAACAAGTTTTAAATTCCAAATGATATTCACCAATATTCCAAAAATATAAAAAATCTTATTTTGGAGGAAATTCATCTTTATTCACTATTAATATTTGGATAAAGAAACCTCAAGTGGTTAATATCCAAAAATATTTTTTTTTAAAATAATAAGTCATTATCCTTAATAATATAAGGCCAAAGAACCCTATGAAAGATAAATGTCTAAAATGTTATTAAGAGTAATACAAGTTGTTGATTTTAACATAAAGGCAAACTTATGTCCAAAATGTTATTTAGAACAATTTAATTACACATCCTTTAAAGAAGCCTCAACTATAATCAGGGACATTTTAGTTTTATTCCACGATTTAGGACTTGTGAAAGTAGAAATATTAAGGTAAAAATAAACTTTTAAAGCACTTTAGATTTTCTTAGATTTTTGAACTTGGTTTCTCTGCTTTAGAAATTATGAGTCATACATTCTTGAAATATTAAGGGAGAAATAAGCTTTTAAGCACCTTGAATCTATTTGAATCTCTATCTAAGCCATCTATTAATTCATAGTATGTAAATTTATATGGAATCAAATATAGATTTTAAGAGATCTGTATTGGTTCTCTTTGACACTTTGTAGACATATCTAAAGGTATGATCCATATTGGCCAAGAGTTATATCTTTTAGACTTTAAGCCTAAGTTTATTCATCATAGTAAACCTATCCTGGGAAAAAAACTAATATGATTAGAGAACACTAACACCATAGCAATTAGAAGGAAAACCAAACACCAAGCAGCTTACCTTAGATAGGGCGTGTTAAGAGTGCTAAAACCTTCCTTTTATACAACTAGTCCCTTGGCTTAGAATCTTTGAAAGACTAATGAGGTTTTATAGTAACCATAATACTAGGTGGTGATTTCTCTTATTATAAAAAAAGACCTTAATATGATCCCCGCTTCGGGAAAGGTCACCATGATGTCGCACTCTCGTAGGGGTACAAAAAAACTATGAAAATCATACATGTGTTGGTGGCTATGGTGGTTGTGTTGGGACACTAGTTGCTATAAAAACAACCTATCTTACAACTAAAATTGAGGCTATGCTGATGTTATACAAGATTAACAGAGGGTAGCAGAGATGGCATGGGCAATAAAGGTAGAATTGCAGCCATGATTGAAGGGGGCCTTCTGTAGAAACTATAAGTAAGAAGATAACTATGAATGTGAGCATATAATAGCAATTTTGTCTTGGTCATGAGACTAGTTATCAAGTCTTTAAACTCACCATGAAGGCTATAAAATACATAGAGGTTGAAGTCTTCAAGAGAAAGGTCGGCCAATGATTAATACTTAAAATTGTATTTTTATTAAGGTTTTATATCATCATTTTGCACTTGAAGTATCAATAACTCCTTAACTAAAACATGTTTTATAATAACATATTTAATAATATAAGATACCTTTAATTTATGGTAAATTTTCATATTAAATGTAGGCCTATCTTATAGAAGAAAGGATTGATTGATAAATTTAAGAACTGAATTTGAAAGGACAAAGAGATGGCCAAACTTAGAAAAGAGATGCCGGTGCAATCCAAACCAGAACACTGTTTGGTAATTAGATCATATCTGGAGCTGTAGATCTCAAATTTAGGTCTACTTTATATGGATGAAAAGGTACGACATAGGCCTACAACTTTCATAGGAGCACAAGATATAAAAAGGTCATTTTCAAGTCCAAATTGAAGCAACAACAAAGAGATCAGAATCTATCCTCCAGCCCTAGTACTATTCAGTGTTTGACCCATATCTAGAGTTCTAAAACTTCAAATGACCTAAATGTTTTACATAAGAAAGCTGAGATAATTTCCTACAACTTTCATGTTTTCAAGTGGTTCCAATTTTGACATTACCAATGATGTTTTGGGCTGACAAAAGAAGATAAGGATTGTTACCAAGTCAAGAGTTGATCACCCACTCATTAATTAATCATCAAATCAATAGTTTCTAATTTTGACCTGTAAAAGGAGGCATTTGTCATGTATTTAGTCATCTTGGTTTCCAAATCAAGATCATGCTCTTGCTTTCTCTCTTTGTATTTTTTGTAATGTTTATGCTTTGCTTTCATTAATATCAAGTTTATGCCTTTTATTTCTTTTCATTTACTTAGTTAACTTTTATCTTATTTATGTTCTTCTTTTGGTTATTTATTTTTCTTTCTTTCATAATATTTAGTTAAGTTTATTATGTCAAGGTGAAAAGGTTACACTAATGGTGTAAGAATAAGTATATTGTAAACTTAATATGGACTTTAATGTTTCATACTAACATGTTTCGTATTTGTTATCTTATTCACTTTTTAATACTTTGCTTGTTAAATGACTAATCTTGATTTATGTTGTATAACACTTGGTACAACAAATACTTGGCACTTTCATAACCCATACTGTATGGTATAACCGACACTTGAGCTATGAAAAAAACTTGATTTGTTGTTAACATAAGTTATAATCATGAATGCTTGACGAGATTTACAAGTATTAGCATTAATCAAATAAGATGACTAATGTAATCATGTTAACAATCTATAATCTAATTGGAACCTCCTTTGTGTGTGGTTTTCAATTGAATAATAAGAGTTTATACTATACTTGTTTGATATATTATTAGTGAGTCCTCTAACCTTGATATTTGTTATTATCATTGTTCAATCCTTACATTAATATTCTACCTCAAAGTTCTCATCATCATCCTTTTCTTCTCCTTCTTTTTCTTTATTATTATTATTATTATTATTATTATTATTATTATTATTATTATTATTATTATTATTATTGCTATTGTTATTGTTATAGTATTATTGTTATCTATAATTTATACAATTAACCTCTCTATGGTTCGACCCCGGTCTTGCCGGGTTATTATTACTTCAACACTCTTGCACTTGGACGAAAACATTAATGTTTTAGTCGTGTCAGCTAGCAATAACCAATTCTTCAAATAATGACTTTGCTTGTTGCATGTACATAGCAATTGAAGCATCTCCTTATTGAAGATCTTGAAAAGACTCATGGAGTTGTATAGTATAAGAATTGAGAGGCGAGTATTTTCTCAAAAGTGCACCATACATAATAAGAGGTATAACAATCTAACATGAGGTGCAGTACATCCGTAGAGAGAGAGGAGAGTAACACACTTAAAATAAGTTGATCTAAATACTTCCAACGAAGAAACAAGTGGTTGATTACTGAAGAGAAACCATCAGAACTGTCAAAACCATGAGAGGGAGGACACAACACTAAGCCATTAACAAAGTGGAACTCACCCTGACCAAGAAGATATGACTTTATCTATATTCTCTAATAGAGATAATTAGTGTTTGTAAGCTTTAATGAAACAACTTGTTGAGTATTGGATAAAGCAACTATAAATAGAGTTGATGTCCCCATAATGTGGAGAAGGACAATATAAACATGGGAATAACCATGGTTCTACTCTACATTTGAGGGATGTTATTGGTGTGAGAAAGCATCATCAAATAGTAGCTTGTGAGTGGCTGGCTGTTTAGGCTGCATCGTTAATATGATGGAGGGAGAAGTCAATAGCAACAGCAACAGCAACAACAACAAACACAAATATATTACACAAATAATGGGAGAAGCCCATCATGAAGAGGGAGAGAAGAGTTCTAATTACAGAGAGCTTTGATTCCAAGTTGAGAAAAAAAAGAGGTTCAACCTTTTAGTTAACCAACTTTTTCTATTTATATGTGTAGGGCAATATATAATAGTACAGGTAGAGATTACAATACTAGAGTAGGCCTATAGTATTTCTTATATAGGTACATTTTATAATAATTCTTTAGTTTTTGTTTATAATTTTTTTTATGGTTTATTATTCGATTTAATTCTCAATATATTTATCTAAATGCACCCTTCAACTTTTGTATTTTCAATTAAAACATTTTCATGATGTAAGAAAATGAATTTACAATATTAATATATTATTTTCTTGGCTTGTAATCCGAGCACAACATAGAAGGGATTATTGTCTGGTTTGTAACTTAGATAAAAGCTTCAAATTTAGCTAGTTCTTCAAGAGTTTAGTCAAGACCTCACACAAATCAATCCAACAACAAAATATATTCTATTTATTGATAACCTGTTCGATTCTGATCAAATCATTGATTTGGTTTGCTCAAGTAAAATCTCTCGCACTCATTGTAGTTCATTTATAGTGTAGTTGGTGGTGTTTTTTTAATCATATAATTTGTTCACATCGTGCAATGAAGATAATTAATAATGTTTTACATGTTTGCAACCGATCCTTTACTGTAATTGAATCAATTCCAGTATTCAATTTGAATTTAATTGAAAACAAGTTCAATTCAGATATTTAAAAGAGATATAATTCAATCCATTTTGTTTTCTATATTACACTCATTACCATCAACTTATTCCATCAAAGATCTTTCAAAAAATGAGATGGACAGATGAGTTTTTTGAAAACCTAGTTTTAACATTATTTTTTTTAACACACCAAATCAGAGACATTAGCTTCTAATTTATTTTTTTACTAATTTTAGAGATTGAAATTCAGTTCTTGACATTTGAAATCGTTTTAAACATGAGATTTTATCTAAACTTCTAAATTGAATTGAATTGAGAGAGTTACAAATAAACTTTTAGGTTTTTTAATGAAATCAAATTTGCCAAACTTATTCTATTGTAACTTTTTAAAAATAAATTTTGAAGTAAAAGATATTAGAACTTCAATTGTAATGAGAGTGGCAGGAGTTTTGGTAGCATGTATTATTAAAATAGAATAATAGGTTTTCTAGGGAAACAAATTACCATATTGATGAGTAATGGTTGGGCTATAATAGAAACACAACCATTTGTTAAACTATCAAAGGAAAGCATTTCTATGGTCTAGCTGTAACAGCAACACAATGATTCCAAATATCTAGGCTCCTTAGAGAAATCTTAGATGGATTTTCTTGGGGCTCTTTTGATTCGAGAAATTCTGTAAATGCATTATGACAATCTATTCCTGTTGTCACGAGCTTCTGGCAACAACTGTCTGATGGATTCTTATTGTTGCCAATAAAACTTTGAAAAATCTCTGCTCCACATTTTCCAGTCAACTTTGCAGCACAACTTGATAGATATTTGCTAAGCTCTGGCATGGGTTCTCCCGATGGTGCAACACTGCGTCCTGCAAGTCCTGGTGTACCCATAAATACACCAATCAGACACAGTAGAACCATGAAATATTTTGTTTGAAAAATTGCCATCTTGCTAAGAACTCAATCAAGAAGAGATGAAGATTGTGTATTCTTTAATTGAATTGAAGGACACGACTTACTAATTAATTTATAAGTAAAAGGCTTTCAAACGCTTGGTGAGTGATTGCTTTGTTCATTAATACATCCTTAATGTGTGTTTAATGAAGTTGATATACGTTAATTAAAAAAAGGTTTTTTAATATTATCTTTAAGTCTCTTTCTTTATTGTTAAGTATGTTTCTTTATTGTTATTATTGCTATTTATTTTCAACAAGTTTTCTAGAAATTAATTTTTTTTCCTTATGCCAAAAAAATAGAGAGAAATTTAAAGGCTGTTCAAAAGCAAGAGTGATTTTACTTTTCTAAATAGGAACTTATTCATATATAATATTTCTCTACTCAAAGAATTTAAAAACTTGTTTTTAAATTTTCTAATTTGTATTTGGCTTGGAGAACACGTTGCAGAGGTTCTCATTTAAGATTTATGCAATTTTTCCTTATCAAACTAGGGGTTAAATTGAAAGAAATTAAAAGTTTAATGATTAATTAGGGGTTAAATTGCATAAATTCAAAACCAAGAACCATATTGAAAAAAATATATTAGTGGTTCTAATTGTAATTCAAAAGGGACTTAATTGCATTACATCAAAGGTTTATGGTCAATTAAGGGTTCCATTAAGCGCAAGTGAACGATTAAGGACTATATTGAAGTTTAACATAAATCCCTAATTTTAATCAAAACGACGCTGTTTTGAAAAATAGAAAGACCAGAAGACTAGACAATGTGTCGTTTAGTAACTATTCATTATCTTCCCTGTTTTACCTAAAAGAAATTGTCTGAGTGCTTACTTTTCATGTGCATTTAATGCTTTATTTTATAAAATTTAACCAAACTTGCATACAAGTGATCACCTACAATTTCTCTACAACATCATATGAATCATTTAGGCTAAATGACAACACAAAGGCCCTAGCGTTGGCCCAAAGAGGTCAACTTAAGTAGCCTTTTCTTGCAGATTTGACAATTCATGATACACACTTTGACCCAACAGTTGAGATCCTTCTCAACCGAATCAAGGGTTGATAATTTTTTCATATGAAGACAAGATTACCCTATTTGATCCTCTATAAATAGGCTTGGATTTCATGGTATGGGAGAGGAGAAAATTGAGTCCAAAGTAAGCCAAAAACTCAACCTTTGTCCGATTTATACGACTTTGACCTAACAGTTGGGATCCTTCCTTCCCAACCAAATCAAGGATTGACAATTTTCACCTATGTAGACAAGATTACCCTATTTGATCCTCTATAAACAAGGCTAGATTTCATGGCATGAGATAGGAGAAAATTAGGTCTAAAGTAAGCCAAAAAATTAGTCTCTTCCTAGTTTATATGACCTTCTCTCTGTCTTTCTCTCTCTCTCTAGTGTCCTAATAACCAATTATGGCCGCCACCACCACCACCCTCATTACTAGTTTGACAACCACCCTCTCCACCATTCATTCCCCCTTCTTTGTCCACAATGGTAGTAGGGCATCTACAACACCATTAACATTTTCTTCTTCTCCATTGGCTCTTTGCCTTGAGCCACCACTACCTCCACCTATCTAACACTAGACTAGTGAAAGCAAGTCCATCTCTTTTGCGTCAAGACTCCTTCCTTTTCCTGTTCTCCCCTGCTAAGTCTATAACTTTATAGTTGCATGCTAAACAAGAACTATTATTCATGTTTTGCAATTAATTAACATTGCACATGGGCCAAACCCTCTCCGACCTAGACTAGATTCGACCTAGCCCTTATAAAATTAAAAATGGGCAGAGATCAGCCCAACTATTTTGGGCAAATATCGATCCTCCCATTTCTAGAGCTATGCTTGGCCAAGCACAACCCATGTATTTTATAACATAATAATAATAATAATAATAATAATAATAATAATAATAATAATAATAATAATGTTTTAAAAAAATAAAATAAAAAAATTAAAAAAATTCTTATAAAAATTTGTGATTTTTTTACATATTTTTCCAGCAATTTTGCAAAATATTATGATTGCATACTTATACTATAAGATACAAATTTAATATTAAATATCTAGTTCCTTCAAAACTTCTCTAAACAAATTTCAAAACTTTTGAATTAATTTTTCAAAAAAAAATATTTATTTTTCATGCATACGACCAAATCCAAAAAGATTTCAAGCATATTTTCTTAAAAAGAAAAAAATCCCATCTTTCTCATGTTTTGAAAATCCAAAAAAATAGATATCATAACCAGCTTATGATCATCCATTACGGTATAGTTAAAATATCAAAAACCTTTTTTTAATTTTTTTAGGATCCAAATGTAGACATTAATACCTGTGGAGTGTAAAAATACACGATAATATACACTATCAGGTATTAAAGATACAAGGTGTAGAAAATATGATGCTAAATTTTGACTTTAGAATGATTAGAACTTCACCTAATAAGGTTAAGGCTCTCTCATGAAGAGATATCTACATTAAATCATAGACAAGACCAACAAATAGAAACCAGACCTAAAAAAAAAATCAATAAATGAAACATATTATCAAGATCCTTCTTTATAGCAATAAAAGAAAGTCCCCATACATCAAAATGAATCAAGTTAAATGGGGAGAAATATATAGAAATAATTTTGTTAAAAGGTAAAGTAGAAAATTTTATTATTTATATCCACTGCAATCAAAACAGTCACAAGTTTTTTAATTTTTTAAAGCTCTTGTAGATGCAAAAAATATCAAACGAGAAGACAAAACATGACCTAGACAAGAATGCCATAAATAAAAACTAGATGATGAAGGACTTAAACAAAAAGAAAACAAATCAATAGTAGTAGTAGTAATTAGTACTTTTAACTTATCCAAAATATACAGTTCATTCTCCCTACAGTTTGTCCCAATTAGCTTCTGAGATTGCAAATCCTGTATATAATAAAAGAAGAAGAAGAAATAACTAAATAATCACCAAAATCACATATTTGACCAACAAAAGCAAGATTCAATTTGAGTTTCAAAATAAGATAAACATTAAGGAGAGATAGGTGAGGTGTGACAATAGAACCAACACTTATTAAGGGCATAGGAGTGTCATCAACAGTTGTAACAAGAATTGAAAGCAAAGGGGATGATTAGTACTTAAAAGTGCATTTTTATCAAGGTTTTATATTAGTATTTTGCACTTGAAGTATCTATAACTCTTTAATTAAAACATGTTTATAATAACAAGTCTCATACTATAAGATGCCTTTAATTTATGGTAAATATTCATCTTAAATATAGGCTTATCACATAAATCAAAGGATTGATTGATGAGTTTAACTATTGAAATTGAGAAGACAAAGAGAGTATGAATGATTAATACTTAAAATTGTATTTTTATCAAGGTTTTATATCATTATTTTGCACTTGAAGTATCAATAACTCCTTAATTAAAGCATGTTTTATAATAACAAGTCTGGTAATAAGATACCTTTAATTTATGGTAAATGTTCATCCTAAGTGCAGGCCTATCACATAAATAAAAGGATTGATTGATTGATGAGTTGAAGTACTAAAATTGAAAGGACAAAGAAAGGGTGAAGCTTAGAAAAGAGATACTGGTTCAATCCAAATTAGAACACTGTTTGGTAATTGGATTATATCTAAAGCTGTAAATCTTGAATTTAGATTTATTTTATATAGATGGAAAGTTAAGACATAGGCTTAAAACTTTCATAGGAAGGCAAGACTCAATTATGCTATTTGAAAGTTCAAATCTTAGCAACAATACAGAAGTCCGACTCTGTCCTACAGCTCGACATTGTTCAGTATTCAGCCCATATCTCGAGTTCTAAAAGTCCAAATTACCTCAATTGTTTTGTCTTAGAAAGCTAAGACAATTTCCTAGCTTGTTTAAATTCTAAATTTATCAATGATATTTTATTTAGACAATAAGATAAGGATGGTCATCAAGTCAAGATGTGGTCACCCACTCAATAATTAATTAGCAAATCAATAGTTTCAAATTTTGGCATATAAAAGAAGGCATTTTCCATGCATTTAGGCATCTTGGTTTCTAGATCAAGATCATGCTCTTGCCTTTTCTCTTTATAATTTTGTAATGCTTAAGTTTTTTTTTTATTAATAACTTGTTTATACCTTTCATTTCATTTTCTTTACTTAGTTAACTTTTATCTTATTTATGTTTTTATCCTGTTTATTTAAGTTTCTATTATTCATTATGTTTAGCTAAGTTTATTATGTCAAAGTGAAAATGTTATACTAATGGTGCAAAAATAAGTATAGTGTAAATTTAATATGAACCTTAAATGTTTGATATTAACATGTTTTGTATTTGTTATCTTGTTGACACTTAATACTTTGCTTGTTAAATGGCTAATCTAGATTTATCTTTTGTAACACTTGGTAAAACAAATACTTGACACTTTAATAACCCAAATCATATGGTATAACCGGCACCTATGTTAAAAAGGAACTTGATTTATTGTTAACATAAGTTATAATCATAAATACCTGACAACATTTAAAAGTATTAGCATTATTTGAATAAGATAACTAATGTAATCATATTAACAATTTATAATTTGATTGGAATTTTTTTTGTGTATGGTTTTCAGTTGAGTAATAAAAAAAGTTTATACTATACTTGTTTGAAATATGACACGACTAAAAGATTGATGTCTTCTTCTTAGTGCAAGAGTGTCGAAGTAATAAATAACCCTGCAAGACCGGGGTCGAACCACAAGGTGGTTAATTGTACAAATTATAAACAACAATTATAAACAATAACAACAACAATAATAATAGTAGCAATAATAATACTAATACTAGTAGTAGTAGTAGTAGTAATAATAATAATAATAATAAAGAAAAAGAAGAAGATGAAGATGAGAAATTGGAGATATAATATTAATAAAAAGATTAAACAATAATAATAATAAATATCAAGGTTAAAGGTTCCACTAATGGTATATTAAACAAGTGGTACATTAAACAAGTATAGTATAAAGTTTTATTGTTCAATTGGAAACCACACACAAAGGAGGTTCTAATTAGATTATAGATTGTTAACATGATTACACTAGTCATCTTATTCAATTAATGTCATACTTGTAAATCTCGTCAAGCATTCATGATTGTAACTTATGTTAACAACAAATCAAGTTCCTTTTATAGCTTAGGTATCGGTTATACCATACAATATGGGCTATGAAAGTGCCAAACATTTGTTGTACCAAGTGTTATACAACATAAATCAAGATTAGTCATTTAACAAGCAAAGTATTAAAGAGTGAACAAGATAACAAATATAAAAGATGTTAGTATCAAACATTAAAGTCCATATTAAGTTTATACTACACTTATTCTTACACCATTAATGTAACCTTTTCACCTTGACATAATAAATTTAGCTAGACATAATGAAAGAAAAAAAATAAAATAAGAATATAAATAAGATAAAAGTTAACTAAGTAAAGGAAAGGAAATAAAAGGCATAAACTTGATATTAATGAAAGCAAAGCATAAACATTACAAAAAAATACAAAGAGAGAAAGCAAGAGCATGATATTGATCTGGATACTAAGATGACTAAATGCATAGCAAATGCCTCCTTTTATAAGCCAAAATTGAAAACTATTGATTTGATGACTAAGTGATGAGGAGGTGGCCAACTCTTGACTTGGTGACAATCCTTATCTTATTTTGTCTGCCCAAAACATCATTCAAAACATCAAAATTAGAACCATTTGAAAACATGAAAGTTGTAGGAAATTATCTCAAGTTTCTTGTGTAAACAATTCAGATAATTTTGAATTCTAGAACTCCAAATATGGCTAAAAAACTGAATAGTGCTGGGGTTGGAGGATAGTTTCAGACTTCTTTATTGTTGCTCTAATTTGAACTTGAAAATGAACTTTTTAAATTTTGGGCTCCATATAAAAGTTGTAGCCCTATGTCTTAACTTTCCATCCATATAAAGTCGACTTAAATATGAGATCTACTGCTTTAGATATGATCCAATTACTAAATAGTGTTCGGATTTGGGCTGCACCGACATCTCTTTTCTAAGTTTGGCTCTCTATCCTTTTAATTTAAGTTCTTATATTCATCAATCAATCCTTTTTTATATGTGATTGACCTACATTTAAAATAAACATTTACTATAAATTAAAAGTATCTTATATTATTAGATATATTATTATAAAACATGCTTTAGTAAATGAGTTATTGATACTTCAAGTGCAAAATGATGATATAAAACCTTGATAAAAATACACTTTTAAGTATCAATCACCCCTTCAACTAGCTTATTATTTGTCCCTAAAAATCAAAGCGTTAAAATGGAAAAATACTTTGCAAATTCCACAAAGCAAGGTAGTTATCATTTAACTTTCATTAATCTATTCAGATAAACAAACTCTCATTAAATTTATATACCTATTCAATACCTTTTAACAAGATATTCATAAACCTTTCTTTTGTGCTCAATGTATCAACACATAATTATAGGGCTTTTCTTGGAAGAAAATAAAATTTTTGTTTTAATGTTTAAGGTTAACTTCCTCGGGTTGGGATTATTATTTTTGTTTTCTTCTTTTTTATTTTTTATTTTTTAATATATATACATATAATTTAAAACAACATGCATCTTTAACCCATATAACAAGCTTTTGGCTAATGACTCCTAGACCAGTTGGTCTTAGGGTATTAGGTGTTAAGACACCCCTACGAGCATAGTAACTTGGGTTGCAGATACTAATATGTAGATAGTGCAATGTTTGGTTCCTTTAAGCTTTTCTCCTTAACCCATGTAACAAGTATTGGGTCAATAGTTTTCAAGTTAGTTGACTTTAGGGTATTAGGTGTTAAAACACCCATTCGGGCTTAATTGCTTAGGTTATGAAGGCTACGAAACCAAACTTATCTATATTTTTATTATTGCTATTTTTTTCTTTTTTTCCTTTTTTTAAATTATATACTATCCCTTTTCCCTTAGATGTTACCTTTAACAAAAGAACATAAATAATATAATAATCCAATATGCAACCCACAATCATATGTTAAAGTGTGTATGTGTAAATTAAGGTTTAATAATACATGTTAAATACGTATATGAGCAGAATTAAGTGATAACAATACGAGAGTTTGTAAATTTGAATATTTCAAGAAATATTATGATAGACCTTGTTAGGAATGATTAATAAGATACGTCTCAAGAGTTATAAAAAGTGCTCCTTACTCTGCCATTATAGTAACAATATTTTTTAACATGCTTTATGAAATAGAAAACATAGTTAGTTTTTTTTTAGCTACTACCCTCTCCCCCCAACTAAAATGAGACATTGTCCTCAATGTTTAAAGGTAGAAGATAGAGTATAGAAGATATCACCTGAAATAACGAACACTGACAAACCTTAAACACACTGAAACAAATATGAGAAACAACAAAACAGAATAATAAAACCAAAAGACATAAAAATTCATAATAAGAATGAAAAAATTTAATGATACTACTTACCTCATCGTTAGGAATGCATCTTCAACATATTTGATCAGGACAATATTTGAATAAATAAGAGTCATCCCAGTGAAAGTTCTTCACTTTGTTCAAGAACTTTCTTTTATCTTAGGTCCTCTAATAAGCTGGCAATTGTCCTGAAACAAGAAAATTAATAATATTAGCAAACCATGGCATTTTAGAGATGGAAAGTAAAGATTCATCGGGAAAGTAGTCATCGATTAGTGTGATGTCAGTTTTCGAATCTATTATCAATCTTGACAAGTGATCTGCGACAACATTTTTGCTATCTTTCTTATTTTTGATAGTGATCTCAAATTCTTGAAGTAACAAATCCAACGCACCAATCTAGTCTTAGAATCTTTAGATAATCTTCTATTGACTCTTGAGACGCATCTTAGTGGAGATGTGCATCGTGCAATTCATGATTTATAGCTACTATTTCATATAGAACATGCTCAACTTAGTCTTGAGAATCTGACTAAAAAAGAACCTGTTTGCCATTTTTTAAGAAAACTAGATGAAAAGACTATCCCCGAGCTATAAAGGCCATTTAAGCCGTTCTTAGACGTAAAACCAAGGGAAGATGTGAGCCACAATTATAACTACCTGTACATACAAATGCTTTTTTAAAAATAAAATAATAAAAAATAAAGAGAGAGAGAGAGTTTGTTTGAGACTCCAGCTGACCTACATATAGGTGGTATGATTGCTTTTTTAATTTCTTATCTATAAAATCCTCTCTTCCTTCCTTTCATTTCTACTTAACCCATACATTCAATAAATATAAAAGTGTGTAGAAATAACAAGTTCCTCAGGTCATCACATAAGAAATATTTGTGTTTTCGGTGGATCTAGTACTAGGAAAGAAAAGGAGTTTTTAGAATCAGCAAATCATTTTGGTCAGGTGCTAGCTTAGAGAAAGATTCATTTAGTGTATGAGAGAGGCAGTCTTAGGTAAATGGAAGGTGTGTTAATAACTGTATTTTTAAGAGGTGGTCAAGTTTTGGGGGTCATCCCCAAAGCTTTGGCACAAGATGACATCATTGAAAAAACAATTGGAGAGGAACTACAGGTCTCCACAATGTCTGCTCGAATGAATACAATGTTTAACTATGCTGATGCCTTCATTGCCTTACCAGGTGGTCTAGGCACATTGTAAGAGATCTTTCATATTTTCTATTGGGCCCAACTACACATTCACCATAAACCCATAAGTTTGTTAAATGTTAATGATTATTATGATAAATTATTGTCTTTTCTTGATCATGCCGTGGAACAGGAATTTCTAATATCTTCTACACGAAAAATCATAATCTCTGCTGCTACTGTTGAATAATTGATTGACCAACTACAATCTTTCATTCCTGTAATTGATCCCTCTATGTCATCTAAGGAAAGCTATAGATTGGATTTGAGCTTTATTTATGAATCTTTATGTCTTTTGATTTTATTATTATATTTTGTTGTTTTTTATATTTGTTTCAGTGTGTTTCAGGTTTGTCAGTATTTATTATTTGAGGTGATATCTTCTATACTCTATCTTTCTACCTTAGAACATTGAGGATAATGTCTCGTTTTGGTTAGGGGGAGAGGGTAGTAGCTAAAAAAAAACTAACTGTGTTTTTTATTTCATAAAGCATAGGTAAAATTATTGTTACTATGATGGCAGAGTAAAGGAGAACTTTTTATGACTCTTGAGATGCATCTTAGTAACCATTCGTAATAAGGTCTATCATAATACTTCTTGAAATATTTAGGTTTACAAGCTCTCGCATTGTTATCACTTAATTCTGTTCATATACTCAGTTAATATGTAAATCTTAAACCTTAATTTACACACACACACACACACACACTTTAACATATGATTATGGGTTGCATATTGGATTATTACATTATTTATGTTACTTTATTAAAGGTAACAACTAAGAAAAATTGATAGTATATAATTAAAAAAACAAAAAAAATCAAATGATGATAGTAGAAATATAGATAAGTTTGCTTTCATAGCCTCCCTAACCGAAGCAATTAAGCCTGAAGGGGTGTTTTAACACCTAATACTCTAAAGTCAACTGATTTTGGAGCTATTAGCCCAATGCTTATTACATGGGTTGAGGAGAAAAGATTAAGCGAATCAAATATTGCACTATATACATATTAGTATCTGTGACCCAAGTTACTAAGCTCGTAGGGGTGTCTCAACACCTAATGTCTTAAGACCAACTGGTTTAGGAGTCTTTAGCTGAATGCTCATTGCATGGGTTAAAGATGTATGATGTTTTAAGTTATATATATTTATATAAAAAAAGAAAAAAAGACAAGAATAATAATCTCAACACAAGAAAGTTAACCTTAAACATTAGAAAAAAAGAATATTTTCTTCCAAGAAAAGCTCCATAATTATGTGTTGATATATCGAGCACAAAAGAAAGGTTTATTAATATCTTGTTAAAAGGTATTGAACAAATATATAAATTTAATAAGAGTTTGTTTATCTGGATAGATTAATGAAAATTAATGATGACTACTTTGCTTTGTGGAATTTACAAAGTATTTTTCTTTTTTAACACTTTGATTACTAAGGACTAGTAATAAGCTGGTTGGGGAGTGTGATTAATACTTAAAAGTGCATTTTTTTTCAAGGTTTTATATCATCATTTTGCAGTTAAAGTATCAATAACTCCTTAACTAGAGCATGTTTTATAACAACAAGTCTAATAATAAAAGATACCTTTAATTTATGGTAAATGCTCATTTTAAATGCAGGCCTATTACATAAATAAAAAGATTGATTGATAAATTTAAGAATTGAAATTGAAAGGATAAAGAGATGGATAAATTTAGAAAAGAGATGCTGGTGCAGTTTAAACCATAAGATTGTTAGGTAATTAGGTTATATCTGGAGCTGTAGATCTCCGATTTAGGTTTACTTTATATGGATGGAAAGGTAAGACACAAGTCTACAACTTTTATATAGAGCTCGAGATCTAAAAAGATCATTTTCAAGTCCAAATTAAAGCAACAACAAAGAAGTCAAAATTTATCCTTTAGCCCGAGCACTGTTCAGTATTTGGGTTATATCTGGAGTTTTAGAAGTCCAAATGACCTCAATGTTTTACGCAAGAAAGCAGAGACAATTTCCTACAACTTTCATGTTTCAAGTGGTTCCAATTTTAACATTATCAATGACATTTTAGGTAAACAAGAGAAGATAAGGATTGTCACCAAGTCAAGAGTTGGCCACCTACTCATCAATTAGTCATCAAATCAATAATTCCTAATTTTGGCCTATAAAATGAGGCATTTGTAATGCATTTAGGCATCATGGTCTCCAGATTAAGATCATGCTCTTGCTTTCTCTCTTTGTATTTTTTGTAATGTTTATGCTATGCTTTCATTAATATCAAGTTTATGCCTTTCATTTCCTTTCATTTATTTAGTTAACTTTTATCTTATTTATGTTCTTATTTTGTTTATTTATTTTTCTTTCTTTTATTATGTCTAGTTAAGTTTATTATGTCAAGGTGAAAAAATTATATTAATGGTGTAAGAATAAAAATAGTGTAAACTTAATATGGAATTTAATGTTTGATACTAACATGTTTTGTATTTGTTATCTTGTTAACTCTTTAATATTTTACTTGTTAAATGACTAATCTTGATTTATATTGTATAACACTTGGTACAACAAATGTTTGGTACTTTCATAGCCCATACTGTATGGTATAACCGACACCTGAGCTATGAAAGGAACTTGATTTGTTGTTAATATAAGTTATAATCATAAATGCTTGATGAGATTTACAATTATTAGCATTAATCGAATAAGATAACTAATGTAATCATATTAATAATTTATAATCTGATTGAAACTTTTTTTTTTGTATGGTTTCTACTTGAATAATAAAAGTTTATACTATACTTGTTTGATATACCATTAGCACATCCTTTAACCTTGACATTTATTGTTATCATTGTTTAATCCTTATATTAATATTCAATCTCAAAGTTCTCATCTTTTTCTTCTTCTCCTTCTTTTTCTTTATTATTGTTATTATCACTATTATTATTAGTATTACTACTACTATTATTGTTGTTGTTGTATTATTGTTATCTGTAATTTATACAATTAACCTCCTTGTGGTTCTACCCCAGTCTTGCAAGGTTATTTATTACTTCGATACTCTTACACTTGGAAGAAGACATTAATCTTTTCGTTGTGTCATGATTTGACCCTAGTCTTGCTGGGTTATTTATTATTTTCATACTCCTGCACTTGGAATAAGACATCAACTTTTTGATCGTGTTAGAGAAGCTTTATGTTTATCATTGTCTAGACTATATGAAATGTCAGGAACATTTTGATATTTAAGGAAAAATAGCCAATCTAGGAAGAAGTCCTATGACATTTGTTCCATTCTGGAGCAAGTTGGATCCGAAATCTGAATTCTTTATTTTGGTATACAGGTGCCGATTTGTATAGGAATCATAATGTATTTCGGCTTGGTCTGCTTAAGTTATGATTTCATTGGGTTCTTGTGTTGTTGCTCCATTAGTATGGCTGTTTGTTTCCTTATTTTTCTTCTTTGTAATTAGGCTGATGCTTAGGTTATAACTTATGTAATTAAAGCTCTACTCTTTCTGTTCAAGTTTTTTCTTTTTATTCAATATATATTCTCGATTTCACCATAAAAAAATAATTGAAACCATAATTTATTATAATCATCTTAATATTTTGTGTTCTTAATGATTTAATTATAAAATATTATTCTTATTTCATTAAAATTAAAATTCATGAACAAAAAGTTGTACATGTTAACTAGAATTTCCTTTAATCAAATTTATACTAACATTTAAATTTATGACTCTAACTACATATAAAAATGTAGAAAATACAATATTAATGCTCTAATTTTCTAAAAAGTGGTTGCATTTAAAAGAAAATAATTATTCAACATTTTATATTCTTTTTTCATTTAGAGAACAATGAAAAACTTATAAGGAAAAATTACAAACAAAAACTTCTAACATGTGTTCTCCAAGCCAAAAAAAAATTTAGAAAATTTACAAACAAGTTTTCGAACTTGCTGAGTAGAGAAATATTATATTTGCATAATAAGTTCCTGTTTAGAAAAGTAAATCACTCTACTTTTGAACAACCTCATAATTTCTCTTTATTTTTTTCATAAGAAAAAAGCATTAATTTCTATTAAAAAAAACATGAAACGACATGAAAATAAATAACAACAATAATGATAAAGAAACGGGCTTAATAATAAAGAAGCAGACTTAATGATAATTGTAAATAACCTATTTAATTTTATTAACCTATATCAACTTCATTAAATACAAATTAAAGATGTATTTATGAACAAAGTAATCACTCACCAAGCATTTGGAAGCCTTTTACTTATAAATTAATTAGCAAGTTGTGTCCTTCAATTCAGTTAAAGAATCCACAATCTTCATCTCTTTCCAGGTTAAGTTTTAAGCAAGATGGCAATATTTCAAACAAAATATTTCATGGTTCTATTGTGTTTGCTTGGTGTATTTTTGGGTACACCAGGACTCGCAGGACGCAGTTTTGCACCATCGGGAGAACCTATGCCCAAGCTTAGCAAATATATAGCAGGTTGCGCTTCAAAGTTGACTGGCAAATGTGGAGCAGAGATTTTTCATAGTTTTAGTAGCAACAATGATAATCCATCAGACAGTTGTTGCCAAAAGCTTGTGACAACAGGAATAGATTGTCATAATGCATTTACAGAATTTCTCGAATCAAAAGAGCCCCAGGAAAATCCATCAAAGATTTCTGTAAGGAGCCTAGATATTTGGAATCATTGTGTTGCTGTCACAGCCCAACCACAGAAACCCTTTCCCTTGACAATTTAACAAATGGTTGAGTTTCTGTCACAGCCTAACCATTACTCATCAATCTGGTAACCATTACTCATCAATCTGGTAATTTGTTAAAAAAAAAAAAAACTATTATGCTATTTTAATAATACATACTACCAAAACTCCTGCCTCTGTCATTGCTATTGAAGTTGTAATATCTTTTACTTCAAAATTTATTTTTCGGAAGTTACAATAGATTTTGTTTAGCGAATATGATTTCATTAAAAAAACCTGAAAGGGTGTTCATAATTCTCTCAATTCAATTTAGAAGTTTAAATAAAATATCATATTTAAATTAATTATAAGTCTAAATAATTAATTTAAAATGAAATTCAATCTCTAAAAATAATACAAAAATAAATTAGAAGCTAATGTCTATACTAAAAAAAATTAATGTTAAAAGTAGGTTTTTCAAAACTCCCATCTACCCATCTCTTTTGTTGGAAGATCTTTGATGGAATAAGTTGGAGGTAACGAGGGTAATATAGAAATATATGAATCAATCTTTTTTCCAATTAAATATTGAATGCTATTATGGATTTCAATTATAGTAAGGAATAAGTTGCAAATAACATTTAAAAAATTATTAATCATTTTTATTGCACGATGCAAACAAGTTATATGATTAAAAAAACATCATTAACTATACTTGATTGAGAATAATTAGAAGGTTTTACTTATTGGTTAACCAACCTTTTCTTTATATGTGTATGTGTGTAGTGCAATATACAATAATAATGATGGAAATTACAATATAAGAATATGTCTATAATATTTCCAATAATAATTTTTTTTATATAGGTACATTCAACCAAAGCTCTTGCTTCTTTTATTACAATTAAAGTTTTAATATTTTTTTACTTTAAAATTTATTTTTTAAAAGTTACATTAGGATTATTTTTAACAAATGCAATTTCATTAAAAAAAAATCATCTAAAAGGTTGTTTATAACCCTCGCAATTCAATTAAATAGTTTTAATAAACTCACACATTTAAAATAATTTTAAGAATCAAGAATTGAATTTGAAATGAAATTCAATCTCTAAAAATAGTACAAAAGTAAATTAAAAGCCAATGTCTCTGATTTGTTGCATTACAAAGAAATTAATGTTAAAACTAACTTTTGCAAAACACCCATCTACCTATAAAAGAATAATTTCACCTAATAACTTAAACTTTTGAGTTGAATTGATTATTTAATATAATATCAGAGTCTTGATGACTAAGCAGTCACGAGTTTGAATCTCACCACCTATTTTATTTGATAAAAATAAAGCACAATGTAAAATGGGTTTACACAAGTTTCAAGCTCAAAGGTCTTTTACTTGAAGAGGTTTTTTAGAAACTAATATAAATCATATCTTATAACCTCACCTAGTAACATAAGCTTTTAATTTGAATTGGTTCTTTGACACTATCTAACACAATCTAAAGATTGATGTCTTTACCTAAGTGTAGAAGTGTCAAAGTAATAAATAACCTAGCAAGATCGATGTTGAACCAAAAGGAGGTTAACTGTAATAATAATAATAATAATAAAGATGATGATGCTAGTGATGATGGATTAAAGAGGACTTTGATATGTAAGATTAATATGAAGATTAAACAATGATAAAAACAATTGTCAACGGTAGAAGATCCACTAATGGTATTTCAAAGAAGTATAATATAAACTCTTTTTATCACTCAACTAGAAACCACATACAAAGAAGATTTTAATCAGATGATTTGTTATTAATAGCTTATTATAAATTATTAACATGATCATATTAATTATCTTATTTAAGTAACACCAAATTTTTAAATATTGTTAGGAATTCATAATGGTAACTTATGTTATTAATAAATCAAGTTCCTTTCATAGCACAAGTATAGGTTATACCATACAATTTGCTATGGAAGTGTCAAGCATTTGTTATACCAAGTGTTATACAACATAAATCTAGATTAACCATTTAAAAGTAAGGTATTAAAAATTAATTAGATAAAAATAATACGACATGTTAATAGAATTAATCAGATAAAAATAATAAGACATGTTAATAGCAAACTTTTTTAGATGTAAGCATTCAAGTCCATATTGATTTTATATTATATATATATATATCCTAACACTGTTAATGAAACCTTTTTATCTTGACATATTTAACTTAGCTAAATATTATGAAGAAGAAAAAGATAAATAAACAAGAATAGAACATAATTATATAAGTATAATAAAGCAAATGAAAGACATAAGTAAGATATTAATGAAACTATAACAGAAATAAAACTAGAACATTGAAACTACAAAAAAAGAAAACAAGTAAGGAAATGATCTTGATCTAAAAACCAAAATGCCTAAATGCATGGCAAATACCTTTTTTTATAGGCCAAAATTTGAAACTATTGATTTGATGACTAATTAATGAGTGGGTGACCACATCTTGACTTAGTAACAATCCTTATCTTCTTCTTTGAACAAAATATCATTGCCAATATCAGAATTTGAACAAATAGTGACATAACTAAAAGATTGATGTCTTCTCCCAAGTGCAGGAGTGTTGAAGTAATAAACAACCTAGTAAGACCAGGGTCGAACCAAAAGGAGGTTAATTGTATAAATTATAGATAACAATAATACAACAATAACAATAACAATAACAATAACAATAACAATAACAATAACAACAACAACAACAATAATAATACTACTAGTAATAGTAGTAGTAGTACTACTACTACTAATACTAATACTATTAATAATAAAAAAAAGAAAAAGAAAAGGAAGAAAAAGTTGATGAGAACTTTGAGATGGAAGATTAACGTAAGGATTAAACAATGATAACAACAAATATCAAGGTTAGAGGATCCACTAATAGTATGTAAAACAAGTATAGTATAAAATCTTATTATTCAATTGGAAACCACACACAAAGGAGGTTCCAATCATATTATAAATTGTTAAATTGATTACATTAGTTATCTTATTTGAATAATACTAATACTTGTAAATATTGTCAGGTATTCATGATCATAACTTATGGTAACAACAAATCAAGTTCCTTTCATAGCTCAGGTGTTGGTTATACCATACAGTATGAGCTATGAAAGTAACACCTTAGTATCAAACATTAAGGTCCATGTTGAGTTTACACTATACTTATTCTTTCACAATTAGTGTAACCTTTCACCTTGAAATAATAAACTTAACTAAACATAATGAAAGAAAGAAAAATAAATAAACAAAATAAGAAGATAAATAAGATAAAAAATAACTAAGTAAAGGAAAGGAAATAAAAGGCATAAACTTGATATTAATGAAAGTAAAACTTACGCATTACAAAAATACAAAGAGAGAAAGCAAGAGCATGATCTTAATCTAGAAACCAAGATGCCTAAATGCATAACAAATACCTCCTTTTATTTGCCAATAAAATCCACAGGATAAATGAATTTATTAATTTGTACTAACACGTCTTAAATTATTTCTCTAGTCACTTTTATAGATCTATCAGCAAGTAAAAGAGTTACATAAGTTAGTTTTAACTCATCTAGATTGAGACTTTGAAAAACTAAATATGGAAGTAAATTCACACTGACTCAAATATCAAGTAAGACTCTTTTAATTTTATGTCTCCAATAAAGCAAGAAATTGTAGGACAACCAGGGTCTTTATATTTCAAAGTATTATTGTTCTGAAGAATGACACTTACTTGTTCGACTAAAAAGGCTTTCTTTTTCACATTTAATTTTCTCTTCACAGTGCACAGATTTTTTTAAAATTTAGCATAAGAAGAAACCTGTTTAGCATCCAACAACAATATATTGAACCTTACCTGTTTGAAAGTTTTAAAGATTTTAGAGATGTGATTGACTTTTCTTTGTTTGGTCATGGCATGAGAAAATGGAAGTGCTGGCTGAGAATCAGTTATTTCTTTGTAATTTTCAGATTCAAGTCCTTTCTTACCCTTAAAGATTGACTCATCATCTTTCTTACAAGGTTCAAGAGTGAGTTTTTCAATAACCTTACCACTGTAAAGAGTAGTGACTGATTTGAGTTGATCCATATGTTGGCTTCCGGAACTACTAGCAATTGCATTGTATTGTCACTTGGGATTTTATTGTGGTTGAGATGGAAACTTACTTTTCTCTTGAAAATTAATCGTAGATGTTAATTTTGCAAGAGTATCTTTAAAATCTATTATACTTTGAGCAAGTTAAGTGTTAATTAGCTCTTGCTTTTCAATGAATGCATGCAATGTTTCCTCAAGATTTCTTCTAGGAGGTAGAGTATAAGGAGGTGCATATCCATGAGAATTTTAGAAATTATGGTGTGCTTGAAACTGTGATGGTGAAGTTTGTGCATTGTCACTCTTCCAATTAAAATTTCCTTTCCTTTACTTAATTAATTTTTATCTTATTTATGTTCCTATCTTGTTTATTTATATTTATCTCTTTTATTATATTTAGTTAAGTTTATAATGTCATGGTGAAAAAGTTATACTAATGGTGTAAGAATAAGTATAGTATAAACTCAATATGGACTTTAATGTTTGATACTAATATGTTTTGTATTTGTTTTCTTGTTCACTTTTAATATTTTGCTTGTTAAATGGTTAATCTATATTTATGTTGTATAATACTTGGTACAACAAATACTTAGTACTCTCATAGCCCATACTGTATGGTATAACTGATACCTGAGCTATGAAAGGAACTTGATTTGTTATTAACATAAATTATCGCCATGAATACTTGACCACATTTACTAGTATTAACATTACTCAAATAAAATAATTAATATAATCATTTTAATAATTTATAATTTGATTGAAACCTCCTTTATATGTGGTTTCTAGTTGAGTAATAAAAGGAGTTTATACTATACTTATTCTTAAACCTACACCTATGCTATAAAAGAAACTTGATTTGTTGTTAACATAAGTTATAATCATGAATACCTGTTAACATTTATAAATATTAGCATTATTCAAATATGATATCTAAAGTAATCATGTTAATAATTTTTAATCTGATTGAAACCTCCTTTCTATGTGGTTTCTAGTTGTGTAATAAGATTTTATACTATACTTGTTTGAAATATCATTTGTGGATCCTCTAACCTTGATAATTGTTTTTATCATTGTTTAATCCTTATATCAATATCACATCTCAAAGCTCTCTTTATTATTATTATTATTAGTGGTGGTGGTGGTGGTGGTGGTGGTGGTGGTGGTGGTGGTGGTGGTAGTAATAGTGTTATTATTACTACTATTATTACTACTACTATTATTACTACTATTATTACTGTTATTATTATTGTTATTGTTGTTGTTATTTTTAATTTATATAGTTAACCTCCCTATGGTTCAACGCTAGTCTTATCGGTTTATTTATTAATTCGACACTCTTGCACTTCGGAGAAAACATCAATTTTTAGGTTGTGTCAGTTTTCAATTGAGTAATAAAAAGAGTTTATACTATACTTGTTTGAAATACCATTAGTGAACCCTCAAACCTTAACATTTATTTTTATTATTGTTTAATCCTGACATTAATCTTACAATCTCAAAGTCCTCTTTAAGTTTCTTATTATTATTATTATTATTATTATATTACTGTTGTTGTTGCTGCTGCTGCTTCTCCTCCTACTACTATTATTATTATTGTAGTTCTTGTTGTTGTTATTTATAATTTATATAGTTAATCTCCCTATAGTTTAACTCTGATTTAGTTGAGTTATTTATTACTCTGATACTTCTGCACTTGGGAGAAGATATCAATATTTTGATTATGTCATTTTTCTTTCACTAATTTCTTGTTTATGCCTTTCACTTTCTTTAATATACATATATAATTATGTTCTCCTCTTGTTTATTTATGTTTCTCTTCTTTATTATGTTTAACTAAGTTAATTATGTCAAGGTGAAAATGTTACACGAATGATATAAGAATAAGTATAGTATAAACTTAACATATTTTGTATTTGTTATCTTATTTACTTTTAATACTTTGCTTGTTAAATGATTAATTTAGAGTTATGTTATATAACCTTTGATACAACAAATACATGATACTTTCATAGCCCAACTGTATGGTATAACCGACATCTGTGCTATAAAATAAACTTGATTTGTTGTTAACATAAGTTATAATTATGAATATCTCACAACATTTACAAGTATTAACATCATTCGAATAAGATAACTAATATAATCATGTTAACAATTTATAATTCGATTGGAACCTCTTTTGTGTGTAGTTTCCAATTGAGTAATAAAAAGAGTTTATACTATACTTATTTGAAACATCATTAGTAGATCCTCTAACCTTGACATTTATTTTTATCATTATTTAATCCTCACATTAATCTTACAACCTCAAAGTCTTCTTTAACTTATTATTATTATTATTATAGTTAACTGATTTATGGTTCGATTTCAATTTTACCGAGTTATTTATTACTTTAACACTCTTGTATCTAAAAAAAAACATCAATCTTTTGCTCGTATCAAACGACCAATAATGTAATTTTACAGTATAAAAATCATGCAAAAACAAATAAACCCCTTCTTGCAATACCAGTTTTTTTTTTAGCATTCGAGGGTACGAGTGTTATTTCACTTGCAAAATAAATAAGAAAATAAAAAAAAATCCTTAGAAAAAATCATTTTTTTATATAAAAATTCAAAAGTAAAAGAGTATTTTCATTGTGCATTATTATTTAAAATGATATTTGAATATCATGAAAAATACAATATTACCTCCGATTGTTAAGACTAATTTAGGACAAAACTATAATTACATGGCTTGAATCCATGTTGATTCTTCATACATGATCTGATATAGCGAAACGCTAAGAGCTTTTTTTGTTTTGGTAATATGTGCCAATATTTTCGCAGAACTTTTTCAATATGGATCCATTGCCAGGATCAAGAAGAAAATCAAGAAACATAGGGGCTGGTTTTAACGGCAGCAGCTTTAACTTTCCCATTCACACAACGAGAGAAAAGAGGCGTCGCTCGAGATGAATTTGCAACTCTCTCTGGATTCCAAAAAAGCATACCACAGCGATGGCACTTGAAGCTCTTATCACCAAAATCAGAATATTCCCCGACACTCCCTGCAAAAATATAGATGTGGGATTTTAAAAAGCTGTAAAAAGGGGAAATACCAAGCGCTAATCCAAAAGATGAAAAAAGGCATCACAAAAGCTAACAGAAGTGGCAGACACTCTCTTCTGTTTCTTTGGTACGCATCTTGACCAACCCACTCTTGACCTGAGGGACCAAACCTAGCTGGGCAGCTTGAAAGGTCATCTGAATTAGTGTTACAGGCACAACACTCGTGCTTTCAATCTTATATGAATTAAATCAAATGACCAGAAATGGATGCTTCTACATGATCCACATGCATATTTCTTGAAATCTTCAATCATTGAACCAACGACTCAGAATTTGGATTTGTATCTCGATGCAGACGGCTTGATGAGCCAACCATAGAAGAATGATGTTGAGCATCCTCAGGAAGGTAACAGGGTAGGTGATGGGTATTATCTGGCGCTGCCGAAGTCTAGTCATAGTCAGAAAGAGATTAAAACAGCATAGAGCTGACAGAAACAACATGTCGAAAAAAGATGATTCTGTTGTTATACAGAGTAGTTTCTATCATGCAAAGTCTACTAAGTTATTGCTGTTGTGATATGGTGAATCACACAAACGTTATGAGACAACCAATTTTCATCATAATGCTCCTTGTTCTCCCGTCTATATTATCCAATTCATATCCACCCGAAACAGCAATCGCATGGAATTGCTTACGCTCTTTATCTGGGACCGAAATTAGCTGATGCTGAAAGAAAGCTCAGTAATGTAACTTGATTGGGCATCGAAGCCATTTTGGACTTAGCTTCCAATCATGGAATTCCATGTAACCACATTCTTGTCGGGCATATTATCAAACACTTTCCTTGCATCCTTTAAAATCCCACATTTTCTATACGCGCGACATCAAGGTTACTTCAAACGAACACACACCTATCAAATTCCATTTTCACATCCTTATGAACCCCTCTCCCAAAGATAATCCGCTGCAATGCAGCACATTCCTTCAAAATATTAGGTACCACAAAATTATCAGCCAGAATCCCGGTATGTATCTTCTCCAAAGACCCATTAAAGCTTCTCTCTGGACACTCATTCTAAAATTCAAACTAATAATAGCAGCCCAAGAAACATGTTCTTTACACCATAGATATCGGATGTACAAGGGATGTATTAATGGAGCCAACCTAAATATTATCCATGTAATTCCACTTAATTAAATCTATATAATTGATTGAATAAAAATAAATAAATAAATAATCAGTTTGATACAGGATAAGTGAATATAAGTTATTGGTATAATTTATTGTATAATTGGTATTATAAATTATAATATTTGTTCTTTTATTTTTATTTATTCAAAATTAAAAATAAAATGAAAAAAAATAATCTTATAAAATTATGATATATTTACAAGAAAAGTGAATAAGTGAAATATTTTTTTTAATAATAATAAAAATTTTAGTTGTTTTTTTTTATTATTTTAAAGAAACTGTAATAATTACTTAATAAAATTCTTCTATCTAATTATAATCTAATTAAATGAATTAAGTAAATTTTTATATATTTTATTTTTTATTTTATTGTATTTATTATTTTATGAGGTTTACATATTAGGATACTACCATCTCAATTCAATGATGATTTCAGTGTAAATATAGAAAAACTCTAGGCAAAGGTGGAAGGACAAGGAGCTGTAACTGAATTGAGAGAGAAACAGAACAATTGCCACGCAGTTGTAGGATCATAAATTCCTCATCACTGCTTGGAATATGTTATGCCTGCATTCAGTTATGATTTATGAGCAATGCATTTCTTGTACAAGAGTAATGCATTCTTCTGTTACAAGGCACATGGTGTAAAAAAGCAAAGGAAATAATAGCTAAATAACATTTATTCTACCAAGTGCTGCGTATTAATCAAAGGAATCGGTGTGTTTAACAATGATCATATTTTTGAAAGACAGATACTTCAGTCCTTGCATCTTCATTTCTTCGTTTCTTTTCTTCTTCACTTTCAGTCAAACCTGTGACAATACCCACTCCTGCAAATCGACCTTGTCCTTAAAGAAGAATGTGGGAAACCTCAGCTAACTCCCAAGTGGCATCAGCTAGAGATAAACTCTTCTAGTGAATCAATAGCTGAGTTGTTGCTTAATTGCCTCTTTAAACCATTCTTTGATCTAAAAGAGCTGGAGGTTGGATGGAATGCTTATGAGGGTTAATTGGCAAGTCCTTCTGAACAATCTTATGAAGAAGGTAGTTGCAGCTTATAAGTTAGAGTTCCAATCTTCTCCATTCTGCGCCCTATTGATATTTTCTGGTTTACTTCTCTGGTAGATAGGACCTTCTCTCACAAATTGTCTAATCAGTCTTTGTTGATGCTTCCACTAGAAAAGACCCCCCACCCTCTTGGCAGTCAAGAAGGCTCCTGAATGGCCACCCATAGCAGTGTCAAGGTTTAGGGCACTGAGTTTTGCAGGGTAGGTTTCTGTCCCTCCAATATCTTTCCCTTTTTATTGAGATGATTGTTGACCTACTGGTAGTATGGATGTGTTGCAGGATCTTTTATTAGTTCTTGAATAATGGCCCTGAGGTTGGCATCTGTTTCCCAAGTTCTTCTGATAGCTTCCATGATGTCAGTAGAAATGCTAGACATAGCTAATGCAGACAATTCACTGCTAGCGATTTAGATAAGGCATCAGCTGCCACATTTTCCCTACCGCTCATGTATTCAATATCATAATGATAACCAAGTAGCTTAGTTAGCCACGATGTTGAGAGGGGTGAGTTACCTTTTGGTCCATAAGATATTTGAGGCTTCTTTGGTCTGTCCTGATTTTGAAATGCCTGCCCTAATAGTGGTGGTTCCATTTTGATACAGCCTACAGTATCCCTCTCATATATGTGGATTATGCTTGTTGTCTAGGTCCCCAAGTCTTGTTGATGAAAGCCAATGTGGATGTCCTCCTTGCATTAAAACCACCCCCATGTCATTACCTGATGCATTATTTTCAATGATAAACAACTTGTCGGGATCTGGTAATGCTAGTACTGGAGGATTTCTCATGGCTCTCTTGAGGTGATTAAAAGCCTCAGTAGCTGTAGCATCCCATTTGAAAGCATACTTCTTCAGTAGCTGGGTTAAAAGTCAGCATATAGTGCCAATTATCCCTTTACAAAACTCTTGTAATATCCAATTATCCCGAGGATCCTTCTCAATTGTTTGATGTTTTGTGGCATTGGCCAATCCAATACTGCCTGTATTTTCTTTGGGTCCATAGCTACCCCAGCCCTGAGAGATCACATGGCCATGTTCTTGACTTGATTGCTGCAGAATTCGCACTTTCCTTGACAAACAAATTATGAGTTCTAAGACGAACACTAATTGCAGATGCTCCAAGTATTCTGCCATATACTTACTATACTTAAAGAATTTTATCTAAGAATACCAGTATGAATTTTCTGAGGTGCTTTTTGAATATTTCATTCATCAAGATTTGAAATGTCGCAGTGGCCATTGTGTGTATGAAATTCAATTTTGCGGTATCCTCACGTGCTTTTTTTATTTGGTGGTAACCTGATTGTGGATACGCTTTTGAGAACATCACAGCTCCCTTTAGTTCCTCATGCAATTCTTCAACTAGAGGTATAGAAATTGATGTGGAAACTAAAATAAAAATAGACGAAACTTCATTTTAAAATTTTGTTCTGATATCAATTTATAGGAAGAGCTTTTGAATCCTTACATGAATTGTATTAGATCCTATGATTCGCCAACCTAAGATTTGGTTCAATGGGTTTGTTTTTTAAGTTGATTGGTAATGAAAATATTCCTGAAATTTATTTGTATTTAGAACGAAAACAATTTCTTTAAAAAATGATTATATATTTGATTGATTAAGAAGAAGAATTATACCATAGAACTCGGTCTATCCTTGTTGTTGCTAATAAACATGGTCTCACTCTTCTTCTTCTTTTTTAATATATAATTCGAGTATGATCTGCACAAACAAAAGCATTTGCTTTACATGCAAGATGTGCATTTCTTTCGATCATGAGTTTGCTTCATCTGTTAATTAAGATATTACACGATTGTACGTCATGACACAGATTTAAATCCATCCTGTAGTTCTGTTCCTCAACGGTAGTGATATGCAAGAGAATTTATTTTGATGGTGTAATAAGATGCATGCACATGCATAAAATTTAATAATAGATATTTGAAGATTCATTCCTTTATTATTTTATTTTTGTTCTTTTAATGGTAAGGATAATAATTCGCATGCAAACTTATGCATATCAAAACTATAAATATTTAAGGGTATCCAAACCTAATGTTTTAACCATTTTTCGGTCCCTATGTAGAAAAGAAGAAAATATAAAAAAAATAAAAAATATATGTTCAAAAAAACCTAAAAAAATAATAATAACAGTGGAAAAAAAAATTTCAGAACACTTGAAAAATGATCAAAATTGATTGAGGAGGTTCAAAAATACAAAGATTGAAATTTAACAGTATTTTATTAACTAATAAGAGTCCTGTTGACAATGAAAATTCAATTTGACAAAAAAAAGTCCAAGATCAAATATTTATAGACTCATTTAAATTTTATTAAAGGTTTAATTAAATTTATGGAGGGTTTGATTGCAAGAAAAATTAATTTTGAAGTCAATTTGAGCTTTAATTAGAAGAAATTAAAGTTCTGGGGTTAAATTATAATTTTTAGAGTTAATTTGTTTAAATCAGGGGCTTAATTGCATAAGTATTGAAGTTTGATGGCCAATTAGCGATATAATTAAAGAAATTCGAAACCAAGGACCAAATTAAAAAAGGCTTGTAAATAAAAGGACTGTAATTAAAACTAAATTAGGGGCTAAAGTAAAAACAAGTAGAAGTTTATTAATCAATTGAGAGTCAAATTGCATAAATTCATTACTAAGGACCAAAGTAAAAAAGACAGTCAACTTTAGGGTCGCTGTTAGATGTTTGACAGGGATGCAATTGCATTGATTTTTAAATCAAAATTGCAATTTAGAACTTAATTAAACAAATTATATATTGAAAACTAATTTAGACTTTGACAAATTTTTTTCGCCTTTTGCTTTTAAATGAAATGGCGCGTTTTGTTCCAAAATGATGTGTTTCATTTATTGTTCATTAAAAAAAGAAGGGTTGACAAAACAATGTCGTTTTGAAGACACTTTGGGTCTTTTTTCTTTCCATAGACACATGAAGCAAGGGAAGAAAAACAAATTTCTTCCCTTGTTTTCACTGTTTTTACCTTCAACTAATGACCCAAAAAGACACACTAATCAAGGACCCCTCCACCTGCAAAAACATCCTGTGTGTTAAAGTTAGGGAGAGAGGTGTCCCTACAATAATAGAGAGGCGACTGAACAGTGGCCACCTTGACCACCTTATACCCCTGCACCATTGATTAGGCAGAGGTATAGGTCTCTTTTCTCCCCTCTAAATACAAGGGAGAGAGGAGGCAAGGGGGTAAAAAAAGAAAAAAGAATGAAAAAACAAGAGAGAGAAAGAAAAGAAAAAAACAGAAGAAAAAGAGAAGAAAAACAAAGGAAAAAAAACACAACAAAGAGGAATAAAGAGAAAAAAGAGAGAAGCAGAATAAGGATAGAAAGGAGAGAACCAAGAGGGAAAGGAAAGAAGAAGAAAAAAGAAGATGAGAAGAAAAAACAAAGAAATCAAAGATAGATAGGAAGAATAAGAGAGAAGTAGAAGCAACATTGTTGGTCTAGCCATCATCTCCACTGCCACAAGCTAACACCAACGACAACAACCACGCCTCTTCTTATTGGGTAAGCTTCTTTCCTTCTCTGCTTTGTCTTATTTTTATCTTTTTATTGACATGTAGAACATGAGCAATTCACATTTTGCAACCAATAAATAATTAAGCGGTTACTGTGTTGTGCACAGTAACCAGCCAATTATAATATTTTGAGCCAGTACTGCTCATTTTGCATGTTGGGTCGGTGTCGGCCCATTTTATTTTTATGTTGGGTCGGTACCAACCCATTTTATTTTGATGTTGGGCCAAAGTCAGTATATTTTTCATGTTGGGTCGGTGTTGACCCATTTTGTATTGTATGTTGGGCCGGTGCCAGCCCATTCCATTTTTTATGTTAGGCCGGTGCCTACTTAATTTGTTTATGTTGGATCGGTGCTGGCCCATTTTGTTTTTATGCTAGATCGATGCTCACCCATTTTCTTTATGTTGGGCTTTGATGATCAATTCCAATTAAATACACCGTAACAATATAAATCAGGTATTAAAATATTCAATTTTTGTCAAAAAACAATTAAAAAATATTTTTTGTGCATACAGCCAAGTGTCTCAAAGTTAAAAAAATCATATTATTTTTTTCATATAAAAAAAATTAGCATGTATTTTGGCTTGAATAACTAGTTTATTCAAGTCAAAAGAATTTTAGCCAATATTTCAAAAAACATCAAAAAACATTTTTGCTTGGTTTTAATTCCAATGATTACGAATTTATAAGTAAAATGTATTCTCAGTATTAAAATTAATAAAAAGGTTTTTTATTTATTATTAATTTGCCTAGATTTTTTATCAGTCTATGCTCTAAGGTAGGGCATATTTGGGGTGATAATGCCTTTTCTTTACGCAATCAATTTTTGTACCCTATCTCTAAAACCAGTTAGGGTTCCTAGTGACTAAAATACTAACTTGCGACTCTCAGTCTATATTTTTCTAATAAGAGACAAGAATTCCTTGTCTCTTCATATTTTGCCAAATAGATTTATATACTTATAATATTTTAAGGTGGATGATCGTTGCGATGTTGTGAATTTGCAACAATTAAGTTGATTAATTTATAAGAAAATATTATATATATATATATATATATTTAAATCAATTGATGATAATTTTTTAAAAATCCATATATTATTAATATGGTTAAATTCCCTCTCAATAATTGTATAGGGTTTAATCTTAAATAGTGAGTTTGATTGTTAAGTATTTTCTTTTATTTCTTGAATTCAAATTTTAAAATTAGAATTTTAAAAAATTATTAGATTTCTTTAAATACATCAATATATACTTTTACGGTTGAAAAAAATATACACTAAGGTCTGAATATCTCTATTCAAAACTATTAATAAATAAATAAATAAAACCAACACACCTTGATTTTATTTGGTTTTTGTTAGAATGTGCAACTTAGCCTGGTAAATTATGTCTAACTCTAGTATATAATTATGTTTCTAAACTCTCACTTTGTTAATTTGGTTTAATGATATTGTATTAATAAATACTTATTGGTAAATATTTTATTTCCAATTGCCAAATCTTGTACTCAGCAATCATTCATTGACCTATAAGTTATTACAATATTGGAAGTCTACTCTTCTAAACAATTTGAGAAAAGCCAAGGGAATTCAACTTAACAAAATATTCTAATAGGTTTTAAGTAATTTATAAATAAATTTACATCTTCATAAGAAATAATTTTTTTACAATCTCTTCCAAAATTGAGATCCTAGATAGTAACTACACGTGTTCTAGTTTGGTATAGGCAAAAAAATCTAACCGAATCTAAATTTTTAATTTCTAAAAAATTTAACCCAGACTGAACTGAAAACCAATTCAAATAAAACTAGTTTGAGTTGTTTTTTTGCATTGAAAATCAAGAAACATAATGCCTTTTACATGGGCTTGTTTTTTTTTTAATGGGTTTATTTGTGCTTTAATAATTTCTTATTAACTTCCTTTCAACTTACACTAACTATAGGATACAACCTAATAACTTTAAATGAAAATTTAAAATTTGAACTCCATTTAGCCATTTCATGTTTGTAATTTATATAATTAACAAGCTATTTGTTTGTCCACCTTTCAATAACCAAAGTTCCAATTATAACCAAAGTTCCAATTATTAGTATTTGAAAAGAGGAAGAATGACTCTAGATTTGTTGAAGAAAAGGGCAAAATAAATCTTCAAGTTGATGTTATTTTCAAACCTCACTTAAATAATTAGTTTAAAGCATCTGCAACTTTTGTTGCATATAAAAACACATAGATAAATCTCATTGTAATTATACTAGCAGAAATTATTTAACACTTAACCATTGTAAGAGGGTTGGAAAGAGATCAATAAGATCTTGTGAATAGTTGTTGTGCATATGGATGATTAGCTATATGGAAAACAAGAAGATAATATTTAACAAATTCTATTAGTTTAGTCAAAGACCATTAGAGATAGTTAAATAAGAGAAATGGAAAGACCTGAGCAAGAAAAACTAAAAAGTAAAATTGCAAGGAATCCCACAAAGAAAATGAAGTGGAAAGCCTTATAAATGAGAGCAACGAATTGCTTAATGAGTTATGGGCAAAGACGATGGATATTTCTAATTGGAGTGACTAGATATGCCATTTGCATACTCATTTTGATTATAAGGCATGTTGAGAGCATGCAACATGTGCTAAGGATGGCCAAGTTATCCTAATGTTTTAGGTTATTTAAGGAGCAATTTGTTTTAGAAGGATTGGAGAACATCAAGCAAGACTAGAAGCTTCTGGTACTGGTCAACAAAGAATCAGATGATTTAAGAGATCTAGTTACTAGTGAAAAATATCCAAAGTGAAGAAATATATCACTAATCACCATCCCCATAACTCTTAGATTTGAATATGAGACTTCGCAAGCTATCTAACCATCTAAAAGAAAGATGATTAACAATGAGAAGGAGTTGAGAGAACACCTGAAAAAGGTTCAAATGGTGGTGGGCACTAGTAAAACCCTCGGGATATTTCTCGAGGTGCAACTATTCACTGAAGAGAAATTAAGAAAGTTTGTAAAGAAACAACCAGAGAAAAATGACATAAAAATCATGTCCTTAGAAAAGCAACTAAAAGAAGAAAAGGTGGCTAGAAATTAAGCTAAGAAAGAGTGAAGAGAATTGGGAACACATTGAATGCAAACTAATATTAAGCTAGAGGCTTTGAAATTCAATTTCAACAATTGTCAAGAAAAGGATGAAATGTCTTTAGGGACCTAAACTGAGTTAGAAAGCTAGATTTAGCAGTATGAAAGACTATACAAGAAACGTGTGATGCTAGAAAGTGAGTTAGCTAAAGAAAAAGTCAAAGGAAAAGTTATTGGGGTCTTTAAAATCAATTTGGATAATAAAAAAATGAGATCAACCTGTTAGAGAAAAAGTTCAACAAAAAAAGGCCAAAATAAAACAATTGGAAGAAAAGAACGAATTGTTTGAGTACCATAACCAAATAATTGACACCAATAATAATGAATTAGATAAGAACACCATATTACTATTGGACAATACGAGAAACATGGATTAGCAAATTGATTGAGCCTATATTTATGCTCAAAGAATCTGCCACAATGCCTAATAGATTGGAAGTGATGTCTATTGATATCAATAACCGATGCTTTTCTTAGAGACATATAAAACAAAAGGTTTTTCCTTTTTCCCTATAAACAATGATTATAAGTAGACTAACTTTCAAATGTAAAAGTTTTTATAAAGTATAAATGAAAAGGGTTTAGACCCAACCTTTTTAGCAATATCTCCTTGTGATGAGTGTAGTTTTATTAAACATTAACTTAGAGTAAATTGACTCAATAGTTATAAAAGGATCAAAACTAATCAATACTTAAAAGTGTATTTTTATCAAGGTTTTCTATAATCATTTTACACTTGAAGTATCAATAAGTCCTTAACTAGAGCATGTTTTATAATATCATGTTTAATACTATAAGATACCTTTAATTTACAGTAAATGTTTATCTTAAATGCAAGACTATCATATAAATGAAAGGATTGATTGATGAATTTAACTTTTAAAATTTAGAAGACAAGGAGAGTCTCAAGCTTAGAAAAGAGATGCTAGTTCAATCCAAACTATGATACTATTCAATCATTGGATCATAATTAGAGCTGTAGAACTTAGATTTAGGTTTACTTTATATAGATAGAAAGCTAAGACATATGCTTTAAACTTTCATGGGTGTTCAAAATTCAAAAAAGGTCATTTTCAAGTTCAAATTGTAGTAATAATAAAAAACTTAAATTTGCTATGTAGCCTAGATACTGTTTAATGTTCAACCCATATCTCAAGTTCTAGAAATCCAAATGATTTCATTTTATCTTTTTAGAAAGTTGAGATAATTTTCCAGAATTTTTACAGGGATAGTCTGTTCAAATTCTGATGTTAGCAATGATGTTTTGATTAGACAAGAAAATAAGGATTTTCACCAAGTCAAGATATGGTCACTACTCAACAATTAGTCATTAAATCAATAGTTTTAAATTTTGGCGTATAAAAAGAGACATTTGTCATGCACATAGGCATTTTGGTTTTTAGATCAATATCATGTTCCTGCTTTTTATATTTTTATAATGTTTAAGTTTTATTTTCAGTGGATCCAGTCTTAGAAAAGAAAATGAGTTTTTAGAATCAACAAATATTATTAGTCAGGTATTAGCTGAGAGAAAGATTATTCATTTAGTGTATGGAGGAGTCAGTTTTGGGTTAATAAGGGTGTATCAACAACTGTATTTTTAGAAGATAATCAAGTTTTAAGGGTTGTCCCTAAAGTTTTAGCAAATGGGGACATTATTGGAAAAATAATTAGAGAGAAACTATAGGTATTTATGATGTCTGATCGAATGAATACGATATTTAAACACGTTGATGCTTTTATTGCCTTACCAAGTGGTATAGGCAAATTAAAAGAGATCTTTCATATTTACTCTTGGGCCTAACTTCACATTCACTATAAACCTATAGGTTTGTTAAATGTTAATGATTTTATGATAAATTATTTTCTTTTCTTGATCAAGTTGTAGAACAGGAATTTCTAATATCTTTAGCACAATGAACATAATTTCAGCTGCTGCTGCTAAACAATTAATTGACCAACGACAATCTTTCATCCCTGTAATTGATTTCTCTATGAGTTGTATATATTGATCAACTATGAAAAGTCATAAAAAGCTTAAATTGGATTTGAGGTTTATGAACATGTGTCCTTTGGTTTTATTGTTTTGTTTTGTTATTTCTTATATTTGTTTAAGTGTGTTTCAGGTTTGTCAGTATTCGTTGTTTCAAGTGATATCTTCTATAATCTATCTTTCTACCTTGTGATATTGAGGACAATATCTCATTTTGGTTGGGGGAAAAAGGTAATAGTTTATACTTAAAAAAAATAATTGTGTTTTCTATTTGCAAAACCGTTATTAAAATGGCATAGTCATGGAGTTCTTTTGTTAAAAGTGACTCTTAAGACGCATCATAGTAAATATTCTTAACAAGGTCTATTAGAATACTTTTTGAAATATTTAAGTTTGAAAAATCTCGCATTATTATTAATTGTTGCTGCTCAAATATTCATTTAACAAGTATTGTTAAACCTTTATTTTCACATACACACTTTAACATATGATTATAGGTTGCATATTAGATTATTACATTATTTATATTCTTTTGTTAAAGATAACAACTAAAAAAAAGTGATAATATATAATTTGCAAAAACAAAAGGAAAGAAAAAAAGATAATAAATGTAATTAAATAGATAAATAAAAATATAGATAAGTTTGGTTTTGTAGCCTCTCTAACCTAAGCAATTTAGCCCGAATAGATGTTTTAACACTTAATACACTAAAGTTAACTGACTTGGAAGCTATTGGCCCAATGCTTGTTATATGAGTTGAAGATAAAAGCTTAAAGAAATCAAACATTGCATTATTTACATATCAGTATCTACAATCCAAGTTATTAAGGTCGTAGGAGTGTCTTAACAACTAATGCCCTAAAACCAACTAGTATGAGAATCATTAGTCGAAAGCTTGTTATATAAGTTAAAGATCCATTGTGTTTTAAGTTATATGTATGTATAACAAAATTTATAAAAAAAAGATAATAAGAAAGTTAACTTTAGAAAAACATTAGAATAGAATATTATTTTCTTTCAATAAAAGTATCATCATCTATGTTTTCATATATTGAGCACATAAAAAGAAGGTTTATTTATATCTCGTTTCAACAGCATGAAGCATATATATATAATGAGAATTTATTTATATGGATAGATTAATAAAAGTTAAATGATGAATGGCTTGCTTTGTGGAACTCACAAAAAAAATTTCTATTTTAATATTTTGATTATTAGGGAATAGTAATAAGTTGGTTAGGGGGTGTGATTAGTACTTAAAAGTATATTTTTATCAAAATTTTATATGATTATCATTGTTGTTGTTGTTGTTGTTTATATAGTTCACCTCCCTGTAGTTCGACCTCAGTTTTGCTAGGTTATTTATTACTTTAACACTCCTGCATTTGGAATAAGATATTAACTCTTTAATCATGTCAATAACACAAGGGTCAAGAAATGGAGTAATCTTACTAATGTTTTCTTAAAATAATATAAGTTTAGTATTGACATTTCTCTGAACCAAATAAGCTTGATGGTGATGGAGAAAAGCAACAAGAAAATTGTAAAAGAGTATACTTATAAGTGGAAAAACAAGTCAATTCATATATAACTGCCTATAGTGGAGAAAGGGATGGTGAATTTATTTGTCAATACTTTTAAGTCCTGATATTGAGCATATGATGGGTAGCTCCACCATTATTTTTATATTATTATTGTTATTGTTAAGAAAATAGAACAAGGGATAAAAACTAGTAGAATATCAGAATCAACCGAGAAAAAAGGGTGTACTAGAAGGAAAAAGAATATTAAAGTAAGCAATATGAAAATAGGGTATAAAGGTAAGAAGAATTACCAAAGCCAAAGCTATCAAAGCTAAAGTTACTAGACAGTGTTATTCTAAATATCTAGTATTAACTTTGTTAAGGCTTTCCTAGTAAACCAGCCCCACTAACCCACTAGAAAACCAAGCTAAAAACAATCTAAGAAAAGCTTACCAAAGAAACCAATAACAAATCTCTCATCTACCTATGCCCTTAAGAGAAATGTATGCAAAACTACTAAGTAAAGGTTGTGTGGCCCCTCTTCCATTTCCACTATTAAAGCCTCCCTTCTGAAATTAATACAAACCAGACCTCACATGTGAATACCATGTCAAAAACCTTGGCCATAATATTGATACTTGCCCATCATTTAAGAGAAAGGTCATCTAATTATTCAAAACGGGATGTATAAGCTTTGAAAATAGTGACACGATTAAAAGATTGATATCTTCTCCTAATTGTAGAAGTGTCGAAGTAATAAATAACCAAGCAAAACCAGGTCGAATCATAAAGAGGTTACCTATATAAATTATAACTTAATAATAATAATAATAATGAGAAGAAGAAGGAGGAAGAGGAATTAAAAAGGACTTTGAAATGTAAGATTAATGTGAAGATTAAACAATGATAAAAACAGTTGTCAAGATTAAAGGATCCACTAATGATATTTCAAATGAGTATAGTATAAACTATTTTTATTACTCTACCTATGCCCTTAAGAGAAATGTATGCAAAACTATTAAGCAGGGATTGTGTGGCCCCTCTTCCATTTCCACCATTAAAGCCTCCCTTCTAAAATTAATACAAACCAGACCTTACATGTGAATACCATGTCAAAAACCTTGGCCATAATATTGATACTTGCCCATCATTTAAGAGAAAGGTCATCTAATTATTCAAAACGGGATGTATAAGCTTTGAAAATAGTGACACGATTAAAAGATTGATATCTTCTCCTAATTGTAGAAGTGTCGAAGTAATAAATAACCAAGCAAAACCAGGTCGAATCATAAAGAGGTTACCTATATAAATTATAACTTAATAATAATAATAATAATGAGAAGAAGAAGGAGGAAGAGGAATTAAAAAGGACTTTGAAATGTAAGATTAATGTGAAGATTAAACAATGATAAAAACAGTTGTCAAGATTAAAGGATCCACTAATGATATTTCAAATGAGTATAGTATAAACTATTTTTATTACTCAACTAGAAACCACACACAAAGGAGGTTCTAATCGAATGATTTATCCTTAATAGTTCATTATAAATTTTTAAAATGATCATATTAATTATCTTATTTACGTAACTATAAACTTTTAAATATTGTCAAGAATTCATAATGTTAACTTATATTAACAACAAATCAAATTTCTTTAATAGCATAATTGTAAGTTATACCATATAGTTGGCTATGAAAGTATCAAGCATTTGTTGTACCAAATATTATACAATATAAATCTAAATTAATCATTTAATAAGCAAGGTATCAAGAATTAGTAAGATAAAAAGATAAGACATGTTAATAACAAACTTTCTTGGATATAAAATTGAAGTGCATGTTGAGTTTATATTATACTTCTTATAACACCATTAGAAAAACCTTTTCATGTTGACATAATAAACTTAGCTAAACATTATAAAGAAGAGAAATATAAATAAACTAGATAGGAACATAGTTATGATGAAAAGCATAAACAAGAGAATAATGAATTTAAAACGTAAACATTACAAAAATATAAAGAAAGAAAACAAGAACATGATCTTGGTCTAAAAACCAAGATGTCTAAATGCATGAAAAATGTCTCCTTCGATAGGTCAAAATTTGAAACTATTGATTTGATAACTAATTGTAAAGTGGATGGCCAAATCTTGATTTGATGGCAATCCTTATCTTCTTGTTTGAACAAAACATCATTACTGACATTAAAATTTGAACAGATTGTCTTTATTCAGCTTTCTAACATACAAAAAGAGGTCATTTGAACCTCCAGAACTCGAGATATGAGTTAAACACTGAATAGTATTTAGGCTGCAAGACATATTCAGACCTCTCTTTTGATACTAATATTTAAACCTCTAAACAATAGAATTGAGTTTTATAAAATCACGAATGTTTTAGGTTTATATCTTAGCTTTTGAACCATATAAACCAAATTAAAATCCAAAATCTACAGCCTAAAATATGACATAATAACTTAACAATGTTCTTCCAATAAGCCTCATAACTATAGGAATTCTCCTAATATTGAGGATCTTGCTTCTATGTTTCAGAACTATATTGATAGATTAAGTTGAAATAGTTGGTGTTTTATACTTGAAGAACTAGAAAGATAACGAAAAGCCAAATACAAAGAGGTTGTAAATGTCATCAAATAGATGGAAATAAACAAACCTAAAAGTGATGAAAAGCCAGTGAATTCTTAAAATTTATGAAGCATGGTGAGTATTCAGTGGTAGAGCAACCGAAGAAAACCTCTATCAAGGTATTATTAATGTCTCTTATCTATAGTTCTAAACCACACTTTAATGCACTATAAAAAATATTAAATAAGTTATATGTGCCCCAAGACATGCCTCCAAAGACCGTGGAGCATCTAGTTAGAAGAATCCATCTTATAAAGTACTTATACTTCACTAAATACAAGTTTGAAGTTGGAAAAACGAGCTATAATAAACCTCTATACATCACTATGAGGTGCAAGGATTGTATAATTGGCAAAGTATTGGTGGATGATGGTTTAACATTAAATGTGCTCCTAAAGCATAAACTGGATAAAATGTTAGTTGATTCAATGCATATGCTATTGAGCACTATAAAAACTAAGGCTTATAATGGTTCCCCAAGACAAGTGGTAAGGACCATTGAAATAGAGTTGTTCATTGGCCTGTAGGTATTTTTAGTAGCCTTGCAAGTTATAGACATCCACCTGTTATACATCATGTTATTAGGAAAGAATTGGATGCATGCCACTAGTGTCATGGCATCATTTTTACATCAATGTTTGAAGTATATGAATAGAACATTAGTGATAATTAACGCCTAAATGACCTTGGAAATTGTGTATAATATGACAATTCCTTAGATAGAAGTTGAAGGGATAAAAAATAAAAATCTTCATGCTTTATTGTTAATATAAAATTGGTATCAATAAACATGGTATTGAGAAAATTGATAATTTATGAAGTTTTAAGAACAACGACTAAACATTTTTTAAAGCATAAACTTTCTTTTCAATATGATCTTGTCTTTAGGAAACCGAAAAGGATAAGTCTAATAAGGTTGAAGACTAGAAATTAAATATTTGGGCTTAACTTTAAGCTTGGAATGTAAACGCCCAAAAGAATATAATATATATATATAGAGAGAGAGAGAGAATTGATGACTCCACCATCGTTGCTGATTTCTGAATCGGCAATTATGCAGTTTTCGCTGCTGATTTTTGAATCAGCTGTGATGTCATTTCGCTGCTGATTTCCTAAATCGACAGCGATGTTGTCTTTGTTACCAATTTTTGAATCGACAGTGATGCAGTTTTCGCTGCCAATTTCCTGAATCTTAAAAAGGGTAAGTGATTGATACTTAAATGTGTATTTTTATCAAGGTTTTATATCATTATTTTGCACTTGAAGTATCAATAACTCATTAGCTAAAGCATGTTTTATAATAATATATCTCATAATATAAGATACATTTAATTTATGGTAAATGTTCATTTTAAATGCAGGCCTATCATATAAATAAAAAGATTGATTGATGAATTTAAGAACTGAAATTGAAAGAACAAAGAGATGGCCAAACTTAGAAAAGAGATGGCGGTGCAGTCCAAACTGAAACACTGTTCAGTAATTGGATCATATCTAGAGTTGTAGATCTCAAATTTAGATCTACTTTATATGGATGGAAAGATAAGACATAAGCCTACAACTTTTATATGGAGCCCAAGATCTAAAAAGGTCATTTTCAAGTCCAAATTGGAGCAACAATAAAGAAGTCTGAATTTGTCCTCCAGCCCGAGCATTGTTCAGTATTTTGGCCATATCTGGAGTTCTAGAAATCAAAATGATCTGAATTTTTTATACAAGAAACTGAGACAATTGCTTACAACTTTCATGTTTTCAAGTGGTTCCACTTTTGATATTATCAATAACGTTTTGGGCAAACAAGAAAAGATAAGGATTATCACCAAGTCAAAAGTTGGTCACCTACTCATCAATTAATTATTAAATCAATAGTTCTCAATTTTGACCTATAAAAGAAGGTATTTGTCATGCCCTTAGGCATCTTGGTGTCCAGATCAAAATCATGCCCTTGCTTTCTCTCTTGTATTTTTTTGTATTGCTTATGCTTTGCTTTCATTAATATCAAGTTTATGCCTTTCATTTTATTTCCTTTACTTAGTTAACTTTTATCTTATTTATGTTCTTATTTTATTTATCTATTTTTCTTTATTTCATTATGTCTATTTAAGTTTATTAGGTCAAAGGTGAAAAGGTTACACTAATGGTGTAAGAATAAATATAGTATAAACTTAATATGGACATTAATGTTTGATACTAACATATTTTATATTTGTTATCTTGTTCACTCTTTAATAATTTGCTTGTTAAATGACTAATCTTAATTTATATTGTATAACACTTGGTACAACAAATGCTTGGAACTTTCATAGCCCATACTATTTGGTATAACCGACACCTAAGCTATGAAACGAACTTGATTTGTTGTTATCACAAGTTATAATCATGCATGCTTGATGAAATTTACAAGTATTAACATTAATTAAATAAGATAACTAATATAATCATGTCAACAATCTATAATCCGATTGGAACCTTCTTTGTGTGTGATTTCCAATTAAGTAATAAGAATTTATATTATACTTATTTGACATACCATTAATGGAACTTCTAACTTTGATATTTGTTATTATTATTATTTAGTTCTTACATTGATATTTCATCTCAAAGTTCTTATCTTCTTTTTCTTCTTCTCCATCTCTTTTTATATTACTACTACTATCACTACTACTCCTAATACTACTACTATTTCTATTAGTATTGTTGTTGTTGTGATTACTATTGTTTTTATTTATAATTTGTACAATTAACCTCCTTGTGGTTTGACCCCGGTCTTACCGAGTTATTTATTACTTCGACACTCCTGCACTTGAAAGAAGACATCAATCTTTTAGTCGTGTCAGTAAGTCACACATGATGATGATACCATTTTTTTATAATAATAATTAAAAAAAACCAAAGTCCTTGGAATTCTAAGATACGTGGATCACCTAGTAAGACAAACAAACACTTTTGCTTACAAGCTCACTATGTAAACCCTTTATTAGAATTTGTTTTGCAAACTAAGAAAAGATAGGGCATATGGTTACTCACTTTTGACCTTAAAAAAATTCAAGAAAAAAAGAAGAAAAAACAGAAAAAGAAATTCAAAATACAAGAGGATATACATTAAAAAAGCCTAGACGATTGCTCAAGTTGGTTATGAAGGACCAAAGTGATTAGGGGAAAAGTTAAAGGATTAAAACATATAAAATTAACAAAATTAGCAACCTAATTATGATTAACAAAAGGCTTAATTGGTGAAAATAGTTTTATTTGGGTTAAAGAAATCCAAATTTGGATAGGTAAGTAATTAATACTTAAAAGTATATTTTTATCAAGGTTTTATATCATCATATTGTACTTAAAGTATCATTTAATTCCCTAACTTGAGCATGTTTTATAATAACAAGTCTGATAATATAGATAACTTTAATTTATGATAAATATTCATTTTAAATATAGACATATCTCACAATTCAAAAGATTGATTGATATGATTAACTATTGAAAGTGAAAAAACAAAGAAATGATTAAGATTAGAAAAGAGATGTTAGTTCAGTCCAAACTGAAACATTGTTCAGTTATTGGGTCATATTTAAAGTTATAGAACTTGAATTTAAGTTTGTTCTATATGGATGGAAAGCTAAAACATTAGTCTAAAACTTTCATAGAAGTCCAATATTCAAAGGGATCATTTTCAAGTTCAAATTATAGCAACAACGAAGAAGTCAAAATCTATCTTATAGCCCAGATACTGTTTAGTATTCAACTCATATATTGAGTTCCAAAAGTCCAAATGACCTCTCTCTTTTTTTATTGAAAAACTGGGATAATTTTCTATAACTTTCATGTAGACATTTTGTTCAAATTCTGATGCTAACAGTGATGTTTTGTTCAAATAAGAAGATAAGAATTGTCACCAAGTTAAGATGTGGTCATCCACTCAACAATTAGTCAATAAATTAATAGTTTCAAATTTTAAATAATTCATACATTTAGGTATCTTGGTTTTAGATCAAGATAATATTTTTTTTCTTTATATTTTTATAATGCATTAGTTTGACTTTTATTAATCTCTTATTTATCCCTTTTATTTTCTTTACTTAGTTAACTTACATTTTATTTATGCTCTTATCTTGTTTATTTATGTTTCTCTTTTTCATTATTTTTAGCTAAGTTTATTATGTCACGGTGAAAATATTACACTAATGATGTAAGAATAAGTATAAAATAAACTCAACATGGACTTTAATATTTGATACTAACATGTTTTGTATTTGTTATCTTGTTCACTTTTAATATTTTGTTTGTTAAATAGTTAATCTAGATTTATTTTGTATAACTCATGGTACAACAAATACTTGGCACTTTTATAACCCATCTGTATGGTATAACCGACACTACTATGAAAAGAATTTGATTTTTTGTTAACATAAGTTATAACCATAAATACCTAATAACATTAACAAGTATTAATAATATTTGAATAAGATAACTAATATAATCATGTTAAAAATTTATAATCTGATTAGAACATCCTTTATATGTGATTTATAATTGAGTAATAAAAAGAGCTTATATTATACTTGTTTAAAATACCATTAGTAGATTCGTTAACCATGAAATTTGTTTTTAACATTGTTCAATCCTCACATTAATCTTACATCTCAAAGTCTTCTTTAATTTTATTATTATTGTTGTTGTTGTTGTTGTTGTTGTTTAAAATTTATATAATCAACCTCTCTATAGTTTAACCTCGGTTTTGCTGAGTTATTTATTACTTCAACAATCCTATATTTAGAAGAAGACATCAATCTTTTAGTTGTGTTAGTAAGGATTCAATGAAAATTTTAGAAAGACTTAATTGGAAGAAAATTTAGTTTTTATAATCAATTTATATTTTAATTGGAATAAATTAAAGTCTGAGTGTTGAATTGTAATTTTCAAGAGCTAATTTACAAAAATCAAGGATTGAATTGCATAAATATTAAAGTTTAATAGGCAATTAAGGACTTAATTGAAAAAATTCAAAACCAATTACTAAACTGCAAAGGACACATTATTATACGAGATGAAATTGATCAAATTAGAGGCAATATTAAATAACATTGAAAGTGCATAAATTAGTTTTTAAATTAAAATCTGAGTGTTGAATTGTAATTTTCAAGAGCTAATTTACAGAAATCAAGGATTGAATTGCATAAATATTAAAGTTTAATGGTCAATTAAAGGTCCAAATGCATAAATTAGAAATCAAGGACCAAAATAAAAATGACAATAAACTTTGGGACTAATGATTGATTTGGTAAGGATCAAATTACATGAAATTAAGAGTTTTGGAGGCAATTATTGGTGCAATCAAAAGCACTTTAAAGAATACAGAATAAATAAAATCTATCATATCTTGAATTAAAATTCATGATTTCTAGAGTTGATGATATGTTATTCAACCACTATTTACAGAAATCAAGGATTGAATTGCATAAATATTAAAGTTTAATGGTCAATTAAAGGTCCAAATGCATAAATTAGAAATCGAGGATCAAAATAAAAATGACAATAAACTTTGGGACTAATGATTGATTTGGTAAGGATCAAATTACATGAAATTAAGAGTTTTGGAGGTAATTATTGGTGCAATCAAAAGCAATTTAAAGAATACAAAATAAATAAAATCTATCATATCTCGAATTAAAATTCCTGATTTCTAGAGTTGATGATATGTCATTCAACCACTATTTAGATACTTCATTGATAGTTTTTTTCTAATCGAATAGGAACTTTCAGAAGAATAAATGTGACATTTTCAACCACTTCTAAGTTTTAACCAATACCATTTAATTAAGAAACACCGCCTCTATAAAGATTAGCGGTTCCTATCAAATATTTACATCTCATTTTCTTCAACGAACTTAACAACATCCTATATGATCAGCAGTCATCATATTTTAATTTTTTTAGGTTGATTGAGTTGATCCTTTTAAATGAATGAATATGAAGCTATAGATCTTTAAATTTAACAAGACGGGATCTAAACAAAAATTGTGCACTCCCTACCAATATCAGATGGTCTTCAACAATGATAATGTTGAAGTTGCTCTAGAAAATCTCAAAAGTGGTTAACTCAGTCATTGATGGATGTAATACTTATTTGACAAAATCACTAATCTTTTGTTTGAACCTATCAAAAATCTTAGTAAAAATCTATAAATACCCTTTGAAAAATCAAAAGAGAGAGAAGAAAAAAAGAGATGAGGTTGATAAAAAAAACTCTAAATGTGAAAATTTAAGAACCTAACACAAAGATTTTTTAAGCTTTGAAAAAACAGCAAACCTGTGAAAGCAATACTTTACAAGGAAAGCTAAGAGGGTAATATCCACTCTAGAAGCTTAAATGTATACTTTTTAACCTAAAAATGAAATCAATATCACCTGTTTTAGTTATTGTTTTTTTTTTTCATTTACTATGTATTTATGTTTAGAAGCATGGAGATGAAATTTAGAATGTTTGGCAAGTATTGATATGGTTGCCCATGTTGTTACTATGATAATTTAATTTAATTTAATGTGTGTGTGTTGTAGATGTAATAAAAATATTCTATTTAAATTTTTTTTTTCTAAAATAATATTTTAGTTTAACTTAAATAATGCATGTTGAAGCAATGATGTTCATCTTTTAAGTTTATTCATTATCAAAGTGAGTCTAAAAAAATCAATTTTGAATCAAAATTACATTAATATGTATGTTGTTTAACTTGATACCTTTTGGATTTGGAACATGTTGTATAATCTTAATGATTTAATGTTGTTTGTTAGATCATTTAATTCAAATATACATAGTTATAGTAATATTAGTTATAGTAATATGGTTTCTTGGAATTATGAAAGCATGTTTTATAGTCCTAAAATGTCATTTCTAGATTTGATAGTGGCTAGTTTTATACCTAGCCATTTTGTAGATTTAAAGCAATGTTTTTCATGTTCTTAGAAAAAAATATTAGTTTAGTCTCATAATTTGAATTATTGTTTATCCAATTATTTACACAAAACCCTTTGGGTGACTTTATTAATAAATAATCTAAGATTTATTTGCATCAATAATATATTTTTAGTTGTTTTTATTTTAGGATTTCAGTTTTGAACTGAAACTCATTTTGATAAAATCATGATTTTTTAGTGATAATCAAAGTACATAAATATTATATTAAATATTATATTCTTGATATTTGCACGATTTTCATTGTGTTTATTTCAGTTTTGAACTGAAACTTATTTTGACAAAATCATGATTTTTTAGTAATAATCAAAGCATATAAATATTATATTATTGATCCTTGCATGATTTTCATTATATTTATATTTTTTATTTTTTTCATATCTAGTTTGATTTGAAATCTATATTGTTAAATTCATGTTGAATGTTCTTTAGTGTTATTTATTTATTTATTTTGGGTTTTAATAAAAAGTTTTTGAATTTATGTTTTTTTTTTAAGTTTGATTTTGTTTTGGATTCTAATTTAGATTTTGATTTATTTTTCAAGTTTAACAAGTGAACTGTAGTTTGGTTTATAACCAAACCAAAGATTTTAGGTCACCCAACTTAGATCAAAATTAGGTCGAAGGTTAAGATACTATTTAGTTGGTAATTTTTTTACTAAAAGTTTTTTTGTTCCTTTGGCTTAAAATTATATCCGACAAATATCCTTTAAACTTATTTTAATAGTTTTGATTCTAGAAAAAATAATTTTTTACTAAATATGTTTTTTTTAAATAACTTTTACCTATTGCATATAACCCAATACTTAAAAAAAAATTACATTTTATTTATAAAAAAAAAAGAGAGAAAGAAGATTTTTTTAGCATTGTTTTAAAAAAAATTGATTTTTTTTTAAATTTACAATGAATTTATAAAATTCTTTAAAAATTTAATCAATATTTTAATAACTCTAAATTATTTTTCTATTAAAGTTAATTATCAATATTCTTGTATAAATGTTGAACTTACAATTAGATTATTATTTAAATATTTATAAATAACTAGAAATTTTAAGAATTATTTTGAATATTTATTAATTTTAATTAAGAATATTTTTTATTATAATATATAAGTTTCAAAAAATATTTTTGCTATTCAAAATTAATAAATCTTATTAGGATGCTTATAAAATTCTTCCTGTAAGAAGTTTTCTAGGCATACAAGTATAATAAATTTAAAATACTAAATTCATTTATAAATATAAATTTTTATTTTAAGTAATAAACTATCAACTTAGAAATTCATCAACATTTTTATATCATATCCAATATACATAAAATAATAATAAAATATATTAAAATTATTAATATTTTTAACTATAAATAATTCTTTATTTTAAAATTTTAAATAAAACTAATCCATCCAAATTTTCTAATAATTCAATACCTAGCAATTCAATACCAAACAATAGATAACAACTTTTTTACCTCGACATCCCCCATGCCGCGCGCGACCGTGCTCCACTTACCATTCAGATCAGATCTGTAACTTGAACACCAGATCAAATCAGCGCATGAGAAAAAAAGATAAAGGAAACAGAAATAGAAAACCCTTTGCTCGCCTGATATCCACCCCGTTAGTATCTAGTCACATATCTTCACTCTCTTATGATTGAATGGATTTGATAGGTAGAGTGGTTGTTGGGCTACGCGAGTGAGGAAGAATATGACTGGCTGAGTTGTGAGAGAGAGGGAGGAGGGTGATTGTTGGGTGAGAGAGAGAGAGGCGGGGAGCTGCGTTTGAGGTTAGGTAATTAGGGTTTCGTCATTTCAATTTTTACACAAGGTATTCCTTATCTACTCGGCTTCTTTTTTATTTTGTGGTTCGGATACGATTTGATCTGGTTGATTTCAGATTTTTTAAATTGAAATTAAACCGAACTAAAATTATTTTTACATATCTCAGTTTTTCTACAGAGTTCAATTTTTTCAATTAATTTTTTCTTGGTTTTTCAGATACTCAGTTATTTTAAACATCCTTAACTTAATAATAACATAACACGAGGAGAAATGGTATTCTTTCACCAATAAGCCCTTGTTCTGAAGTGAGATCTAAATAAAGATTAGCCAAAATTTTTTTAAAAAAATTAAATTTATTTTTATATATTTTTTTAATATGTTTATACAAATTAAAAATAAAAAAATATTATTTTAATATATTTTTAAAATATATATTTTAAAAATAATCTTTTAGCTAGTCTAAAACACCCTTTAAAGGTAAGCACGGAAGAACTGTCACAGCAGCTAAAGAAAAATAAAAAAAGTAGCAGACTATTCATAGGGAAGTCTGACCGAGAGAAGGAAGTTGAATTGGGTCAAAAAATTTGTTCACGGCAGCTCTTTTTTTTTTTAATTTATGTGGGTGGGGTGTTCGGCCCACGCATTATGATTATCACGGGAATGACAAACATGAATGTTAGGACTCAAATTCAGATACAGTGGAAGGAGACAACCCCCTTCCTTCACTAAACCAAACCCTTTAGTGTATTGACAGCAGCTCCATGTGTCTGTCTGTTGACAGCGAACTCGCAACTAAATTAAAATTCAGTTCAAATTTTAGCTGGAAAGAAAAATACTAAAAATATATTATTAAAATAATTTAAAAATTTTAATTTAAAAATTTAATTTTTTATATTATTAAAATAATCTAAAAATATTTTTTTTTTCAGAAAACATTTTTTTAAAGTAAAAACAAAAGTATCTTCACTTTTATTACTGCTATTAACTATGGACTTGTATGAATTTGGTCTCCGAGGGGGATCCACCGAGTAGTTAACACAGTAGGAAATCATTTGCATGCAAGTTCGGTAGCCAATGCTTGCAACTCTTTCCGAGGATGGACGCCTTTTCTCCTCTCAATTGCCAATTCCCACCTCAACCTTTCTAGGGTGGGGTAACTGGGGATTCCCTTTGCTTCCTCAATTAATGCGCTCTCTCTCTCTCAAAACTGTGCATCTCGTTTTTCTTTATCTTGTTTTGACGTGTACCAGTGATGTGTTAGAGTACATGATTCCCTCAAGTCCAAGTTCATCTTCTTGTTTGAATTTTCTCATTTGATATTATTGGCCATCAGTTTCCACCCAGTTTCCTCTGTCCTCACCAAACTCATTTATTGTTTAAAGATTTTTCTTTTTGTGTGTGCATGTTCATACATGTATATTTCTAGTTTGTTGCTTCTCTTGCTGTAAGTTACACTAGTCTCTCTTCAATACATCAAGAAACATAACCCCCTTGGTCATTTTTCAGCTCACCGTTTCTTGAATCCACTCTTTCTACTCTCTTCTTCATCAATTAGAATTCAGGCTTTTTAAAGCTTAAATTTTAGGGGAAGGTAGAGTCCCCACTGCGAAGGTCTTTGTGTGCGCGCGCGCGCGTGTACCTGGAGATATGAAAGAGCTTGTGATCCTCCTACAGTTCGTTTCTATATGGGTAATTGTCAGTGGTTTCGTGTGCTGCCAAAGACCTGCTGTTGTAAATATAGGTGCAATTTTCACCTTTGATTCGGTTATTGGTAAAGCTGCAAAGCCAGCCATGGAGGCTGCAGTGTCTGATGTTAACAATGATAGCAGAATCCGGACTAAACTGAATTTGCTCATGGATGAAGTAAATTCTAGTGTGTTTTTGGGGACTGTTGACGGTAACTTTCAAATCCTCTTAGTTTTTCTCTACTTTCTTTCTCAACTTTGCTGCTCTCCCATTGATAGATATATTTTTCAATATCTACGGTTATCTCAAAAGTTAGCTAGCATGACTTAAAGTAGTAGAGCTAGAATATGGATTGGGATTCTCAGGATTTTGTTTTTCTGTTCTGAATATTCCTCATTTTACTCTTGCAGTTTATTTTATCTGTTTGATCTTTTGTGCTGATAGTTTTGATAAAATCCTATCTTATATATCTTGAGTGAACCTCCCCTTTTTCTGTCAGCTTTTCAGCTAGTTGAGAAAGAAGTAGTGGCCATAATAGGCCCCCAGGTTTCTGGAATAGCCCATATGATTTCTTCAATTGCCAGTGGTCTCCAAGTGCCTCTTATATCATATGCTGCCACTGATCCAACTCTATCTGCCCTCCAATTCCCCTTTTTCGTAAGAACTACTCAAAGCGACTCCTATCAGATGGCTGCAATGGCTGATTTAATTGACTATTTCAGGTGGAAAGAGGTCATCGTTGTTGGGGTTGACGATGATTATGGGCGGAATGGGATAGCTGCTTTGGAAGAAGAGCTTAACAAGAAAATAATAAAAATTTCATGCAAGTTGATGTTGTCTAACCAACTTGATGAAAGTGAGGTCATGGACAAACTCAGCAAATCTAAATTGCTTGGGTCTCGTGTTTATGTTGTCCATGTTAATCCAGACCCCAAATTGAGAATCTTTACCGTTGCCCAAAAACTTCAAATGATGACCGACACTTACTCATGGCTTGCAACAGATTGGCTTTCTGCTACCATAGATTCGTTCCCTCCAACGAAGAAAACGTCACTTGGTTTCCTTCAAGGGGTAGTTGGGCTTCGTCAGCATACCCCAGAATCCAGCCAGAAGAGAGCTTTCATGTCTAGGTGGAAGAGAATGCAGCAAAAAGGATCAGCAAGTTCTGAGTTGAATACCTATGGACTTCAAGCTTATGATACAGTATGGCTAGTTGCATATGCCATTGATAGGTTCCTTGATGAACACAAAAACATCACATTTTCTCCCAATAGCAAGATACTTCATATGAACATATCCGGATTGCAAATTGAGAAGCTCAAAATTTTCACTGGTGGAAATGATTTGCTTGACATTGTATTGCAGACAAACTTCACTGGTCTAAGTGGTCAGATTCAGTTTAATCAGGACCGAAACGTTTTCAGTGGTGGCTATGATGTCCTTAACATCGACGGGATGTCTATTCGTACAGTGGGTTATTGGTCTATCGCTGCAGGTTTCTCACTTTCACCCCCAGAAGCTCGTAAAGGGAAACAAGATATCAATTGTTGCCTAGACCAGAGGCTTCACAATATTACATGGCCTGGTGGAAAGTCTAAAACGCCACGTGGTTGGGTAATTGCAGTGGATGAAAGGCCATTGCGAATTGGAGTGCCAAACAGAGTCAGTTTCACTGATTTTGTTACTGAAGTACATGGAAGCCATAAAATCGAAGGATATTGCATCGATGTGTTCGTCAAGGCACTGGAACTAGTCCCATATCATGTACCTTACATGTTCCAGCCTTTTGGGAATGGTCGGTCCAACCCCAAATACGACGACCTTGTAAAAATGGTGGCGGCAGATGTAAGCACATCGTTTTGGCTTTCACAATTGCAGAGTACAAAACGACAAATAAATATTAAAACATGGTTTATGGGAATTCATGAAAGCAACGCATGCTGAATCTCTGGATTTGCCACCCTTAGGCTTGACTAGATGATCATTCGTACCACAAGTGGCCTCCTAGACTCACATAAATGACTTAATACTTCAAATGCCCTTCATTTGAATGATGGGGCTATCGCTATCCGTTGCCTGAATTGTAAACAAATGGAGTTTATAATGGATTGCATGGTTCTCATTCTTTTTTCTTTTGGTAAACCTTGGTTTGAGTTACATCCATGCAATGGAATCTCTATTCTGAACCTTGTATTCATAAATGTATGCGCTTCTATGTGACTTGGATGGGCAAAGCTTGTTTACTTTTTAAATGTTTTGCTGTCAGGTGTTTGATGCAGCTGTTGGGGACATTGCTATTGTGACAAACAGAACAAAGATAGTGGATTTCTCTCAGCCTTATGCATCTACTGGTCTTGTCATCGTGGCTCCAATCCGCAATTCAAAATCAAGTGCTTGGGTATTTCTTAAACCATTTACAGCGGAGATGTGGGGTGTCACAGCAGCTTCGTTTGTGATTATTGCGGTGGTTATCTGGGTTCTTGAGCATCGTGTAAACGATGATTTCAGGGGTCCTCCTAGAAGACAAATTGTGACGATGTTCATGTAAGCTCTGTTAATGTTCAACTTATGTCCACTTGTATTGTCAGCACATCTTTACACCAACAATACACAACACTTTTGGCTGTTCTATATAATGATTTCTTTTTTTCTCCTTCTTCCAGTTTGTTGTACTATATGATGAACCTAATGCATATACAATAACTAAGCTCTTAACTTTTTTCATCTTTTGCATGTGGCAGGTTCAGCTTCTCAACTCTGTTCAAAAAAAATAGTGAGGAATACTTGACTTCGATAACTTCTTTTGGTTTATTTTTCCAAAGCAGTGTATCTGTCATTAAAGGATACTTGATAGATTGCATAAGGCTACCCTGAGCATCAAAACACGTTTCTTTTTAAAGCCCTTTCCTGCCCTGAACGGCGTAGAAGTACAGAATTTCCTCACTCTTTTGCTATTTACATGGTAGTAAATGGACAAACCATTGCAATTCTGATTGAAAGTGATGTGCAAGTGAAAATATGGACATAATTTCATTCATAAGTTGCTTTGAAAACCTCCTCTTTACCTCAAGTTTGGTTTGGTGTGGATTCCATGGGGTTGGATGCTTATTTGCACATGTACCTTCCTGATTTTTTGCAAGTTCCTTTCTACAGTGTTGCTGGCATTGCAAATCCTGTCATGAAACAATTTGGTAGCTGTAAAAATGCAATTAGGCTATTGTCACGAAGTTTTTTGTGGAGTGTTAGTTTTTGTCTAGCAGCATCTCCTTGCATATTGAAAAGGAATTTTTTATTGCGTTCCTGTTGAAGGAAGTGAAGGAAGCAATACTTGCACACCTGTCGCCGAAAGGCAATTCTTGGATCCCTGAGATTCTAAATTTAAGTCTTTTTATTATCATTTAATTGCAGAAGAAACTACTGTAAGTCCACTTGGAAAGCTGGTGATGGTGGTATGGCTTTTCCTTTTGATGGTGATAACAGCGAGCTACACTGCAAGCTTGACTTCAATCCTCACAATTCAGCAGCTTTCATCACCAATCACCGGAATTGAAAGCTTGATTGCAAGCCATTGGCCCATTGGATACCAAACAGGCTCATTTGCTTATGACTATTTATCAGATACTCTTTACATACCTCGTTCCAGACTTGTTTCTTTAGGCTCGCCAGAAGAGTATGAAAGTGCATTGCGGCGAGGGCCAAGTGACAGAGGGGTGGCAGCTATTGTAGACGAGCTTCCATATGTAGAGTTGTTTCTTTCAAGCCAAAAGGATTTTGGGATCATTGGGCAACCATTTACCCGGGGTGGATGGGGATTTGTAAGCACCTTTCTCTACAAGCAAATGCGTTCATCCATATTTACATAAATGAACATGCATCATGCCTAATGCCTCTTGTATTATTGTAGTCATGGACCTTGATTCAAACCATGAGCTTGTCTCCCCCGAGTCATAGTGCATTTAAAGCGTTCAAATCATTGTTATGAAACTTTGAAAAGTTCATGACACTTCATTCTAAGTTATGATGATGTAATGGAACAATCTGCTATTTACTTTTGTTTTTGCCACATTAAACCAGGCTTTTCAAAGGGAATCTCCACTTGCTCTTGATATCTCTACAGCAATTTTGAAACTTTCTGAGAATGGGGAGCTGCAAAAGATCTATGAGAAATGGTTCTGTAAGATGGGATGTCATGGAGAGAAAAAACACGGCAACGAGCCTAATAAACTCAACCTGATCAGCTTCTGGGGTCTATACATTCTATGTGGTGCCTTCGCTCTCACTGCCCTTGTTGTGTTTCTGCTACGAATGGTTCGCCAATTTGTGCGCTATAAACGTAGACAGTTGCGCTCTTCCTCTCCGTCCTCAATTTCATCAAGCAGTCGCTGTTCTCATGTCATCTATCATTTTTTTGACTTCATCGATGAGAGGGAAGAAGCTATCAAGAAAATGTTTAATCAGTGTGAGCATCCTCACCCTCAAGGTAACTCATAGACACGCATGTCCATTTCAAGGAAATTGAAGGATCTGCCATTGGTGCCATTTGAAGAGCTTCCTATTGAATAGAATTTAGTCCCTGTACATAAGCATTATATTATATATGTCATTTAAAAGTTGGGAACTATAGATGCCTCTTAAACAGTAGACTCAGCTGCAACTTCAAATAAAAATTTCTCCTACGCCTTGTATTATGTCATTCCAGCTAGCCATTTTCTTCGAGTCTTCATCTTGGACATTCAAGAATTTAAAAGTTCTTGAGGTGATATTGTTGATAGTAGATACATCTATTACGTGATGGCTCAGACAGTTCATTGAGGTAATCCTTTCAGCAATTTTTCCCTCTCCAGAGCCTTGAAATTTCTGGACAGGGATGAGCTTATTTTTCATGCACAAGACTCCCATTTCATACCATTGCTGCAGCTGTACTAAACAATTTACGATTACAACAGGATAGAGAGGTCCGTATCGCAGAAATATATATAGGTTCTACCTTTTTACTATAGATTATGTTAAAGATCTTACCATTCTGTCCAATTTCATCATAAAAATCCCAAATCTGAATTAGTAAAAATATTGAATAAATGGTGTGTGCTTTACCCAATTCTAATTTAGTTTTTTAATATTTTTTAATTTATAATTTTATAAACCCATGCCTTTTTTTGTAATCGAAGGGAAAAAAAGGTGACACTTGAAGCAGTAATTTTGTTTTAATTTATTTAATAAATTATGATTTAAAATATGAAAAAAAAACACACGTTTTTCCTATAATTTTAATTGAATTTTTTTGATTTTCATATTTGTTTTTTCTTTAATGTTTTGGTTATTTTTTTTTAATTTTTCACATGTAATTTTCATATGTATAATGCACGGTTACTTGACACATGACATTTCGTACTGACAAAGACCAAGGATGGAATCCATAAAAAGAAATTCAAGGACAAAACCATAATAAAATCACAAGTAAAAAAAGAACATAATATGTTTTTGAACTATTTTATTGAAACATACTCTTTTACTTTAGGTTTCGTTTAAATTATTATTTTTATATTATTTTAATATGCTGATCTAAAATATAATTTTTTAAAATTAAAAAATATTATTTTAATATATTTCTAAATAAAAAATATTTTAAATTACATCACCACTGCAATTTCAAATATCCCCTCACTCCATGTAAACAATGTGCGAATAGATGCCAATGCTCTAAACTTTCCTGGACAATCCAAGACTGCTGCGACTAAAATAACCCTAAAGCAAGCTGGCCAGGGTTAACAGGGAATCTGTGCATGTGGGTGAAATGTAAGAAATTTGTGGTAAGTTATTTAGCCACTCTCTCACACTTGTTTGAAGATCTTTCTGGATACTTGCGGTGGAAGTTTTAGGGTTGCATCGGTTCTCCTAACAGATGCTAATTCCTTTTCTAAAGTTCGGTATTATTCTCGACATAAACTCATTCTTCATTAGCCTAGTAAGCTATTTACATGGACTTTGCAACAGGAAAATTAATATTCAAGCGTCATTTTGCACTATCTCGTAAGTTAAGAATGAAATTGTTGCTTTCTTCGTATCCTCGTTTGGACCATCATCAAGGAGTCGGTTCGGTAGTTTTAAAAAAAAATTGATTTTTTATTTTATTGTTGTTATTATTATTATTATTATTATTATTTCTTAAGATGAATTTTGATATAAAACATGTAGTTAATGTATAAGTTGATCCAAACCACACCCTGTTAGTCACTAAAAAAATATAGATAAATTTGTTTGATTTTGTGTTTGAAAAATATTTTAAAAAAATATAATTTTTTTATTTATTTTAAATTAATTTTTTTATATTTTTAGATCATTTTAATATATTAAAAAAATATTTTTTTAAAAAAATAGCCTCTACTAAACTTATAATTAAGTTATGAATCATCCATCTACACTTACTAATTAATTACAAGCAAAGAGCTAGCCTAGCAATAGTCGTCGAGCTATAAATTTTGGATAACAATATTCTTTGTATTTTAAATGAGGTCAATTATAAATTAGCTATTGTATTTTTATAAAACAATTTAAATTATTCTTTTATTTTTAGACACCAAGTATTTCATAGTTAAGAACATGATATGTTCAAAAGTTGCAATATTAGAATAAAAACTATGATTTTAAAACATCAATTTATTAGGTTAAATGAGAAAGATGAGGGTTTATCAAGTTAATTTTATTTTTTTTAATTCATAAATCAATAAATTAATAGGCGAGTCTATTCATGTCTAAATTAATTAGGCTATCAAATCAACTTTTATTTTTAACCTTGTTAGGATAATTGCTTTATTTTTTTATTTTCTCTTTTACCCTAATGGATTTAAACCCTAAATTAATTAGATTCTATTCTGACTATTGTACTTATCCAAGTTTAATCACCACTCTAACAACAAACTTAGAAAAATAATAAATTAGCAGGTTTAAAAAAACAAGATTAATTAATTAGTTTTTAAAATAAGAAGGGCTATTTTAATTATTTTGAAAAGGTATAGAAAATTTTTTATAATTTTATCAATTTAAATGTCATAATTATCGGAAACAGAGTGTCGGAGGAAAAAACCAAATCAACAACTCGATGACTTGGTTGCTGTTGCCTTGGCTGTCGCTTGCAAGGTGATGTCCATGGGGCGTCACCCAGAAGGTTCTTTCCATGATGGAACAACCATGTAGGACCAAGAAAATGCTGGGAATCTACTTTAACCAGGAAAAATATATATTAGCCAGAACAAATATCAGCCTCGTTCTAGTTAACTGACAGTAAGTTGATGTAGCAATAGTTTTTCAGTGGAAGAAAAGCCACTTTACCTGTTGAAATCATGTTGGAGTTGCCAAAAAGAGGAATAATAATTAAAACAAAAAAAAAAGCTAAAGAGACAGTTATTCTCTTTTAACTTTCAAAGTGTATTGCAATAATAGTTAATTATGATTATAATTTAAAAAAATTATTTTATAAAAATAGTTTTAGTTGATATTGATTTTAAAAAATAGATGTTTAGTTAAAACTATGATTAAAATTGAGTTTGAAAAAAATAATTTAATGTGTTTGGTTAAAATAATATATTTTAATATTGATAGTTTTTAATTTAAATATTGTATATTTAACTATTACTTTATATAAAATATTTTTTAGTATTTTATTAAATTCGCAATAATATAGATAAAATATAATTAGGAATAAAATTAAAATTGCAATTAAATTCTATAAATATTATATCATCAAATAATCTTCATTTAATTTATATGGTGTTATTGAATAATATTTAATACTAATCATTTAAATAAAATATAATTAAAAATAAAAAATATTTTTTATTTTATTAAATCAAACTCGATTCAGTATATTTTCAGTGTTGAATCAAATAAATCTAACTAAAACAGTGAAATAGTAATGAAGCATTCCCCATTGTTCATGAGTATTCCAGCTCAAGAAATAGCAAACTGTTGCCTATGGCCATGCTATAATTAATAGTAGGCCCTACCAATATAAATATATTGTTGGAGAATTATTGTAATTGTTTCAAATACATAAATAACTACTCAACCAAACTTGCTCTCATTTTACTTTTTGTGTTGGAGATCTAAAGCACATGTTGGTATTTTGAAAAAATTATAAAAATTAAAAATATTAGAAAAGTAATACGGTTTTAATACAATTATTATTAAAAATAATAGTTGTTTTAAAATTCATGTTTCTTTTAAATTAATTAATATGTACAAAAATTAATTTAAAATTTTATAAAAATTCAATGAATAAAAACAAAGAGAAGATAAATTGATATGATGAGAAAAATAATAGAGAAAGAAAATAAAAAGAGAAAGGATAGATAATTAGAGACATGTTGGAACTTTATTTTTAGTATTGTTATAAAGATTTTGACAAAATAATTCTAATTACACTATGAAAAATTATAAAATGAAGTTGTACTTGATTAAAGATATTATTCAAGATTGATTTGGGATTGATTACGATCTTATTTGATGGTATATGAAGATATAATTAAAATTATTTTGTTGAAATTTTTTTAACAATACCATGTATATAAAAAACAAAGTTCCGATGTGTTTTTAGTGATTCATTATTTATTTGTGTGTTTTTTCTTATTTTTATCTCCCGCCACATTATCTTATCTTTTTTTTGTAATTAAATCTTAAATATCATCTTTTAATTATTTAAGCTAATTAATTTATATAATATATATTTATGTGTTGAATAAATAATTAATATTAAAAGTAGCAGTTGTATATTAAATTGATATTTAAAAATATAGTTATGTTTAGATTATGCTATTTTGAAAGACCTTTCCTATGTCATTCTCCTATAATTTATAACAAATTGTATTACTTTTCAAAAAGGAAAAAAAAAAAAAAACTGATTAGTGGAAGACTATGCAGTTGACAAAGTCAATTAGTTAAAAGACCTGTGAACTAACTAGTAAGTCAAGCTGACATAGAAACCAATTTGTGGGGTTAAGTCATCCATTAGGTGACGTAACGACCGGGTAACAAATTATGTTCATTTTACTAAACTATGCATTGGACTTTTCTAGAACTTCTCAAAAGTTGAAAAAAATCTTAACAATTAAAAGAAATAATACAACAAAAATAATTATACAAAAAATAGTACAGAAATTGCCCCTTGTATTCTGGTTATCATAAAATTAAATAACAATATATTTTTTTTAATTTTTAACCCTTTATCTAATAATTTACTAAGATATCCGTGCATCAAACATACAAGCAAGCACTCCAGTTTATTGAATTAAATTAATAAAAATAAATACAAAATACTGATATAATTGTAAAAGTTATTTTTCATATAAATAGTATATGATTTGCTTTATGTGCATCGAGATTATATGGGTGGTCTAATTTAGATGCGCCCATCTAATTACTTACTTTAATGGGGTGTTGGAGATAATAATAATAGATTTTTAAAAAACATTTTTATTTAAAAATATATTAAAATATATTTTTATTTTTTAAAAAATTATTTTTAATATTACCATATTAAACAATTTTTAAAAAAATCAATTATTAATTAAAAAAATCAGATTTTTTTAAAACTCCACTTTTGTGCGGTAAGTGGGGGGGTGAGCTAAGACTTTACAAAGAGCCACTCCTCAGCACCGTGTTTGTTTACTTATAGTTATTATATTTGTAGTGTAAAAAATATAGTAAGGTATTTGGTAATATAATAAATTTTATTTTTTATTATGGAACTTATTATAAAATTAAATTTAAACTATAGTTTCTAAGAACTAGTTTTTACGTGATTTTGTAATTGAGTTTTGTAATTATTTTTATATTTTAAAAGTATCTTTTTAAAAAATAATATTTTTATTTTAAATTAATATTTTTTTATTTTTTCAAATCCTTTTAATGGGTTAAAGATAAAAATAATTTTTTAAAAATAAAAAATATTTTTAAATATTTTCAAATAAAAAATATTTTGAAAAGCAACAACAACCATATAAACAACCATATAAGTATCAAATATTTATATATATATATATAAATCTTAACCATAATTTTTACTAAATAATTTTTAAATCTAACTAAACCTTTTTAATTATACTTTTTTAAACTTATATTTTATTTAAATTATAACCATAAAACTACCTCTAAAAAAAACACTTATAAGAATAGAATCCAGAGAAGATTTTATTGGACAAGATGATCAGGTGCCTATAATTTGTCATGTAGTAGAGTTGAAAAAGCACGTGCCGGGAACTTGTGTTGGAAAGGTAGAAGGAAGGAAGCAAGAACATTGACTGGTATTTGCGGACCACGCATCGTAGCGAAAGACAGTCGTGAATGCCCGTATTTTATTTTGCAAGAGAAGTGGGCAGCATATTCACGGCCTCCAAAGCCACCTCAACTGCAACTCCTCGAAGTGACCTCGGATTTTAGAAATATCATACTCGATTTTTTAAAATTCTAAGAATAAACTAAACTGATATAATTTATAATAAAAAATATAAAAAATAGTGAAAATTTAATAATAATACCGTTAATATTTTCTCCTTATTTTTTCTTATATCTTATATATTATGTTATTTTATTTAATTTTTATTAAATTCCAGGGACCGAATTCCAATTTTTTTGGGTTTTTGTCGTGCAGTCAAATATTACAATATTTCAGCAAATGAATAATAGAAGCCCACATGTTTCACACACATAGCCTTATGGACCCACTTCTTTTAAGGAGAGTATTTTTAATTTAATGTAAGAAGTTGAAGAGCCGTGACGTATGCAAACATTAATTACTGTTGTCTTCTCTCAACTTTCCGGATAACGTGGACCGAATCTTAACCACAAGTTGTGTAATGAAAAAAAAATCTTTATCAACTAAATAGATAATAGCCAAGTGAATTTAGATTAAAAGTTTATCTTATATTTTAAATCCTTGTTTATATAATAATTATTAAAAATTTATAAAATTATTAATTTTAAGACCTGTGATATCGTAAGTTAACCCAAACACTCATATTAATCTAAAAAAATATATATCTAATTCATTGCTTTATCTTTCAAGTTTTGAAAATTAATTAAATTAACCATTATAATATAATTTTAATTTAAGCATAACAACTCTTGTACAGTCAATAAATAGTTATATGGGTCGCTCTCACAACTCATGTTCATAAGATATCCCAGCGTGTTCATATCATACTATGAGGAATAAAGTAACTAGAGATGATCATAGTTATCTACAACCGAGTTTCTAACATATTCATTTTCTATCCATTATATTTAAAAAATTAATTATACAAGCATGTTTATTATTCAAAATAAAATAAAAATGTAATATATATATATATGCCATACCATATGCTAAATTGATTTTTTTTTAATATAAAAAAACATGCAAAGACAATATAAGTGTTTAAAACAATACATATAAAACAGATAATTTTATAAACCCAACTAATTTAATAGCATGAATTAAAAATATACAAATATGATAAGAAAAAATGATAAGAAAAAAATAAGAAAAAACTCAAATCTAGTCTATATGAGTTACTATGTCAAATATATAACTTGATTATAACACTAGAGTAATTCTACTAGAAACAAATTGAATAAAATAATGAAGTTCAATTATAAAATAATCTAATATCAAAGCGTGATATTTTTTTAAATAAAGCAATGGAAAAAAAAAACTTGATTGAAATAAGGTTAATTTAATAACACAAAGATTATGGACATAAAATTAAGATCACCTCATAGAAAAAATATATAAAAAAAACCACAAACATCAATTCCTAAAAAAATCCAAAAACAATATGTGAAAAATTCATTCATAATATTTATATTTTAAACAACGAAAAAAAGGTGAAAAAAGAAGCAAAAACACCTGTTTGCAACACAATAATATATATATATATATGACATGATTAAAAGATTGATGTCCTCTTTTAAGTATAGGAGTATCGAAGTAATAAATAACTCGACAAGACCGGAATCGAATTACAGAAAGGTTAATTGTACAAATTATAAACAATAATTATAAATAACAACAACAGTAACAACAACAACAACAACAACAACAACAATAATAATATTAGTAGTAGTAGTAGTAGTAGTAGTAATAATAATAATAATAATAATAAAGAAAAAGAAGAATAAGAAGATGATGATAAGAACTTTGAGATGAAATATTAATATAAAGATTAAACAATGATAATAACAAGTGTCAAGGTTAGAGGATCCATGAATGGTATGTCAAATAAATATAGTATAAACTCTTATTATTTAATTGAAAACCACACACAAAAGAGGTTCCAATCAGATTATAGATTATTAACATGATTATATTAGTTATTTTATTTGATTAATGCTAATACTTGTAAATCTCGTCAAGCATTCATGATTATAACTTATGTTAACAACAAATCAAGTTCCTTTCATAACTTAGGTGTTGGTTATACCATATCGTATGGGCTATGAAAATGCCAAGCATTTGTTGTACTAAGTGTTATACAACATAAATCAAGATTAGTCATTTAACAAACAAAGTATTAAATAATGAACAAAATAACAAATACAAAATATGTTAGTATCAAACATTAAATTCCATATTAAGTTTACATTATACTTATTCTTATACCATTAGTGTAACCTTTTCACCTTGACATAATAAACTTAACTAAATATTATAAACAAAAAATAAATAAACAAAATAAAAAGATAAATAAGATAAAAGTTAACTAAGTAAATAAAAGGAAATGAAAGGCATAAACTTGATATTAATGAAAGTAAAGCATAAACATTACAAAAAAAAAAAATATAAAGAGAGAAAGTAAGTGCATGATCTTGCTCTGAAAACCAAGATGCCTAAATGCATGACAAATGTCTTTTTTTATAAGTCAAAATTAGGAACTATTGATTTGATGAGTGGGTGACCAACTCTTGACTTTATGATAATCCTTATCTTTTTTTGTTTTCCCAAAACGTCATTGATAACGTTACAATTGGAACCACTTGAAAACATGAAAGTTGTAGGAAATTGTCTTAACTTTCTTGTGTAAAAAATTTAGATCATTTGGACTTTTAAAACTTCATAACTTAATACACGCACGCGCATGCACACACACACACATAACTTAAAACATCATGCATCTTTAACCCATGTAACGAGTTTTTGGCTAATGACTCCTAGACCAGTTGGACTTAGAGTATTAGTTGTTGAGACACCCCTAAAAGCTTAGTAACTCGGGTTACAGATACTGATATGTAGATAGTGCAATAAGCTTTTCTCCTTAACCCATGTAACAAGCGTTGGGCTAATAGCTCCCAAGTCAGTTGACTTTAGGGTATTAGGTGTTAAAACACCTCTTCGGGCTTAATTGTTTAGGTTATGAAGACTATGAAACTAAACTTATCTATATTTTTATTATCATCCTTTTTTTTGTTTTTTTATTATATATTATCCTTTTCCTTTAGTTGTTACCTTTAATAAAAAAAACATAAATAATATAATAATCCAATATGCAACCCACAATCATATGTTAAAGTGTATGTGTGTGTAAATTAAAGTTTAAAAATACATGTTAAATGAGTATATGAGTTGAATTAAGTGATAACAATGTGAGAGTTTGTAAACCTGAAAATTTCAAAAAGTATTATGATATACCTTATTAAGAATGATTACTAAAATGCATCTAAGAGTCACAAAAAGATTTCCTTTACTTTGTCATCATAGTAACAATAATTTTGCACATGTTTTATAAAATAGAAAACATGGTTAGTTAACTTTTTTTAGTTACTACCCTATCGCCCCAACAAAAACGAGACATTGTCCTTCATATTCTAAGGTAGAAAGATAAAGTACAGAAGATATCACTTGAAATAAAAAACACTAAAAAACTTGAAACACATTGAAACAAAAGTAAAAAATAACAAAACACAATAATAAAACAAAAGGACAAAAAAAATACAAATGAAGACTCAAATCTAATATAAGCTTTTTATGCATTTTCTTAGATGATCAATTTATGTAACTAATAAAGGAATCAATTACATGAATGAAAGATTGTAGTTGTTCAATCAATTATTCAGCACTACCAGCAAAGATTATGATTTGTTGTGCAGAGATGTTAGAAATTCCTGTTCCACAGTATGATAAAAAAAAGACAACAACTTATCATAATAACCATTAACATTTAATAGACCTATGAGTTTATGGTGAATGTGCAGTTGAGCCTAAGAGAAAATATAAAAGATCTCTTCCAATGTGCCTAGACCACATGGTAAAACAATGAAGGCATCAGCATGTTAGAAATTCTTGTTCCTCTTTAATTATTTTTCCAATGATGTTCTCTTGTATTAAAGCTTGGGGGACGACCCCAAAACTTGACTACCTCCTAAAAATACAACTATTAACACACCTTTCATTAACCCTAGACTGCCTCTCGCATACACTAAATGAATCTTTCTCTCAGCTAGCACCTAACCAAGATGATTTGTTGATTCTAAAAACTCTTTTTTTTTCCAAGACTAGATCCATCGAAAACACAAATATTTCGAATGTGATGACTTAAGGAACTTGTCATTTCCACACACTTCTATATTTGTTGAATGTATAGGTTAAGTAGAAATGAAAGGAAGGAAGAGAGGATTTTATAGATGAGAAATTTTAAAGATAATCATATCACCTAAATGTAGGCCAACTGAAGTCTCACATACATTCTCTCTTTATTTATTTATTTAAAAAAAAACAAGTATGTACAAGTAGTTGTGATTGTGGTTTCATTTTTTCCCTTGGTTTTATGTCCAAGAACAGCTTAAACGCCCTCTATAGGTTAAGAATAAGCTTCCCATCTAGTTTTTTTAAAAACTAGCAAACATGGTCTATTTTAGTTAAACTCTCAAGACTACGTCGAGCATGTTCTTTATGAAATAGTGGCCATAAATCATGAATTGCACGATACACATCTCTATTAGGATGCATCTTAAAAGTTAATAAAAGATTATCTAAAGACTCCTTACTCGGGCCATCCTTAATGAATTGTATTTTATCTTCACGGTTTATAGATATCATTCTTAAAGAATGACATTGTGCATTATAAGTTATTTAGCATATCGATGACAAACTTTCAGTTATTTTGCATGACGTTTCTTAGCAAAAGTGCTTTTATATATTCCAAGCATGTGTGAAATGAAGAAATTAGAGAACTTATTTGATAATCAAACATTTACTTCAATCAACCAATGAATATCTTCAGGAATTTCATGATTCATTAACAACCTCAATTTTGCACATCTAACACGGTAAATTTTTGTAATTGCATTCTGAGGCAGAGTGAGAAAATACTTTTTCTCAAGTTTAGGGTCCATTTTTAAATGAGAATTAGAAGAGAGATTTAAAGAATTGCATAAATATATACATAGATATCAGTTATTATAGGAAACTGAAAGAACCGATGTAAGTCACAGAGTATCGTTGTTCGCCATTTGATTAAAGTGAGAGAAACTAGCAAAAATACTAAAAAAGAAAAAAAAAACAATGTTAGAAAAAAATAACAATCAACCTTTATCTACAAGATCATTCAAACCAGTTGATTCATTTTCACTAGAAAAATTATCAAAGTAAGCTTTCAAACGATATCCATATTCCTTAAAAACATTGTCATTTATTGAATTCTCAATATCAAAGGTCCTATAAGGATACACATGTTTCTTAATAAATGGATTGTCTTATTTTGATCTTAGCTCTCTATGAAATAAATGGAGTTAAGAATTATAAAACAAAACTTTTTGACCAATATCAACTTTTTGACAATTTTCACAAGTTTTGCAGAATGCATGCGTGTCTTTGAACATGGTGGGCTAATAAAATCCATTTTAAAATATTTTTGCAGCTGTCTTTTTTGATGAAAAATAACTCTCACATACTTCAGAATGACAAAGTTTAATGACACTACTTACCTCATTGTCGGGAATATATCTTTGAAATATTTGATCAGGATAATGTTTGAATAAGTTAGAGTCATCCCAAAAAAAGTTCTTTATTTTGTTTAAAAACTTTTCTTTATCTTAGGTACTCCAATCAGCTGGCAAATCTTTTAAAGCAAAAAACTTGATATTTTTATCATACCGAGGTATTGGACTAAGAGAAAGTAAGGATTTGTCAGGAAAGTAATCATCAATTAGTGTGATGTTAGATATCAAATTTGTTGTCACTTTTGATGAAATATCCATATCAATATTTTTGGTGCGTTTTTTATTCATGATTTCTTCCTGAGAATAAATCATTTGCAAATCTTCAAATTTATCTAACTTATTTTTACTTAAAGTAGATTTAAGTTGATAAAAACTAATTCATCAATATGATTTACTTCTTGTAAATCATTATTATCTCTAGGTTACTTGCAAATGCTAAAAATATTTATCTCCAATGTCATGTTTTTAAATGATAACTTCATCAATCCATTCCTATAATTAATCAATGCGTTAGAAGTTGCAAGAAACGAATGTCCTAAAATAATAGGAAATGAATTACATACTTCAACAAGTTCTATATCCAAGATAATAAAATTCACAAGATAAATGAATTTATCGATTTGTACTAACATATCTTCAACTATTCCTCTAAGTACTTTTACAGATCTATTAGCAAGTAAGAGAGTTACAAAAGTTGGTTTTAACTCACCTAAATTGAGACTTTGAAAAACTGAATATGGAAGTAAATTCACATTGGCTCTAAGATCAAGTAAGGCTCTTTCAATTTAATGTTCTCCAATAAAGTAAGAAATTGTAGGACAACTAGGGTTTTTATATTTCAAAGCATTATTGTTTTGAAGAATGACACTTACTTGTTCGGCTAAAAAGGCTTTCTTTTTCACATTCAGTTTTCTCTTTACAGTGCATAGATCTTTCAAAAATCAAGACAAATCAAGATTAGTCATTTAATAAACAAAGTATTAAAGAGTGAACAAGATAACAAATACAAAACATGTTAGTATCAAATGTTAAAGTCCATATTAAGTTTACATTATACATATTCTTAGACCATTAATGTAACTTTTTCACCTTGATATAATAAACTTAACTAAACATTATGAAAGAAAAAAAAATAAGAACATAAATAAGATAAAAATTAACTAAGTAAATGAAAGGTATAAACTTGATATTAATGAAAGTAAAGTATAAACATTACAAAAAAAAAATACAAAGAGAGAAAGCAAGAGCATGATCTTAATCTAGAAACCAAAATGCCTAAATATATGGCAAATGCCTCCTTTTATAAGCCAAAATTAGGAACTATTGATTTGATGATTAATTAATGAGTGGGTGACCAACTCTTGACTTGGTAACAATCCTTATCTTCTATTGTCTACCCAAAACATCATTAGTAACTTCAAAAGTGAAACCACTTGAAAACATGAAAGTTCTAGTAAATTGTCTCAGCTTTGTTATATAAAAAATTCAGATTATTTGGACCTCTAGAATTTCAAATATGGATAAAACACTGAACAATGCTCGAGCTAGAAGACAGATTTAGACTTTTTTTGTTATTACTTCAATTTAGACTTAAAAATAGTTTTTTTAGATCTTAGGCTCCACATAAAAGTTGTAAACCTATGTTTTATCTTTCCATCCATATAAAGCAAATCTAAATCTAAGATTTACAGTTACAGATATGACCCAATTACTGAACAGTATTCCGGTTTGGACTGCACATGTATCTCTTTTTTAAGTTTAACCATCTCTTTATCCTTTCAATTTCAGTTCTTAAATTTATCAATCAATCCTTTCATTTATGTGATAGGCCTGCATTTAAAATGAATATTTACTATAAATTAAAGGTATCTTATATTATTAGATATATTATTATAAAACATGCTTTAGTTAAGAAGATATTGATACTTCAAGTACAAAAATAATAATATAAAACTTTGATAAAAATACACTTTTAAGAATTAATATATATATATATATATATATATATGGAGAGATGGAGAGAGAGAGAGAGAGAGAGAGTTGGGTTTTATTAGAAAAAAAGAGGTATTTAAAACAAATCTAGGCATTCAGGCCAAAATCTATTGAGTTTAACGGTGTCTTTGGTATTGCGGTTGCTATTGTTGTGATTTTAAAAAAATTATTTTATAAAAAGTACTTTTAATTGAGGTTGGTTTGAAAAAATATATGTTTGATTAAAACTATAGTTGAAATTGAGGTTGAACAAAAAGTAGTTTAATGTGTTTGATTAAAAAAATACTTTTCAAATTGACATTATAAAATAATTAAAAAATACTTTTAATTTAAATATTATAGATTTAACTACTATTATTACATCATGAAATAAATAATATTGATATCAAATATTTTTTATTATTCCATTAAACTATATGCAATATGACATTTATCCAATAATAACTATATTTTTCATGGTTTATTAAGTATGCAACATCAAAAATTGAATTTTTTGATATGTCATCAAACGATCTTCTTCTAATTTTTTTGAATAAAAAATAATTAAAATAAAAATAAAAACCGATTCTTTTCAATTGAGTCGGACTCGGCAAGAACATAATTGAAATTGTGATCAAATTCTACAAATGCTCATCATTATGTTATATCCTTCTAATTTACGAAGTGTTATTAAATATTAGTTTTTTTTAACTAAACTTTTTTTTTTAATTTATAATTTTATTACATACAAAATTCATTCGATAAAAATTATAATTTTCATGATTTTTTAAATATACAATAAAATTAGATAAAATAGTATCAGGAATAAAATTGATATTACAGTACGAATAAATTTAATTCATCTTAAATTAATTTTTTTTAAATATTATTTACATTCACATGAATAGTGCAAGTGAAATCACTTAACTGCGTTGGTTTTTCAAAAAAAAAACATAACTAAACTTTTCTTTGTTTTAAAAAAAAAACACTAATTTAAATTTAATAAACAGTGAACTGTATAGTAAAGTCATGCTCTATTATTATAGTTTTTTTTTTCTTTAGAAGAAGTAGCCTTCTTTAAAACCTCAATTTCATTATAATTTTTTTATGGATTCTACCGGTTAAAAATTATTTCTTTATTAAAAAATATATATAATTACGAATGAACCTCCAACAAAAATAACTTAAACTTGTTATCTCTGCAAGCCACCGTACATTTAACTAATTTTTAAAACTTGAGGGATGACATAATGGATTTCTGCCTTTTAAAAAAGCATAGGGTAGAAAGTTAAGGTTCATATTCTAAATTAATATTAATTAAATATTACTATTAGTATATTACTGTAATTGTTAAAATTATATTAAATTAAACTTGTATTAAAGGCTAGCCAGTAGTATTAATATTCAGAATTAATAAAATAAGCTGACAGGAGAGTGAGAGAGAATCATTCTTTACTTGAGCTTGCAACTTTCTGGAGCTCTTTTTCATCTCATCTCCAAAGCTTAACTAGGATGCACTCGAACTGTTCAAAGCTCTCCAGCTAGCTAGTTTCCATATTTGGTGGGTTTCAAGTTAAATAACATATGCTACCATAGCTAAACCTTAAAGCTACACCAAAATATTTCACCATCCCTCTTCTCAGTTAATATCCTCCCTTCTCTGTTTTCTTCTCTTGCATGTAGGCTTCACAACTAGTTCTTCTAATTTAATATATGTTCTTGTTAATCATATTCAGTTCTCGATGTTCGTTGATATATATGTTTGTCTGTCTTACATGATTGGCAGGTGCTTGTTATATTGAAGAAACAAAATGGTGGTTGGACTCGGAGAATCATTTTTATATTTTTAATTTAATTTGCAAGCGTGGTTAGATGCCATGGCCATGTCTTTGTTGAATATTTCAGGTGGTAGGGCTATTATGAAAAGAATGTTGTTGTTGATGTTGATTGCTGGTATTTGTGTGCCCATTGAAGTTGTTTTTGGTCAGGCAGCTGCAAAGGGAAATGGAACTGCTGTTTCTTCTTCCTCTTCTTCAAGGCCGAGTGTTGCAAATATAGGAACTTTATATACCTTTGATTCAGTGATAGGGAAAGCAGCTGGGCCAGCTATTGCAGCTGCTGTTGATGATGTCAATTCTGATCCAACCATTCTTCCTGGGACTAGATTGAACCTTATTTCTCACAACACTAATTGCAGTGGATTTCTTGCAACTGTTGAAGGTATTTCTTTCACAAAATCATTTTCAAGATATTCTTTTTCCTGTCTTTGAATCTGGGATTGCTTTGCCTTTTTTCCCCTCAAATTCTGGCACTCTTGTTGTAATTGCAGTCTCTGTTTCCATTGCCTGCTATGGTTTAGTTCTCAAGCTCCATTTTCCTTACTAGCTTTGCAGTTACAATTTCCATTGACAAAATGTGATTAATACTGTCTTTAGCTCTATAGATGCAGCTTTGAACTATATTGGTGTAGCTATATGATTGTCTAGGGTTCAGTAGTGCTAGCATTTATTATCAATGCCTGCAAAAATCTCCCTTTATTTTTTTCAGAACTATGAAAGCCATGGAAATGTTGTAATTTCAAAATGTGAAACAAATTTGAAGCTCATGTTTGGTGGCTGTAATTATAGGCAAATTTTAGAGTGAGGAAATAATTCAAATCATATCTAGCTTGAATCTTGTTGAGATGTTCATGCCAGCTAACTGGTAAGTTTGACTATTAGATCCTGTTTAATTAGGAGCCTCGAACAAGAAAAGAACACACTAGGATCGTGCGCATAACATCCTTCCCTTTGCAACTCAGAAAGAACATATTGATGAAGATTTTGATGGAAGTTTCCTTGCCCATGATGCAGTTTTGCAGCTGATGGTAAATGATGTTGTGGCTGTAATTGGCCCCCAATCTTCTGGAGTAGCTCATATCATATCTCATGTTGTCAACGAACTTCATGTTCCACTTTTGTCATTTGCAGCAACAGATCCCACCCTTTCTGCATTACAGTACCCATATTTCCTCCGCACCACACAGAATGACTATTACCAGATGTATGCAATTGCTGATCTTGTTACGTATTTTGGGTGGCGAGAGGTGATTGCCATTTTTGTGGATGATGATTATGGAAGAAGTGGGATATCTATACTAGGTGATGCCCTGGCAATGAAGCGTGCCAAGATCTCTTACAAGGCTGCCTTCGCCCCAGGAGCTTCTACAAGTCAAATCTCCGACTTGTTACTTAAAGTTAACCAGATGGAATCCCGGGTTTACGTTGTTCATGTAAATCCTGATTCTGGTTTGTCACTTTTTTCTACTGCTAAAAGTCTTCATATGATGACCAAAGGCTATGTTTGGATTGCTACAGATTGGCTACCTTCGGTTTTGGATGCATTAGAACCAGTTGACACTGACACAATGAATCTTTTGCAAGGGGTTATTGCTCTTCGCCATCACACTCAAGATACTGATCTCAAGAAAAAATTTATGTCTAAGTGGAGCAGCCTAAACCACAAGAATAGCATTGGTGCTTCTGGTTTCAATTCTTATGCACTCTATGCCTATGATACAGTATGGTTAGCTGCCCGAGCTCTTGATGTTTTTCTCAGTGAAGGTAGAAATCTATCATACTCAAGTGATCCAAAGTTGCACGAAACAAATGGAAGCGCACTGAACTTATCATCAATGCGTATTTTTGATGGAGGCCAAGAGTTTCTCCAGACACTTCTTAGAATGAACTTCACTGGTCTAAGTGGTCAAATTCAATTTGACATGGATAAGAACTTAGTTCATCCAGCCTATGATGTTCTTAACATTGGTGGGACAGGGTCCAGAAGGATTGGTTATTGGTCAAATTACTCTGGTCTCTCAACTGTTACTCCAGAGGTCTTATATACAAAGCCTAAAAATACTTCTGCCAGTAGTCAACATCTTTACAGTGTAATTTGGCCTGGTGAAACTTCACTTGTACCTCGAGGATGGGTATTCCCTGAAAATGGGAAGCCACTGCGTATTGCAGTGCCCAATCGCATAAGTTATGTTCAATTTGTCTCTAAAGACAAGAATCCTCCAGGGGTTAGGGGATACTGCATTGACGTCTTCGAAGCTGCAATAAACTTGCTGCCATATCCTGTACCACACATATATATGTTACACGGAGATGGCAAGAGAAATCCAGTCTACAATGAGATTGTCCAAGCGGTTGCGGAAGATGTGAGTATCTGGCTATAATCTGTAACTTAGTTTTTTTCATTATTTTGGAGCTATACCTTTGATGATTACAATATAGTAGTTTTTTTTGTTTGCTCTCTTCCTCTTCAGCGTTATGATGCAGCTGTTGGAGATGTTACAATAGTCACAAATAGGACAAAGATTGTTGATTTCACACAGCCTTTTATGGAATCAGGGCTGGTTGTAGTAGCTCCGGTCAAGGAGGTGAAGTCTAGCCCCTGGGCTTTCCTTAAGCCATTTACTTTTCAAATGTGGCTTGTCACAGGTGCCTTCTTTCTTCTCGTGGGAGCTGTTGTCTGGATTCTTGAACACCGAATCAATCATGAATTCAGGGGTTCACCAAGGCAACAACTAACGACAATATTCTGGTTAGCATGCTTTGAAGTCGTTGGTATTTGATAGGCCCTAGTTTTGTTAAAGTTGCTCTTCTTTTTAGTCCTAATTTCGGAGCAATTATGCAACGTCCCTCACTGCTGCACTGATGCCTTGAAGTGTTCTGGTGATCCCGCAGAACTAATACATGAAGTAGAAGTGCATGCAATGAAAATCACTATTTTAGTATGCATATAGCATGAAAGTAGCTGAGAGATCATGATTTCGATTCGTTTTACTTCAAAGAAGGTAGTGTAACAGATCATGATAGAAAGTGGAACATGCTAGTAATCAACGGAAAGTAAATATATTTAGGCAGTAGTAGGCACAATGTAGTCAGCTGGTGTCAAGCCTTAGTTTAAGCATTCTTCTGCCAAGGAGGTACATTTATGTTATCTGCTTTGCTTCACAAATATTAGAATGCTTTTAATAGACATTTGTGTTGATCTTGCAGGTTTAGTTTCTCAACAATGTTTTTTTCACACAGTAAGTGAGCTATGCCTATCAATTTATTCTCTCTTTACTTGGTCCTTCACATAAGCTTTCTAGTGGAAAATCCTAATAATCTCAGCTGCTTGGACGTGGTGTAGGAGAGAACACTGTGAGCACCTTGGGACGATTTGTGCTGATCATTTGGCTATTTGTAGTGTTGATTATCAATTCAAGCTACACAGCTAGTTTGACATCCATCCTCACAGTGCAGCAGTTAACATCACGTATTGAAGGGATTGACAGCTTGGCCGCTGGTAATGAACCAATTGGAGTTCAAGATGGGTCATTTGCAAGGAACTACCTGATCGACGAGCTCAACATTGCAGAATCTAGAATTGTAATATTGAAAAGCCAGGAGGAATACAGTACTTTCCTTCAACTTGGACCAAATCATGGTGGTGTGGCTGCCATTGTTGATGAGCTTCCTTACATTGAGCTCTTCTTGTCTGCCTCCAATTGTGCATTTAAAATTGTGGGGCAAGAATTCACAAAAAGTGGATGGGGATTTGTAAGTATCTACGTTATTTGTCAGTCTAAGCTTGAAAACATCATTAGTGCAACTAATCTTGTACCTAGGATTAGCTAGATTTCTATAAATGATTTCTTTCGCATGGATGCTGCATCCTTGTGTTCAGCTTATTTGGGCAAAATAATAGGCATTTGATATTTTTCTTTCATTTTGTGTTCTTTCTCCAATGGATGGGCTACCATGAAGGGGGCAACCTCTCACTTTCTTGATCTCTCCCTCTCTTGAGTTAGAATCTCCCTGTTACGTAGGGAGAGACTAGGACCAAAGGACTGGCGGTATGCTTTCAATAGAATTTGAAATGCTTGCATTCAAAGTCCAGAATAGGATATGAAATTTCTGTAGGGAACTCCAGAAATTTTCTTACAATCAGATTTTCTTGTTACAGGCGTTTCAAAGGGACTCTCCTCTGGCAGTTGACTTGTCAACTGCCATTCTTCAACTTTCAGAAAATGGTGATCTCCAAAAAATCCACAACAAATGGCTGACACATGCTGATTGCTCGGCGCAAGTCAATGAAATTGATGAAAATCATCTCTCCCTGAAGAGTTTCTGGGGTCTGTTTCTTATCTGCGGCATTGCGTGCTTCATTTCCCTTGTCGTGTTCTTCTGTAATATCATTTGTCAGTACCGTAAATTTACTCCAGAAAATGGTGAGGAGGCAGAGGTGGATGAGATTCAGCCTCCAAGGCCTCAACGCTCCGTTTGTTCTATTAGCCTCAAGAAACTGATCGAGTTTATAGACAGGAAAGAGGCAGAGATTAAGGAGATGATTAAACCAAAGAGTGTTGATATCAAGCGGCAAGGTAGCCCGAGCTCCGATGGGCACCCCTTTTCATCAGCTGAAGGAACAGGTTTCCCTGCTGAAGTTTCTTAATACTCCCTCCTCATGACAATAAAATCAATTTCTGATTCCCCTCTCCTCTCCTTTGATTCAGAAATGTTAGGCAGCGACAGCTAAAGTGGAAAAATATCAATTACTGATTAGAGGTAGATCTTACTGTAATATTCTCTATATATATTATTAGATTTATTAGTGGAATTAATGTATTGAAATGTTTAACTTTTCATATAAATCGAGAGAATACTACTCAATTAGTTCTCTTCTTAGAGTTTTTTCTTATGATTGTATTTATTTTTTAGCCCTAAATAACTCTTGGTAAGAAAAGTATTTAGAGAACTTAAATATTTTAAGTTTTTTTTTAAAATATAACCTATTTTTTATTTATATAAACGATTTATCATTAAAAGTATTATTCTATATTCAAGATATAAAAATAATTAAAAGTATATCTCACCAATTTCATGTTGCCGTTAATTTTCACATTGCAGTTAGGATTCCTTTTATTATAGGAGTTTTTTTTTTTTTAAATCTAGAACTTAAAATCTTTATTAAAATAGATAAGGTTACTATTATAATATATTTTCATCTTTAAAGGCTTCAAATTCATTCCTTTTAATGAACCATACATAAACTCTCTCATTAAGTCTTTTATATAATGTTTCAAAATATTTTTCTTTGACTATCAAATATATATATATATATATTATTCCATTCTAATTGCTAACTATTTGTCACATGAATATATATTATAGACATTAGTATTAACCAAGATGAAATATCCTTTAAAAAATTTATAAGTCACATGGATTTCTCTTTAGCTTTATCAAAAAATGTAAAATCTAATTCTATTATAAATCTTCTAATGGACATTTTATTAGAATATTTTCAATGCAGAGTTATTCCATTAAAAGGAATGAATTTGAAGTACGGTGGTAATATGATAATAATTATTTTTTAAAAATATTTTTTATTTTTTATAATTAATTTTTGATATTAGTATATTGAAAAGATTTAAAAACACCAAAAAACTAATTTAAAGGAAAGAAAAATAAAATAAAAATTATAAAAAATATTTTTAAAATACAAAAATAAATAGACTTGAATAATTGTTAGAAAGTGCATAATATAAGTATGGGATCACATTCTTAACCTTGTTTGTTGGAATGTGAATTCCAAGAAAGTGAATTCCGAGAAAATAAATTACTTTATAATGTTTGGTAGTGTAATGAAAAATAAATTGAAAAACAGTTTCCAGTGTTTGGTTATGTCATGGAAAATAAGGTGAAAAATAACTTATTAATATTTTATTTTTCTCAAGTTTATTAAAATAATAAGAAATAAATCTTGCAAATTAAATAGTTGAATGAAAATGAAATTGAAAAAAAATATAATTTCATAAATTATCTCAAATAAAATAAATAATAATAAAAATAAGAGAGATCAAATCTAAAAATTAAAAAAAATAAAAGATGAAAAATTTAAAATAATAATAATCAAAATTTCATAAATTATTTCAAATAAAATAAGTAACAATCAAAAGAATGATGATCAAATTTGATAGATAAAAAATTTCAATAAAAAAATGATAAGGAAAAAGCAAATACCAATTATAAAAATACAAACCAAAGTTAATATAAAAATTAAATTTTAAGAGATGAAATTGAAAAATAAATATTCAAAACAAAATATATATAGTAATCAAAAGTTTAAGGATTAAATTTGATATAATCAGCAAATAATGATATTTCTAAATTTTTCATAATTTTTAGAAAGTGTTTTCTGCCTAAATTTTCTAGGAAAACACTTTTCTAAAAACCAAACTAAATTTTTCTTTGACTGGAAAGTATTTTTCATTGACCAACTTTCCTATCGACAAACAAACACAAGAAAGTTTAGAAAGTGATTTCCTGAAAACTTTTTCCAGAAAACAAACACAACTAAAAAGAAAAATATTTCTTGAAAACCAAAACCAAATTTTTCTTCGACTAAAAAGTATTTTTTGTTGACTATAAAATATTTTTCATTGATCGGAAAGTGTATTCCGTTGATTGATAAGTATTTTTCATTGACCAATTTTCTTAATAGCAAACAAACATGAGAAAATTTAAAAAGTGGCTTCCCAAAAACTACTTTCTAGAAAACAAACATGGCCTAAGTGTTTATTTGGTAAGCTTATTTGGTATTACCATATGTAGTCACATCTCCCAAAGAACTTCTTCCTTGGCTTCAACTATCAAAAAGAGAGTGCCAAGCATGACACCATTAGTAACATGTCATAGCTATTGTGATGATGACTTATACTTGGTTTCCTTGAAGATTAGCCTCTTAAGTTATTGCCAAAATGGTTAATCTATATATTAAGGTGTGTTTTTCTATAGAGAAATTTGAGTTATATTTTTTTTTCTAGTTTGTGTAACTTATTTAAAAATGCATCTAAATAAGATAATATTATTAGAATCTTGAACAATTTATTGCATATATTCTATCTCAACCAACTAATGTATATACTTTTACCTAATTGGACTTCCAATATGACTCTTGACTCAAATAAAATGGTGCTAGCTACTCAAGGGAAAAATCAAGTTGTGCCATTATAATAAGTCTCAACTCCATTAATAATATTGACACACCACTCTAAAAGCTTTTGGCAAAATGACCTTCAATAATGCAACTGACATCAATATTTATAAAGTCCTTTAAGAGGCTGTTTTCATTATGCTACCTCTAAAAAAAAATGAGTCTTCAAGGTATGCTACTTATTACCATGGGATGGATGATAGTTATTGATACAAACAAAAGATTGATATCTTTTATCAAGTGTAGGAGTGTTGAAGTAATAAATAACCCGGTAAGATTATGGTCAAACCACAAGGAGATTAATTGAATAAATTATAAACAACAACAACAACAACAACAATAATAATAATAATAATAATAGTAGTAATAATAATAATACTAATAATAAAACTTGTAGTAATAATAATAATAATACTAATAATAATAGAAGAAGAAGAAGAATAAGAAGAAGTTGATGAGAACTTTAAGATAAAAGATCAATGTAAATATTAAAAAATAATAACAATAAATGTTAAGGTTAGAAGATTCACTAATGGTATTTCAAACAAGTATAGTATAATTTTTTTTATTACTTAATTGAAAACCACACATAAAGAAGGTTCTAATCGGATTATAAATGGTTAAAATGATTACATTAATTATCTTATTTAAATAATACTAATATTTATAAATGTTGTCAGACATTAATGATTATAACTTATATTAACAACAAATCAAGTTCTTTTCATAGCACATGAATTAGTTATACCATGCAGTTTGAGTTATGAAAGTGATGAGCATTTGTTTTACCAAATATTATACAACATAAATCTAGATTAGTCATTTAACAAGTAAAGTATTAAAGAGTAAACAAGATAACAAATACAAAACATGTTAGTATCAAACATTAAAATTCATGTTAAGTTCACACTATATTTATTTTTGCATCATTACTGTAACCTTTTCACCTTAACATAATAAACTTAACTAAATAAATAAGAAAAATAAATAAATAAAATAAGAACATAAATAAGATAAAAGTTAACTATGTAAATGAAAGGAAATAAAATGTATAAACTTGATATTAATGAAAGCAAAACTTAAGCATTATAAAAATACAAAGAGAAAAAGCAAGAGTATGATCTTGATCTGGAAACCAAGATGCCTAAATGCATAGCAAATGCCTCCTTTTATTGGTTAAAATTGGGAACTATTGATTTGATGACTAATCGATGATTGGGTGACCAATTCTTCACTTGGTAACAATCCTTATGTTCTATTGTCCACCTAAAACGTCATTGATAATATCAGAATTCAAACCACTTGAAAACATGAAAGTTCTAGAAAATTCTGTTAGCTTTCCAAGAAAACAAAAGTGAGGTTATTTGGACATAAATGGTGTCAAGGTTAAAAGGTTACACTAATAGTGCAAAAATAAGTATAGTGTAAACTCAACATGGACCTTAATATTTGAATTTGATATTTATAGAATACTAACATGTTTTGAATTTGTTATTTGTTCACTTTTAATATTTTGCTTGTTAAATGGTTAATCTAGATTTATGTTGTATAACACTTGGTACAACAAATACTTGACACTTTCATAGCTCATACTATATAGTATAATCGACACCTTAGTTATAAAAGGAACTTGATTTATTGTTAACATAAATTATAATCATAAATGCTTGACAACATTTACAAGTATTAACATTAATCGAATAAGATAACTAATATAATCAGGTTAACAATTTATAATTTGATTGGAACTTTCTTTGTGTGTGGTTTCCAATTAAATAATAAGAGTTTATGTTATACTTGTTTGACATACCATTAGTGGATCCTTTAACCTTGACATTTATTGTTATTATTGTTTAATCCTTATATTAATCTTTCATCTCAAAGTTCTCATTAACTTCTTCTTTTTCTTTACTACTGCTACTACTACTACTACTATTGCTATTGCTACTGCTACTACTAGTGTTATTGTTACTATTGTTTTTATATTATTGTTATCTATAATTTATACAATTAATCTTTTTGTGGTTCGACCCCGGTCTTGTCAGGTTACTTATTACTTCAACGCTCCTATACTTGGGAGAAGACATTAATCTTTTGGTCATGTGAAGTTTTTAGTACCTTTATTGGGGATGTAAATTTTTGTATAAATTATAATATTTAATTTATTTTCTCTTTTCACTTTTCTTGTATATAACTTTGTTTCTTTTCTTTTGTTTCTCCTTCTTTTGTTTTCTTTTTCTTTTTATTCTATTCCTATATATGCATAAAAGTGTGGTCATGTACATTAAGTGGTAGACTTTATAGGGTATTCTTATTATTTTCAAAAAATATGGTCGAAGAAGATAACTAGTCACTTCATAATGAGAATAACCGTGTTAAAATACTTAGAGATTATATGAATCCCAAAAGAACAAGTGCACCATCATGTACAGTTTTCCTCTCTGATGCATCTCATTTTAATTTTAAGCTAGATATTATTCAACTTTTACCTTCTTTGCATGTCTTAGATTTAGAAAATCCATGCTTGCATTTAAGAGAATTTAAGGAGGTTTGTAAAACCTATAATGACTCAAATTGTAACATGAATACCATTAAATTAAAGCTTTTTTTTTTTCATTAAATGATAAAGCTAAAACATGGCTATAAAATTTAAGACAAGGATCCATTCGTGTTTGGGATGAAATGCAAGAACAGTTTTTAAAGAATTTTTTACCTTCTCATAGAACAAACTCTTTTGAAAGACAAATCACCACTTTCTCTTGAAAAACAAGAGAAACATTTTATTAATGTTGGGATAGATGTCGAGACTTACTTAATACTTGCCCTCATCATGGTTTTGAAAAATGAAGATTGGTTTTATATTTTTATGAAGGTTTAACAACTAAAGATAGGCAAATAGTTGAATTGATGTGCAATAGAACCTTTGAAGATAAGGACCCTAATGAAGCAATGGAGTACCTAGACTTGCTAGCTGAAAATGCTTAAAATTAGGACACTATAGGCATATATAAGACGCCAAGTAAAATCCAATCTGATACATCTAATGGAGGTATATATAACCTTATGAAAGATTATAACCTTCAAGCCAAGTTTATATTTTTAACTAGAAAAGTTGAGATACTAGAATTGAAAAAGAGTGGTAAATTAAAATCTATTCAAGACATTAAGTGTTAAATCTATGAAACAAATGAACACTCAACCAATGACTGTCCAACCTTGTCTTCTTTTAAGGAATGTCTCCATGAATAAGCTCATGCTTTAAATAGTTTTTAAAGGCCCAATTATAACCCATACTTGTAAATATACAATACTGGTTGAAGAAATCATCTAAATCTCAATTGAAAAAGTGATAATACACAAACTTTACAACCCCAGTTTCAAGCATATCATAATTCTCATGGATATGCACCTTTTTATGCTCCATATCCCAAAAGAGATTTTGAGGAAACTTTGTATGCATTCATTAAAAAGTAAGAGACAATCAACACTCAACTTGCTTAAAGCATAACATATTTTAAAAATATTCTTATAAAATTCACATCTATTCTTAGTTTTCATAAAAAAGTAAGTTTTCATCTCAACCATAGCAAAATCCCAAGGGGCGATACAATGCAAATACAAGTAGTTCTGGAAGGTAACAAATATATCAAGTCACATCAGTCATCATTTTTCATAGTGGTAAGGTTATTCAAATTCAATTCTTAAACCTTGTGAGGAAGATGATGAGTCAGTCTTTGAGAGTAAGGAATGGGTTGAATCTGAATATTGCAAAGAAAAGACTAATTTCTCACCAACACTTTTATTTTCTCATACCATGACCAAACATGAAGAAATCAAGGATGAAAAAGATAATGAAAATATTCATGCGGATTTTTTTTCTAAAGTGACAACAGATTTGACATTCAACATCACACTAGTTAATGATTACTTTCCTAACAAATCCTTACTTTCTCTTAGTTCAATGCCTTGGTTTGCTAAAAATATCAATTTTCTTGCTTTATGATTTTTGCCAACTTACTAGAGTACCGAAGACAGGAAAATTTTTGAGCGACATGCAAAATTTTTATTAGGATGACCCTTATTCAATTATTATCTTGATCAAATATTTCAAAGATGCATTCCTGACAATAAGATAAGTAGTGTCATTAAATTTAGTCACTCTGAGGCATGTGAGAGCATTTCTTATCAAAGAAAACAATTTTAAAAATCTTACAATGTGAATGTTATTTGCTCACCATGTTCAAAGATTCATATGCATTCTTCAAAACTTGTGAAAATTATCAAAAGGTGAGATTTATTTCAAAACACAAAGTGTCTTTAGATAATCTTCTATTGACTCTTATGTCTCATCATATTGGATATATAAATTATGCAATTCATGACTTATGAACCCATTTTCATAAAGAACATGCTTGGTATAGTCTTGGGAATCTAACTAAAAAAAAGGACCTATTTGCCAGTTTTTAAGAAAACTAGATAGGAAGCCTATCCCTGACTCGTAGAGGGCGTTTAAACCATTATTGGACGTAAAACTAAAGGAAGATGTGAGCCATAATCACAACTACATGTAGATATATATATATATATATATGTTTTTTCAAAAATAAATAAATAAATAAAAAGAGAGTGTGTGTGTGTGAGAGACTCCAGCTGACCTATATATAGGTGATATGATTGCCTTTTTAATTTCTCATTTATAAAATCCTCCCTTCCTTCCTTTCATTTCTACTCAACCCATACATTTAACAAATATAGAAGTGTGTAGAAATGACAAGTTCCTCAAGTCATCACATAATAAATGTTTGTGTTTTTGATGGATTTAGTCCTGAGAAAGAAAAGAAGTTTTTTGAATTAGCAAATTGTCTTGGTCAGGTGCTAGCTGAGACAAAGATTCATTTAATGTGTAGGGGAGACAGTCTTGGGTTAATGGGAGGTGTGTCAACAGCTGTATTTTTAGGATGTAGTCAAGTTTTGGGGGTCATCCCCGAAGCTTTAGCATAAGGGGACATCATTGAAAGAACAATTGGAGAGAAGCTGTATGTCTCCACAGTGTTTGCTCGAATAAATGGAATGTTTAATCATTTTGATGCCTTTATTGCCTTAGCAAGTGGCCTGAGCATATTGGAAGAGATCTTTTATATTTCCTTTTGGGCTCAACTGCATATTCACCATAAACTCATAGGTCTGTTAAATATTAATGGTTATTATGAAAGTTGTTGTCATTTCTTGCTCATACTTTAGAACATGAATTTCTATCATCTTCAACATGACAAATCATAATCTCTACTGCTACTACTGAACAATTGATTGACCCACTTACAATCTTTCATTCTTGTAGTTGATCCCTCCATGAGTCGTATAAATTGGTCATCTATGGAAAGCCATAAAAAACTTAGATTGGCTTTGAGTCTTTATTTGTGAATCTTTATGTCTTTTTCTTTTATTATTCTATTTTGTTGTTTCTTATATTTATTTACGTGTGTTTTAGGTTTGTTAGTGTTTGTTATTTCAGGTGATGTCTTCTATACTTTATCTTTCTACGTTTGAACATTGAGAACAATGTCTCCTTTTGGTCGGGAGAGAGGGTAGTAGTTGACAAAAAAAACTAATTGTGTTTTCTATTTTATAAAGCATGTGCAAAATTATTGTTACTAGGACAACAGAGTAAATGAGCACTTTTGTTAAAATGACTTTTAAGACGCATCTTAGTAACCATTCTACGTAAGGTCTATCATAATGCTTCTTGAAATATTTAGGTTTACAAACTCTCGCATTATTATCACATAATTCTACTCATATACTCATTTAACATGTATTCTTAAACCTTAATTTTCACACAAACATACTTTAACATATGATTATGGGTTGTGCATTGGATTATAATATTATTTATATTCTTCTATTAAAGGTAACAACTAAGAGAAATGGATAGTATAAAATTTGAAAAAAAGCAAAAAAGAAAGATGATAATAAAAATATAGATAAGTTTGGTTTTGTTGTCTCCCTAACCTTAGTAATTAAACCTAAAAGAGTGTTTTAACATCTAATACCTTAAAATCAATTGACTTGGGAGTATTGACCTAACGCTTGTTACATAGATTGAGGAGAAAAGTAAGAAAATCAAATATTGTACTATTTACACATCAGTATCGATAACCTGAATTACTAAGCTCATAGAAGTGTCTCACACCTAATGCCCTAAAACCAAGTGGTATGAGAGTCATTAGCTGAAAGCTCGTTACATGAGTTAAAGATGCATGGTGTTTTAAGGTATATGCATATATATTAAAAAATAAGAAAAAAAATCGCAACCCAAAAACGTTAACCTTAAACATTAGAATAAAAATTTTATTTTCTTCCAAGAAAAGCCCCATAACTATATGTTGATATATTAAGCACAAAAAAAAGGTTTATTAATATCTTGTTCAAGAGGTATCAAGCATATATATAAATTTAATGAGAGTTTATTTATCTAGATAGATTAATGAAACTTGAATGATGAATACCTTGCTTTGTGGAATTTTCAAATTGTTTTTATATTTTAACACTTTGATTACTAGGGATTAGTAATAAGCTAGTTAGAAGGTGTGATTAGTACTTAAAAGTGCATTTTTATCAAGGTCTTATATCATTATTTTGCTTGTGAAGTATTAATAACTCCTTAACTAAAGCATGTTTTATAATAACATATCTAATAATATAAGATACCTTTAACTTGTGGTAAATATTCATTTTAAATACAGGCTTATCGTATAAATAAAAGAATTGATTGATGAGTTTAAGAACTGAAATTGAAATGACAGAGAGATGACCAAACTTAGAAAAGCAATGCTAATGCAGTCTAAATCGAAACACTGTTTAGTAATTGGGTCATATTTAGAGCTATAAATCTAAGATTTATATCTATTTTATATGAATGAAAAGGTAAGATATAAGCCTACAACCATGGAGCTCAAAATTTTAAAAGGCCATTTTTAAGTCTAAAGTATAGCAACAACAAAGAAGTCCGAATATGTCCTGCAGCCTGAACATTGTTCTGTATTTGACCCATATATAAAGTTTTAAATGTCCAAATGACCTTCTTTTTTTCTTGGAAAGTTGAGAGAATTTCCTACAACTTTCATGTTTTTAAGTGGTTCCAATTCTAATATTATTAATGATGTTTTAGGAAGACAAGAGAAGATAAGGATTGTCACCAAGTTAAGAGTTGGTCATCCACTCATCAATTAATCTTCAAATCAATAGTTTCCAATTTTGGTCTATAAAAGAAGGCATTTGCCATGCATTTTGGCATTTTAGTTTTCAAATCAAGATCATGCTCTTGCTTTCCTTTGTATTTTTGTAATGCTTAAGTTTTGCCTTCATTAATATCAAGTTTATGCATTTCATTTCTTTTCATTTACTGAATTAACTTTTATCTTATTTATGTTCTTATCTTGTCAAGGTGAAAAGGTTACACTAATAGTGTAAGAATAAATATAATGTAAACTCAATATGGAGCTTAATGTTTGATGCTAATATGTTTTGTATTTGTTATCTTGCTCACTTTTAATACATTGCTTGTTAAATGGTTAATCTAGATTTATGTTGTATAATACTTGGTACAAGAAATACTTAACACTTTCATAGCCCATACTAGACACTTGAGCTATGAATGAAACTTGATTTATTGTTAATATAAGTTATAGTCATGAATACCTTGACATTTGTTATTATCATTATTTAATCTTTATATTAATCTTCTATCTCAAAGTTCTCATCAACTTCTTCTTTTTTTAATTACTACTATTACTACTATTACTACTACTACTACTACTACTACTACTATTACTGTTGTTGTTGTTGTATTATCATTATCTATAATTTATACAATTAACCTCTCTATGGTTTGACCTCGGCATTGCTAGGTTATTTATTACTTTGACACTTCTGCATTGGGAGAAGATATCAATCTTTTAGTCGTATCACCAAGGCATTGCACTAAGAGAAAGCAAGGACTCGTTAGGAAAGTAATTATCGATTGACATGACGTCGAATGTCGAATCTATTATCACTCTTGACAAAAGATTCGCATCAATATTTAGTGCCTTTTTCATCCTCGATTACTTCCTATTTGATCATGACATGAGAAAATACAAGTGCTGATGAGACATCAATTTTTTCTTTGCAATGTTTAGATTCAACTCCTTCCTTACCCTCAGAGATTGACTCATCATCTTTCTCACAAGGATCAAGAATTAGTTTTTGAATAACCTTTCCACTATAAAGAGTGATGATAGATCTGACTTGATTCATATGTTGGCTTCTAGAACTAGTTGCATTGTATTGCCCCTGAGATTTTACTGTGGTTGAGATAGAAACTTACCTTTCTCTTAAAAACTAAGAGCAGATGTGATTTTGTAAGAATATCTTTAAAATCTATAATGCTTTGAGCAAGTTGAGTATTAATTGTCTCTTGCTTTTCAATGAATGCATACAAAGTTTTCTCAAAATCTTGTTTTAGGAGGTGGAGTATAAAAAGATGCATATCCATGAGAATTTTAAAAATCATGATGTGCTTGAAATAGTGGTTATGAAGTTTGTGCATCATTATTATTACTCTTTCAACTAAAATTTGGATGATTTTTCTAACCAAGGTTATACGTTTGTAAGTATGGGTTATGATTGCTCATTTGAAAACTATTTAAAGCATGAGATTATTCATGGATACATTCCTTAAAAGAAGGCAAGGTTGGACAATCATTGGTTGAGTGTTTATTTATTTCACATATTTGACACGCAATGTCTTGAATAGATTTTAATTAACCACTCTTTTTCAATTCTAGTGCCTTGACTTTTCTAACTAAAGATGCAAACTTGGCTTGAAGATCATGATCTTCCTTAAGGTTGTACATACCTCTATTAGATATATGAGGTTGGATTTTACTTGGCGTCTCATACATGTCTATAGTGTCCCAATCTTCAGTATTTTCAACTAACAAGTCTAGATACTCCATTGCTTCATTAGGGTCTTTATCTTTAAAGGTTCCATTGCATATCAATTCAACCATTTTCCTATTTTTAGGTGTTAAGCCTTTATAAAAATATAAAACTAATCTTCATTTTTCAAAACTATGATAAGGGCAAATATTAAGCAAGTCTCGATATCTATCCCAACATTGATAAAATGTTTCTCCTGATTTTTGAGTGAAAGTGATGATTTGTCTATTGAAAGAGTTTGTTTTATGAGAAGAGAAAAACTTTTTTAAAAACTATCATTGCATTTCATCCCAAGTATGAATAAATTTTGCTCTTAAATTTTGTAACCATGTTTTAGCTTTATCTTTTAATGAAAAAGAAAAAAGTTTTAATTTAATGGTGTTCATGCTACAATTTGAGTCATTATAGGTGTTACAAACCTCCTCAAATTTCGTTAAATGTAAGTATGGACTTTTTAAATCTAAGTCAAGAAAAAAAGGTTAAAGTTAAATAATGCGTTGCTTAAAATTTAAATGAGATACATTAGGGGGGAAGCTATTTATGATGGTACTCTTGTTCTTGTAGGATTCTTGTGATCTCTAAGTGTTCTAACACGGTTATTCTTGTTATTCTCATTATGAAATGACTTGTTATCTTCTTCAACCATATTTTCCGAAAATGATGAGGATACCCTATAAAGTCTAGTACTTCATGTATGTGACCATACTCTCATGTATGTGTAGGAATAAAATAAAAAGAAGAAGAAAATAAAAGAAATAAAGTTATATATAAGAAAAGTGAAAATAAAATAAATATTATAATTTGTATAAAAACTTACCTCCCTGGCAACGTCGCTAAAAACTTGACAGGATCAAATGATTGATGTCTTCTCCCAAGTGCAGGAGTGTCAAAGTAATAAATAACTCGGTAAGATTGGGGTCGAACCATAGAGAGATTAATTGTATAAATTATAAACAATAATAATATAACAACAATAATAATAGCAGTAGTAGTACTAATACTACTACTAATAATAATAGTAATAATAATAATTCTAATAATCATAGTAGTAGTAATAGCAGTAGTAATAGTAGTAATAATAATAATAATAGAAGAAAAAGAAAATGAAAAAGAAGAAGTTGATGAAAACTTTGAGATGAAAGATTAATGTAAGGATTAAATAATGATAACAACAAATGTCAAGGTTAGAGTATTTACTAATGTTTTGTAAAAAAAGTATAGGAGGTTCCAATCAAATTATAATTTGTTAGCATGATTACATTAATTGTCCTATTCGATTAATGCTAATACTTGTAAATGTTATCGAGCATTTATGATTATAACTTATGTTAACAACAAATCAAGTTTCTTTCATAGTACAGGTGTCGGTTACTCCATACAAAATGGTTTATGAAAGTGCTAAGGATTTGTTGTACCAAGTGTGATGTAACATAAATCTAGATTAGTGATTTAACAAGCAAAATATTAAAGAGTGAACAAGATAACATATACAAAACATGTTAGTATCAAACATTAAAGTCCATGTTAAGTTTACACTATACTTATTCTAACACCATTGGTGTAACCGTTTCATCTTGACATAATAAACTTAGCTTAACATAATGAAAGAAAGAAATATAAATACATAAGATAAGAGTATAAATAAGATAAAAGTTAACTAAGTAAAGAAAAGGAAATGAAAGGCATAAACAAGATATTAATAAAAGAAAAACTTATGCATTACAAAAATATAAAAAAAGAAAGTAAGAGCATGATCTTGATCCGGAGACCAAGATGCCTAAATGCCTTCTTTTATAGGCTAAAATGCATTGACATCTCTTTTCTAAGTTTGACAATCTCTTTGTCCTTTCAATTTTAGTTCTTAAACTCATTAATCAATTCTTTCATTTATGTGATAGGTTTGCATTTAAAATGAACATTTATTATAAATTAAAGGTATCTTATATTATTAGATATGTTAGTATAAAACATGCTTTAGTTAAGCAGTTATTGATACGTCAAGTGCAAAATGATGATATAAAACCTTGATAAAAATGCACTTTTAAGTACTAATTACACCCCCTAACTAGTTTATTACTAATCCCTAGTAATCAAAATATTAAAATAGAAAAATAATTTGTAAATTTCACAAAATAAGGTATTTATCATTTAACTTGTATTAATCTATTCGGATAAACAAACTCTCATTAAATTTATATATCTGCTCAATACCTCTTAAACAATATATTAATAAACCTTTCTTTTATGCTTAATATATCAACAAATAGTGATGGGGCTTTACTTGAAAGAAAACAAAAATTTTCTTTTAATGTGTAAGGTCTTAGGTTGAATTTTTTTTATTCTTCTTTTTTTATTTTTTTAAATATATATATACATATAACTTTAAATATGATGTATCTTTAACACATGTACCAAGCTTTTGGCTAATGACTTCTAGACCTATTGGTCTTAAGGTAATAGATGTTGAGACACCCCTACGAACTTAGTAACTTGGGTTGCAAATATTGATACATAGATAGTGCAATGTTTAATTCCCTTAAGCATTTCTCCACACCCCATGTAACAAGCATTAGGTCAATAGCTCCCATGTCAGTTGACTTTAGGGTATTAAGTGTTAAAACATCTCTTCAGACTTAATTGCTTAGGTTAAGGAGGCTACAAAACCATACTTATCTATATTTTTGTTATCATCATTTTTTTTTTGCAAATTATATACTATCCTTTTTCTTTAGTTGTTACCTTTTCCTTTAGTTGTTACCTTTAATAAGAGAATATAAATAATGTTCAACCATATCACTAAATATACTGAGCATGCATCTTTGAAACGTGACTGGTGCATTACATAATCCAAAAGGCATCCTTCGTTATGCAAAAGTACCAAATAGATATGTGAAAGTAGTCTTCTCTTGATTTTCTAATGCAATGTCAATTTAGTTATAACCTGAATAGCCATCTAGGAAACAATAAAATTCATGACTTACAACTCTTTTTAGGATTTGATACATGAAGGGCAAAAAAAAAAGATCTTCTCTAGTCATTGAATTAAGTTTTATATAGTCGATGCACATGCGCCAACCGGTAACAGTCCTAGTGGGAATTAACTTATTATTCTCATTTTTTATCACAGTGACTCTAGACTTCTTGGGTAGGACTTACCCATTTGTTATCAGAAATAGGATAAATGATTCCATTATCTAGAAGCTTAATAACTTCATTTTTTACTAATTTTTTCATATTAGGATTGAGCCTTTGTTGCATTTCCCTAAAGGGTTTAACATTTTCCTACAAATAAATTCTGTGTATACAAATCAAAGGACTAATTCCTTTTATGTTAGCTATGGTCCATCCTAATGCATTTTTATGCATTTTCAAAGTTTGTAATAACTTTCCTTCTTGATGTGCACTAAATTTGGAAAAGATTATTACGGGAAAAGTTTTATTTTCTCCTAAAAATGAATGTTTGAGATTGAATGGCAAAGACTTAAAATTAGGCTTGGGTGGTTAAACACTTAAAGGTATAGACTGAATTGATCATGGTGGCAATTCCTTAATTTGTGGTCTCCAATTACTTGCCTTTAATTCTTTCTGAAAATAAATCATTTGCAACTCATCAGATTCATCAATCTCAATTTCACTAGAAGTGGTTTGAAATTGATCATGAATTAATTTTTTTTAGTAAATTTCACTTCCTGTAAATCATTATCATCTTCAGGTTGCTTCCAAATGTTGAAAATATTCATCTCCAATGTCAGGTTTCTAATTGATAGCTTCATTTGTCCATTTCTACAATTAATCAATGCATTAAAAGTTGCAAGAAATTAAAGTCCTAAAATAACAGGAAATGAATTACATACTTTAACAGGTTGTGTGTCTAAGAAAATAAAATCCACATGATAAATGAATTTATCGACTTGTACTTACACATCTTCAATTATTTATTTAGGCACTTTTATAGATTTATCGGCAAGTAAAAGGGTTACAGAAGTTGGTTTTAACTCACCTAGATTGAGACTTTGAAAAACTAAATATGGAAGTAAATTCACATCAACTCCAAAATCAAGTGAGGCTCTTTCAATTTTATGTTCTTTAATAAAGCAAGAAATTATAAGACAACTAGGGTTTTTATATTTCAAAGCATTATTATTTTGAAGAATGACACTTACTTATTTAGCTAAAAAGACTTTCTTTTTCATATTCAATTTTCTCTTCACAGTGCATAGATCTTTAAAAAATTTAGTATAGGAAGGAACCTATTTAATAGCATCCAGCAAAGGTATATTGATTCTTACATGTTTGAAAGCTTCAAAGATTTTAGAGTTGTGATTGACTTTCTTTTGTTTGGTTATGACATGGGGAAATGGAAGTGCTAGTGGGGAATTACTCTTTTCTTTGCAATTTTCAAATTCAACCCTTTCCTTACTCTCAGAAATTGAATCACCATCTTTCTCATAAGGTTCAAGAGTGAGTTTTTCAGTAACCGTAATTGTGAAGAGTAGTGACTGATTTGACTTAATCCATGTGTTGGCTTTTAGAACTACTTGCATTTGCATCATATTGCCCCTTGAGATTTTATTGTGGTTGAGATGGAAACTTACCTTTCTCTTGAAAATTAAGAGTATATGTCAATTTTGTAAGATTATCTTTAAAATCTATCATGTTTTGAGCAAGATGAGTATTGATTGTCTCTTGCTTTTCAATGAATGCATGCAATATTTTCTTAAAATTTCTTCTAGGAGGTGGAGTATAAAGAGGTACATATCCATGAGAATTTTAGAAATTATAGTGTGCTTGAAATGGTGGTTATGAAGTTTGTACATTGTTATTATCAATCTTCCAAATGAAATCTGGGTGATTTCTCCAACCAGGGTTGTATGTTTGTGAGTATGGGTTGTGGTTGGGCCTTTAGAAACTATTTAAAGCATGAGCTTGTTCATGGAGACATTCCTTAAAAAAAGGCAAGGTTGGACAGTTATTGGTTGAGTGTTCATTTGTTTCACATAATTGACACACAATGTTTTTAATAGATTTTAATTGACCACTCCTTTTCAATTCTAATGCCTCGACTTTTCTATCTAAAAATATAAACTTGGCTTAGAGGTCATGATATTCCCTAAGGTTGTACTACCTCCACTAGATGTATGAGGTTGAGTTTTACTTGGTGCCTCGTAAGTATCCGTGATGTCCTAATTTTGAGCATTTTTAGCTAATAAGTGTAAGTACTCCATTGCTTCATCAAGGTTTTTATTTTTAAAAGTTCTATTGCACATCAATTCAACTATTTGCCTATCTCTAGGTGTTAACTCTTCATAAAAATATGAAACCAATCTCCATGTTTTAAAACCATGATGATGACAAGTATTAAGCAAGTATCGATACCTATCCCAATATTGGTAAAATGTTTTTCCTCGTAATTGAGTGAAAGTGGTGATTTATCTTTTGAAAGATTTAACTATGTGAGATGAGAAAAACTTCTTTAAAAACTGTTGTTGCATTTCATCCCAATCATGAATGGATCCTGGTTTCAAATTTTATAGCTATGTTTTAACTTTATCTTTTCATTAAAAAGGAAAAAGCTTTAATGTGATGGTGTTCATGTTATAATTTGAGTCATTATAGGTGTTACAAACCTCCCTAAATTCTTTTAAATGCAAGTATGAATTTTCTAAATCTAAGCCATGAAAAGAACGTAAAAGTTGAATAGTACCCGACTTAAAATTAAAATGAGATACGTCAGAAAAAAAAAACTATGCAGATGGTGCACTTGTTTTTATGAGATTTATATAGCCTCTAAGTATTCTAACACGGTTATTCTCATTATTCTCATTATTCTCATTATGAAGTGACTGGTTATCTTCTTCGGCCATATTTTCTGAAAATGATGAGGATTCCCTACAAAGTCTATCATTTAATGTACATGACCACTCTCTTATGCATATGTGAGAATAGAATAAAAGGAAGAAGAAAACAAAAGAAGGAGAAAACAAAAGAAATTAAGTTATATACATGAAAGGTGAAAAAAGAAAAGAAAATAAAATAAATAATATAATTTATATAAGAACTTACCTCCTCGGCAACGGTGCCAAAAACTTGACACAACCAAAAGATTGATGTCTTCTTCCAAGTGTAGGAGTGTCGAAGTAATAAATAACTCGACAAGACAGGGAATGAAACATAGGGAGGTTAATTATATAAATTATAGATAACAATAATACAACAACAACAACAACAACAATAGTCACAATAATAATAATAATAATAATAATAATAGTAGTAAAGAAAAAGAAGTTGATGAGAACTTTAAGATGGAAGATTAACGTAAGAATTAAACAATGATAATAATAAATGTCAAAGTTAGATGATCCACTAATAATATATCAAACAAGCATTGTATAAATTCTTATTATTCAATTACAAACCACACATGAAAGAGATTCAAATCAAATTATAAATTGTTAACATGATTACATTAGTTATCTTATTCGATTGATGCTAATACTTGTAAATCTTGTCAGACATTCATGATTATAACTTATTTTAACAACAAATCAAGTTCCTTTCATAGCTCAGATGTCGGTTATACCATACAGTATGAGTGATAAGAGTGCCAAGTATTTGTTGTACTAGGTATTATATAACATAAATCTAGATTAGTCATTTAACAAGCAAAATATTAAAGAGTGAACAAGATAACCCATATAAAACATGTTAGTATCAAACATTAAAGTTCATATTAAGTTTACACTATACTTATTCTTACACCATTAGTGTAACCTTTTCACCTTGACATAACAAACTTAGCTAAACATAATGAAGGAAAGAAAAATAAATAAATAAAATAAGAATATAAATAAGATAAAAGATAATTAAGTAAATGAAAGGAAATAAAAGGCATAAACTTGATATTAATGAAAACAAAACATAAGCAATTCAAAAAATACAAAGAAAGAAAGCAAGAGCATGATCTTGATCTGGAAACCAAGATGCCTAAATGCATGAAAAATGCATCCTTTTATAGGAAAAAAATTAGGAACTATTGATTTGATGACTAATTGATGAGTGGGTGGCCAACTCTTAACTTGGTGACCATCCTTATCTTTTTTTGTCTTCCTAAAACATCATTGATAATGTCAGAATTTGAAACTACTTAAAACATAAAAGTTGTAGGAAATTGTTTACGCTTTCTAGGATAAAAAATTAAGATCATCTGGACTTCTAGAACTCTAAATATGAGCCAGACACTGAATAGTGCGCGGGTTATAGGATATATTTAAACTTCTTTGTTGTTGTTATAATTTAACTTGAAAATGACCTTTTTAAATCTTGGGCTCCATATGAGAGTTGTAGGCCTATATCTTACCTTTCCATCTATATATAGTAGACCTAAATTTGAGATCTACAACTTTATATATGACTCAATTACCGAATAATGTTCCAATTTGGACTGTACCAACATCTTCTTTCTAAGTGTGGCATCTTTTTATCCTTTCAATTTCAGTTCTTAAATTCATCAATCAATCCTTTTATTTATGTGATAGACTTTAATTTAAAATAAATATTTACCACAAATTAAAGGTATCTTATATTATTAGATATGTTATTATAAAACATGTTTTAGTTAAGGAGTTATTGATACTTCAAGTGCAAAATGATGATATAAAATCTTGATAAAAATACACTTTTAAGTACTAATCATTCATCATATCAAGTTAATAAAAAATCCTATAACTAGAATAGATCAAGTCTATATTCACAAGAAAACCAAAGTTCTAAAACCTAGCCCTATAACAAGAACTATGACTCACAACCCATCCTCATTTCCTAATCTTGGAAAACTACCATGCTCATTTCACATAAAAGAAAAGAACATATATTAAAGACTAAGATTAGAAGGAAAAAACCAAATTAGACTAAGACTAAAGGAAAAAACCAAATGGCTTGCTATTGCATTTTCACAAAAGAGAAAAGAAAACAAGAACCTATAACTTGCTAAAAATCCTCTTAATTGAAGAGGAACCTCCCTCATGTTTTTCTACTTTATCTCTTGTACGAAACTATACCTATAAGCCAAAGCTACTCCTATACAATGTTTTATGATAGAGAGACATTTGAGCAAAGGGATGAAAGGATGATGAAGACCTTTAAAGCTCATGGTTCCTCATGAGAAGAGAATAAGAAAAGAACATGCAACTCTAACTTAAACAAAAATCTAAACTTAAAGCCATGGAAGGAACAGTAGGCAAGCATACAAACTTATGTCCAAACATAAACTAAATATCTAGAGCAAAGAAAGAAACATGTTTAAAACAATATAAGCAATAGATGCCAGGTTTGAATATAGAAAGGAAGAAAAAGTTGAAACTTGTACCTGTAGATCTTGCACATAAAAATAAAGTACAAACTGACGGATAGTCGTTACCTTTTTCTATGCCTCTAATGACCCAACAAAAGCCTTCCTCTCTCTTTCTCATCATTAAGAGCATTTTTGAAACTCTTTAGAGCTTGTTAAATTCCAATTTAGCAAGGTAGGATAGACTATAGTTAATCTCATATCTCTTTGTCGTTACTTTCTTTTCTATTTTTCTACTCTTAGCCTTCTTCTTGTCCTCTGTTTTCTTTTGTCTTTACTCTCTCTTTTCTTTTCGTTAACCTCTATGTTTCTTTCCTCACCATCTATTTTTTTCTTCTCTCTTTTTTCTTTTCATCTCTCTCTATTTGTTTTTCTCCTCCTTCTATTTTTTCTTTTTTTTTCTTCTCCTATTTTTATACTCTTTTCCCTTTCCCTATTTCTTTTCTACAGCTTGTTTATATAGCTATACCAAAACTTGGAGACCACTTCAACATCCTCTCATTTTAACCGTAGGTGCTAGGGATAAAATCTTAACCCTTAAATGATGGTAAGGATGCTCTCTTTCTCTTTTTTCAAAGCTGGCATAGTAAGGTATAAAATAATTTTCCTTGCTAATATCATGAATTGTAGCTGCAAACCAAACATGAAAAAAGGTGATACTTGTACAGACCAAGCTGACCCAATGATGCAAAGACAAGAGAATCAAGAAGGAGTGGTTAAAAAGAAGGGAAAACCTTCTCTTTCCTGCCACTACTTTTCTTCCTGTTTATAACAAGTTTGTTGCATGTAGAATGCCAATTCATTCTTTATACAGTGCTATTAATTAACCCTGGTTTGGGTCATCATCGATCTAGTTTATTGTGGGTCGAGATACAGCTTAACTATTTTGTGCCACCCCTAACCCAATTATAAGTTTTATTTAGGCCAACAACCTAGTTCCTATTAGGGCAAGTCACGACCCATTTACTTTGAGGTCAATCTTGATCTTTTTTTGTCTAGGGCGATCTAGATCCAGCTATTATAAGGCCTATCAAGACTCATTTTTGCTTGGGTTTGAACACAACTCTACTGTCTTTGGAGTGTCAAGACCTAGTTCCTTTGGGCGGTCAATATCTAGTTTTTTTGAACAGTTAAGACCCAACTTCTTATGGTTCCAAACTCAACCCAACTATCTTTGGGGCCAGTTAAGATGCATTTTTACTTGGGCTCAAACTTGGCCCAGTTGCTTTTAAGGCCAATCAAGACTCCTTTTCTTTAGGGTTGAAAGGACCCATTTTTGCTTGGGTCCACACTCGACCTAACTACCTTTGGTGTCTGTCAAGATCCATTTTCTTTGGGGCTAGTAGGACCCATTTTTGCTCGAGTCCAAATCTGACCTAGCTATCTTTAAGGCCAGTTAAGACTCTTTTTCTCATGGGTTTGGACACTACCTGATTACTTTTTTAGGTCTAATTAGGCCCAGCCAAGGTGAGCTTAGACCATAGGATTGGGTTGAGCCCAAACCTAGTATATTTTATTATATTATATTTTTTCATTATTTTTTTTAATATAAAAAAAATCCAAAAAATCCTTTCAAAATTGTATGCTTTTTTTTTCATATGTTTTTCTATCATTTTTTATTTTTCTTTATAGGTCCCAAAAATAAGTAACATTAATGAATAACAATAATCATATTGAAATTACTTTGCAGCCTCTTCACCCAAGAATAAGACAATGATCAAAAGCTATAAATAACTCTTCAACTACTAGGTAAAGATTTAAGGTTTTTAATAAAAGAAAAAAATAATATCATTTTAACATATAAATACCCTAAATTTCATAACTTGAAGCTCTTTAAGCATATTTATTCTTTATTTTCTCTATAAATTTATTAATTTTATTACCAAGTATTCTTAAACACGTCAAACAAAGACCTTTTATAGATATTCAAAGATATTCATCGAGAGAGTTTTTCAAAGCTATTTTAAGAGTCACTTAACCAATTCCATATTTCAAACATCCAAAAAACTTTATAAACTGAACTTATTTGAATATTGGTATAAACTTGTAATAATAAACTAAATATTATAATAACTACTATATAACAATTTTGGATAGCATGATCCAATGAATTGAATCACATTAAACATGTTTGTCTAATTAAATCTTAATTGTCGATTATATCTTTTTTCTTACTTAAATTGGATGTTAAAACTTAATTTATTATAAATTGATAATATTTTTAAGATTTTAAGTTAAAATGATTATTTGATATAATATTAAAATTATAATAATTAAACAATCATAAATTTAAATTTAATCACCTTCATTCTCACTAATTATGAATTGAGATTATTCTTTAAGAAGCTGTATATATAACTTATTAATAATTCCATTATTTTGAATATGTGGGGTTTCCAATAATGTTAATACGGTGTTCTAAGGTGGTGCCAAGAAGCATGGAAAAGGAACCTGGTTCTCGTGTACCATTCCATTTTTATTTATTTTATTTATTATATTCGTGATTGCTGTAGGCATCTCTCGCGAGGCGATATAATTATTATAATTTTTTTTCTTTCTTATTTAATTTTTTAGATGGCAATTCCTATTATTATAGGAACCAAGTTTGACGATTTTTTCCAACTCCCCTGTAGATTTGCAATGGTTAATTGCAAGCCGGGTAACATTTCTAACTTGTGATATATTCAAGAGCAGTTTTCATGTGTAGTTTTACTGCAATTAATGTATTATTAGTTAAGGCATAAACAAATCTAATTAAGTTGCCTGCATAAAAGCGGAAAACAATATAGTTTTTGATAAATTATTTAAATTTACCTTGAATTTTAAGTCAAACTAAACTTAGCTTTTGAACTTTATTTTTTTTTTAATTGAATGCCATGAACTATTTTTGAATAAAATATCGATTTTTCGTCCAAATTTCCATCTCTTTGTATTTTTCTTTTAAATCATGTGTTTTCACAACACATGCCATGTTTCCAAATATAATAGATGGTCAAAATTAATTGAAAAAACCTTTTTAAAAAAAATTAATAGTAACTTGACATACACAAATAAAAATTATTAAAGCTCAAGGAATCAGTTTAGTTTGACTAAGAGTTTGGGAATTTTTTTGACAATTTAGCTATCAATGCAATAGAATAATATTGTTTAAATGCTTAATTATGTTCTTGGGTTAGTTATTTACAGTTACAAAAGTGTAATAAGCGGCCAGGCATCCCTAAATGCTAGATTAGATCTATCAATCCTGTGAAGGAGAACATGGATTTAAGGGTAGATTTGGAGAGATCACTGTCAATGTTGTAGAAGCAGAAAGGTCTATTCGAAGAACTAACTGAACGGTAGAGGAATTTCAAGGAAAATGTCAAGGCCAATCCCTTGGCCTTTTTTCTTCAAAGGCATTACATATTTGTAATTGGCATCTTATTTATGAAAGGCAAGAGCTTATGCCAAGATTCAAGTCTCTAAAGCAGCTCTCTCTTTCTTTTTTTTCTTTTTTTTTTGTATGAAATCAAGAATATATAAACATAAGGAAACAGGTAAGAAGCGTAGGTTTAGCTACTTAGATTGTAACCAAGACCAAAGTCTAATGACATGAAAAAAAAGAAAAGCTCAATCCTACTGCCATAGCATCTGCCAAAAAATCCAACTAGAATCAGAACTTAACAGCCCAAGACGAGATGCATTCGTGGTTTATATATAGATCAGCAAATGCATGCCAACATAAAGCATCTAAATTTTTTATCCAACCTGCGGCAAAATAGACCAAATGCCATACGACATCATCCCAAATAGGTTGCTTTTCCTTGGACACTAAATTATTCATGGTATTCCACATAATCCAAACAATGTTACACATAAACCTCCCGTAAATATATCTTTCAAACTTACCGTGATTATACTTCAGAAAGCCTTGTTATTAACATTGAAGATCATCTAGGGCACAAGGCATTACCCAAGTCACGCCTCTCCAAGCTACAACTTTATTCTAGATTTTCCAAATCACAGGGTAAAGCATGAGAATACGGAAGACAATTTCAAAATGTTGTTCACAAAAAGGGGGCTCAAAATATGTGTCCTGACAAGGAAGACTCTAGTGTGGAGGCCATCATTTAGAGTCGGCCATAATATCATTTCTGTTTTCGAGGACAAATTGCTTTCCAAACGTCTATAACATAAGGTTTAGTTTCAACAAACCTTCTTCTATCAAGGGTAAGCATACAAGAGTTAATAGTGTATCCACCTTCCTTCCCCCATTCCCAAATTAGTTTATCTTTATTTGTTCGATAAATTCCTGCTAGATTTAGATCAAACATTAGCCTATAAAGCATCAGATTCTCTCCAGCTCTAAGGGTCTTATCCAATTCAGATTCCAGTGCCACACATCCTCTAGACAATATCCCATTTGACAAACATAGCCTGCTTTCAAGGAAGACAACTGAAATAAAGCAGGCTACAAGTTCGCTAAACAAAAATCAATCAGCCAAGTGCCTGTCCAAAAGTTTACCTAGTTACCCTTTCCAAGTTTGCAGCTATCTCTTATCAGGGTGCTATCATAATATTTGCTAGTAATGGTAGAGTAAATACCTTTACAAGTCACTGAGAGTCTTTTACTAAAGTGAGGTAGTCCATTGCTGAAGCTTGCTCTGTATTTTTTTTTTCTAATAAAATCAGTCCAGATAGCCTTGTAATTACAACCCAATTTCCAAATCCACTTGAAGAGGTGAACTTTATTTTTTGCCAAGACAAACCCGATGCCAAGCCATCCCTTACCTTTTTCTTTCACCATTGTTTTCCAAGCCTACATATGGATTTTCCTTTTGTCGATTGCCCCAGCATCTCTCTTCTTTCCAAGTGATACCTATATTATCATTGTGAATAAGGTCTTCAAATTCATCGCAGCAAAGCTCTTTGATCTGCCAAGAAACTTATGTTTGCATATGATATTAGTTGAGGAATCTGATTGTGGTTGAGATAATTTATTTTCCAGGATAAATTTTTAGATTGATGACTTAATTTTTAACTTGTTTTATACCGCTATGGTTGAAGATTAACCATTCCAATTTCAATTATACATGCATCAATTATATATAAGTCATTGTAACAATGACTCTAGCCCTTATATTAATAAATATTTTATCTATTATCATAAAACAAAAAACCTATAATCAGAAATTGATATTTAGCATGTAGCAAAGCCACTTATAGGTAAGTAAATAATAATAATAACAATAAAAAACCCTCTTATCCTTGGCATTAATCAAAATCAACATGTTAGCTCAGTAGTGGAAGGACTTGTTTCTTTCTTTTGTACTCGGATTCAAGTTTTATTATGCATGTTTGTCACCTTTACGATGTCTTATATATTCATTAGATTTGCAAGATATTTGATAGGCTATGAGATTAGTTGTGATGTGCGCAAACTAATCCAAATACTCGTATAAATAAATAAATAAAACCAACCGGTCATTTGGGAGAGTAACATGCTTAACATGATAGTGTTTCACAACTGTGGTCTGTAGAGAAGCTCTACAGCAAATGGGCATTTCTAGTAACGATATATTAACATAGAAAAGGAATCAAAGCATGCAATATTTGTCATCATCTCAACATTGCATGGTATGATACAGTGTAAAGAAAAATAGGAGCTATAGGAAACGATAAGGTTATCTATGTTGATGTTGCACTTATAGCAAAAAAATTGACTATTGAAGCGTTCCATTCATCTCTTGAAGAAGGGATAGTCCCCTTTGATTGCCCAAATTACAGCTCCCTCCAAAAAAATCCTTGCAATATTTTCTCTATTCTTCTTTCAGTCTTGCTAGCCACGAGAAGCAAATCTATCTCTAATTCCTAGTGGTAATTAAGTCACTTAATATCTATTTTTTATTAGAGCAACTGGTATGAATACATGAACTTTATGAATTGAATCCGTTAATTTTGGATATATGAATACGATAAGAATTGATTTACGGTATTAATTTTAGACAATAGAAGAGAAAGTTCACTTCTAAGAAATAATAAATAAACAAATTTTTACTGTTTATTTTTTCAAAAACAATATAAAACCTTGTTTATTTGCTAGAAAATAGTTTTTTTTAAAAATAAATTATCAAAAAATAAATTATTTTTTGATATTTGATAGTGACATTAAAAATAAATTAAAAAATATTTTCTAGTATTTGGTTATATCATGTAATGGAAAATGAGCTAAAAAGTAATTTATTATTTTTTTAAAAGTTTATTAAAATAATAAGAACTAAATCTTATAAATTAAAAAGTTGAATGAAAATGAAATTGAAAAAAAAATCTAATTTCATAAATTATCTCAAAATAAAATAAATAACAATTAAAATAATGAAGATCAAATCTAACTGATAAAAAAGTTAAAAGATGACGAAAATACAATAATTATAATTATAATTTTATAAATTATTTTAAATTAAATAAATAGCAATAAAAGGAATGAGGATCAAATTTGATAAAAAAAATTCAATTAAAAAAATGATAAGAGAAAATCAAATAACAATTATAAAAATAAGAACTAAAATTAATATAAAAATCAAATTAAATTAAATTTTAAGAGATGAAATTGAAAAAAAAGTTAAAATAATATATACAACAATCAAAAGTTTAAGGATCAAATTTGATATAATTATCAATGAATATAATATTTCTAATTGTTTTACAACTTGTAGAAAGTGTTTTTCGTTCAAAATAAAATAAAAATATTTGCTTGGAAACTAAATCAAATTTTTCTATGACATTTTTCTAATAGTAAATAAATATAAAATAATTTAAAAAATTATTTTCAAAAAATCTTTTTTCATGAAATGAAGTACTAAGAGGTTTTTTAACTTAACATTTACGTTATTGTGTGATGTTTAAATTTAAATTTTATATTAATTTTTATGTTCAATATAAAAAAATAGATAAAAATAAACTCTTTTAAGCGACAAATGAAGATGGACATGATTCATCAGTCTTCCTCCTTCCTCTTGCAGAAATATTTCTAAAATGAATTTTCAAAGCATGGCCCATTGTTTAAGAATCTAATAATTTACAGTGATAGCCAAAGATCAATGCCCTCATTTCCCCAAAACCAAATTCAATAGCTGCAAATAAACAAAAAAAGAAGATGAAAAGAGATGGTGGGACAACAAATACAATAAATTCAAGAAAGTGAAGAAATGAAACCCATAATCCATGTTTTTTTTTCTTTGTTGATGGAAGAAGCTCAAAATTCAATTTAACAGTGAATGTTCCATCTTTAGTGAGATTCCATACCTTGAGATCCTTTTGGGCCTGCAACAATTGAATAGAATTCAATAAATCTAAAAGGAAGTAACCAATTAAATTTCAAAGTTTCTAAGAGCCTTTCTCCAGTTTAACTCCCAACTCTAGCCACCTTCAAACTATTTTCTCATTGTTGTAAAATTTTATTTTGGAAGTTTACAAAATCATTTATGCAACATTTATAAAATCCATGCTACACTATTTTAAAGAAAAAAACATATACCAAAGTATTTTAGATATTTATAAAAAAAAAACATGCTCAAATATTTTTTTGAAATTTTTAGCTATGTACAAAACATTTATGTTTTATAAAAAGAAAAAATGCATTCTTTTATCTTTTATATTTTTTAGTTCTTGTTTGGAAAAAAATCATCTTCTTTTAAAATAAAAATGTTAGAATAAGCCTAAGAGCATGTTTGCTCTTAAGACAAAACTCCTTTTATCAAAACTGATGTAAACCAAACATGGCCTTATCTGTTTGACCTGATTTTGACCTGACCAAGTTGATCCGAAATCTTTGATGTGATCATTAACTAAACTAAAGATTACTAGTTTGATCCGGAAAACAAACCTAATCTGGAACTCAAAACAAATCAAACTTGAAAAAACACAAAAACTCAATATTTTTTGTTAAAACAGAATAAAACCCAGAAAAAACAAAGAACCTTAAGAAACATTTAAACCAATTTCAGCAATATGAACTCAAATCAATACCATATTTCATGAAATAAAAAGAACAGAAAGGTTGAAAATCATTAAAGGATCAATAATTAAGGGTTTATTCACTTAGATTATCATTAAATCATCACAATTTAATCAAAGAAGATTTTAGTTGAAAACTTAACCCTAAAATTAAAACACTGACATACAAGTTATTGATGAAAAGAACACTAGATTATTAGCTAAAGATGTCATGCAAAAATGCAAATACAAAGAAATGAAACAAAATAGGCTAAAATTACATAGCTGAGGCAATGTTCTGAGGAACTAACCTTTTTTTACTTTGCAATATGTTTTCTTAGTTTAAACAAACCACATTACCATAATCAAGCATATTTGAATTAAAAAACCTAACAAACAACACCTAATCAATAAAATCATGCAACATGTTCCAATTTGAAAAGAAAATTAAGTTTGAATAGACACGTATTCATGAATTTGGATTAAATAAATGATTTTCTAAATATATCCTGGTTAGGAACAAGCCTTGTAAACCTAGGATTAACAATATAGCTTCAAAAATACACTAATAAACTAAAAGAACTATTTTATAGAGAGAAAATAACTTAACTAAAAAGCTTTTATTACTCTAAAAACATCAAACACATTCAAAAAATACTTTAGAAAACAACATCTACTCTCCCTAGAATAACTATTGCCCTTTTTGCTTTTATTTATAAAGTTTTACTTCCACAAACCTGCTGCCCTATCAATGCTAAGAAACCTTTACACGAGATTCATAAACTTTGACAACTAGAGTATTTTTTTAATATTTTCTTTTTTTTATTCTTCTTTCTTTCTTTTTTCTCTTCTTTTTTTCCTTTCTTTGATTTTCTAGGGGGCATTTATAAGGTTTTGCTAGGTTTTTTTTATTGATTTAATCAAAGATTAATCAATGTTTGGCCTTGTAATCAATTGAAAGCTTTGTACTAGGTTGGTTTTGTAATGATGATTTTGGCTTTTGGTATATTCTTGGTTGTTTTGCTAGACTTTAAGGGCAAAGAACTATTTTTGGCCTTATGATCTTGAGAGAAAGGTTTTAAACCCTTGATAAAAACTTCATACAAGCTTTGATGCGAACACGTGAAAAAATTAGTGGTTTTTGCATAATATCTATCATAGTCATAGTTGATTGAGTTGAAGCTAACATGATCCAAAGATTGAAGTTTTCTTCTGAGAGTATGAGGGTCGAAGTAATAAATTACCCGACTAGAGTCAAATTATAGGGAGATTAACTATATAAATTATAAATAACAACAATAACAACAAGAAATTAAAAAGGACTTTTAAATATAAAATTAATATGGGGATTAAACAATAATAAAAATAAATATCAAGGTTAAAGGATCCACTAATAGTATTTTAAACAAATATAGTATAAACGCATTTTTATTATTCTACTAGAAACCACACACAAAGGAGGTTCCAGTTGAATTATAAATTGCTAACATGATTACATGAGTTATTTTATTCAAATAATGCTAATACTTGTAAATTTTGTCAGGTATTCATTACTATAACTTATGGTAAAACAAGTTAAGTTCCTTTCATAGCATAGGTATCGGTTATATCATACAATTGGGCTATGAAAGTGTCAAGTATTTGTTATATCAAGAGTTATACAACATAAATCTAGATTAACCATTTAACTAACCAAGTATTAAAAGTAAACAAGATAACAAATATAAAACATATTAGTATTAAACATCAAGTCCATATTGAGTTTAGTAGTACTTATTCTTACATCATTAGTGTAACCTTTTTACTTTGACATAACAAACTTAACTAAACATAATGAAAGAGACAAAATATAAATAAACAAGATAAAAACATAAACAAGACATAAGTTAACTAAGTAAATGAAAGGAAATGAAAGGTATAAATAAGAAATTAATAAAAGCAAAACTTAAATATTAGAAAAATATAAAGAAAAAAAGTAGGAACATGATCTTGATCTAAAAAAAAAAGATGCCTAAATGCATAGCAAATGCTTCCTTTTTTAGGCCAAATTTGAAAATATCGATTTATTGACTAATTGTTAAGTAGGTGACTATATTTTGACTTGATAACAATTCTTATCTTCTTGTCTAAGAAAAATATCATTCCTTAAATCAAAATTTGAACAAACTGTCTCATAAAAGTTTTAGAAAATTGTCTCAACTTTCCAATAAAAAAAATAGGTCATTTAGAGTTCTAGAACTTGAGATATGGGTAGAATACTGTATAGTGTCTAAATTGCATGACAAATTCTGACTTCTCTGTTGTTGTTACAATTTGAACTTGAAAATAGTTTTTTTGAACTTGGACTCCCATGAAAATTTTAGGTCTCTTTCTTAACTTTCCATCTATATAGTTGACACGATTAATAGATTAATTTTTTCTCACAAGTGCAGAGTGTCAAAGTAATAAATAACCTCGCAAGACCGGGGTTGAACCACAGGAGGTTAATTGTATAAATTATAGATAACAACAACAACAACAACAATAGTAGTAGTAGTACTAATAATAATAATAATAAAAAAAAAGGAGGAGAAGAAGAAGAAGATGAGAACTTGAAGATGAAATATTAATGTAAGGATTAAACAATGATAATAACAAATGTCAAGGTTAGAGGTTCCACTAATGGTATGTCAAATAAGTATAATATAAACTCTTATTATTCAATTGGAAACCACACATAAAGGAGGTTCCAACAAGATTATAGATTGTTAACATGATTACATTAGTCATCTTATTCAATTAGTGCTAATACTTGTAAATTTCATCAAGCATTCATGATTATAACTTATGTTAACAACAAATCAAGTTCCTTTCATAACTCAGGTGTCTGTTATACCATACAGTATGAACTATAAAAGTACCAACCATTTGTTGTACTAAGTGTTATACAACATAAATTAAGATTAGTCATTTAACAAGTAAAGTATTAAAAAGTGAACAAGATAACAAATATAAAACATGTTAGTATCAAACATTAAAGTCCATATTAAGTTTACACTATACTTATTCTTACACCATTAGTGTAACCTTTTCACCTTAACATAATAAACTTAGCTAGACATAATGAAAGAAAGAAACATAAATAAACAAAACAAGAATATAAATAAGATAAAAAGTTAACTAAGTAAAGGAAAAAAAATGAAAGGCATAAACTTGATATTAATGAAAGTGAAGCATAAGCAATACAAAAAAATACAAGAGAGAAAACAAGAGCATGATCTTGATTTGGACACCAAGATACCTAAATGCATGACAAATGCCTCATTTTATAGGCTAAAATTAGGATCTATTGAGTTGATGACTACTTGGTCAGTAGGTGGCCAACTCTTAACTTAGTGACAATCCTTATCTTCTCTTGTCTGCCCAAAACCTCATTGATAACGTCAACATTGAAACCACTTGAAAACATGAAAGTTGTAGGAAATTGTCTCAGATTTCTTATGTAAAAAATTCAGATCATTTTGACTTCTAAAATTGCAGATATGACTAAAAGACTGAACAGTGCTCGAGCTGGAAGATAGATTCGGACTTTATTGTTGCTCCAATTTGAACTTGAAAATGACCTTTTTAGATCTTAGACTCCATATAAAAGCTGAAGGCATATGTATTATCTTTCCATCCATATAAAGTAGACCTAAATCTAAGATCTACAGCTCTAGATATAATCCAATTACTGAACAGTGTTCCGGTTTGGACTACACCAACATCTCTTTTCTAAGTTTGGCTATCTTTTTGTACTTCTAATTTCAATTCTCAAATTCATCAATCAATCCTTTTATTTATATGATAGGCCTACATTTAAAATAAATATTACCATAAATTAAAGGTATCTTATATTATTAGATATATTATTATAAAATATGTTTTAGTTAAGGAGTTATTCATACTTCAAGTGCAAAATAAAAATATAAAACCTTGATAAAAATATACTTTTAAGTATCGATCACACCCCCCAACTAGCTTATTACTAGTTGCTAGTAATCAAAACGTTAAAATAGAAAAATACTTTACAAATTTCACAAAGTAAAGCAGTCATTATTTAACTTCCATTAATCTATCCAGATAAACAAACTGCCATTAAATTTATATACCTGCTCAATATCTCTTAACAAGATATTTATAAACCTTTCTTTTGTGCTCAATGTATCAACATATAATTATAGGCCTTTTCTTAGAAGAAAACAAAATTTTTGTTCTAATATTTAAGGCTAACTTCCGTAGGTTGGGATTATTATTTTTGTCTTTATACACACACACACACACATAATATAAAACACCATGTATCTTTAACTAGTGTAACGAGCTTTCAACTAATGACTCCTAGACCAGTTGTTCTTAGGGCATTAGGTGTTAAGACACCCCTACGAGCTTAGTAACTCGGGTCGCAGATACTGATATGTAGATAATGCAATGTTTGATTTCCTTAAGCTTTTCTCCTCGACCCATATAACAAGCGTTGGGCTAATAGCTCCCAAGTCAATTGACTTTAGGGTATTAGGTGTTAAAACATCCCTTCGAGCTTAATTGCTTAGGTTAGGAAGGCTACGAAACTCAACTTATCTATATTTTTTATTATTATCATTTTTTCTTTTTCTTTTTTTTCTTTTTTTTTAATTATTTACTATTCCTTTCCCTTAGTTGTTACATTTAACAAAAAAACATAAATAATATAATAATCCAATATTCAACCCACAATCATATGTTTAAAGTGTGTGTGTGTAAATTAAGGTTTAAGAATACATGTTAAATAAGTATATAAGAAAACTTAAGTGATAACAATGCGAGAGTTTGTAAATCTGAATATTTCAAGAAGTATTATTATAGACCTTGTTACGAATGATTACTAAGATGTGTCTTAAGAGTCATAAAAAGTTCTCCTTACTCTGTCATCATAGTAACAACAATTTTTCACATGCTTTACGAAATAAAAAACATAGTTAGTTTTTTTTTTAGCTATTACCCTTTCCTCCCAAATAAAACGAGACATTGTCCTCAATGTTTAAAGGTAGAAAAATAGAGTATATAAGCTATCACCTGAAAGAATGAACACTGAAACAAATATAAGAAACAACAAAACACAATAATAAAATCAAATGGCACAAAGATTCATAAATGAAAACTTAAATCTAATCTAAACTTTTTACGGCTTTTCTTAGATGACCAATTTATGTAACTCATGGAGGGATCAATTACAGGAATGAAAGAATGTAGTTGGTCAATCAATTATTTAGCAGTAGTAGCAAAGATTATGATTTATCGTGCAGAAGATGTTAGAAATTTTTGTTCCACAGCATGATCAAGAAAAGACAATAACTTATCATAATAACCATTAACATTTAACAAACCTATAGGTTTATGGTGAATATGCAGTTGAGCCCAAGAGAAAATATGAAAGATCTCTTCCAATGTGCCTATACCACGTGGTAAGGCAATGAAGGCATCAACATGGTTAAACATTGCATTCATTCGAGCAAACATTGTGGACATCTATAGTTCCTCTCCAATTGTTTTTCCAATCATGTCCCCTTGTGCCAAAGCTTTGGGGATGACCCCTAAAACTTGACTACCTCCTAAAAATACAGCTATTGACACACCTTCCATTAACCCAAGACTGCCTCCCTTATACACTAAATGAATCTTTCTTTCAGTTAGCACTTGACCAAGATGATTTGCTAATTTTAAAAACTTCTTTTCTTTCTCAGGACTAGATCCACTAAAAACATAAATATTTCTTATCTGATGACCTGAGGAACTTGCAATTTCTACATATTTTTGTATTTATTAAATGTATGGGTTGAGTAGAAATGAAAGAAAGGAAGAAAGGATTTTATAGATAACAAATTGGAACAGCAATCATACCACCTATATGTAGGCCAGCTGGAGTCTCACACACACTTTCTCTCTCTCTTTATTTATTTATTTATTTATTTTCTTTTGAAAAAGCATATGTATATACAAGTAGTTGTGATTGTGGCTCACATCTTCTCTTGGTTTTACGTTCAAGAACAGCTTAAACGCCCTTTATGGGTCGAAAATAGGCTTTTCATCCAGTTTTCTTAAAAACTAGCAAACAAAGTCTTTTTTAGTTAGATTCCTAAGACTAAGTCGATTATGTTCTTTATGAAATAGTGGTCATAAATCATGAATTATACAATACACATCTCCACTAGTATGTGTCTCAAGAGTCAATAGAAGATTATCTAAAGACTCCTTACTCAGGCCATCCTTAATGAATTATATTTTATGTTCATGGTTTATAGATACCATTACTAAAGAACGACATTCTGCATTACAAGTCCATCTAGCACATTGATGACAGACTTTTAGTCGTTTTGCACGACGTTTCTTTGCAAAAGTGTTTTTACCTGTTCCAGACATATGTGAAATGAAGGAGTAAGAGGACTTACTTGATAATTAGACCTTTGCTTCAATCAACCAGTAAATATCTTCAGGAATTCCATGATTCATTAACAATCTTAATCTTGCACATCTAGGACGGTAAATTTTTGTAATCGCATTCTAAGAAAAAACACGAAAATACTTTTTTCAAATGAGAATTGGAAGAGAGATTTATAAAATTGCATAAATATATATACAGATATCAGTTATTGTGGAAAACTGAAAGAACTGACTTAAGTCATGGAGTACCGTTATTTGCTATTTGACCGAGGTGAGAGAAACTAGCAAAAATCACTAAAAAAAGGCACAAAAATAATATGAGAAAAAGATCAATCTTTATATACAGGATCACCCAATTCAGTAAAGTCATGTTCAACTGAAAAATTATCAAAGTAAACTTTCAAACGATGTCCATTTACCATAAAACATTGTCATTCTTTGGATTCTCGATGTCGTAAGCTCATATGGATACATATGTTTTACAATAAAAGGATCGTTTTATCTTGATCTTAATTTTCCAGGAAATAAATAAAGTCGAGAATTATAAAGCAAGACTTTTTGACCAACATTGAATGTTTTTCTCAGTATTTTCTTGTCATGAAACTCTTTAATTCTTGCTTTATGAATTCTTGAATTTTCATATGCATCACTTCTTATTTCCTTAAGCTCATTTATTTGTAATTTTTGTAGTTGACTAGCATCATCTAGATTTGAATTGAAAGCTTTTATAGCCTAATAAGCTTTATGTTCAAGTTCCACATGCAAGTGACAAGGTTTTTCATAGACTAGTCTATATGGTGACATATTTAATGATGTTTTATAAACAGTTCGATAAGCCTAAAATACATCATTAAGTCTTAAAGACCCGTCTTTCCTATTAGGGTTCACTACTTTCTCCAAAATATGTTTGATCTCCCTATTAGCAAGCTCTACTTGTCCACTTATTTGAGGGTGATAAGAGGTGACAATTTTGTGTGTGATTCCATATTTTTTTCATTAAACACTTAAATGGCTTGTTATAGAGATGTGTTCCACCATCACTTATTATGGCTCGAGGGACTCCAAATCGACTTAAAATATTTTCTTTCAAAAACTTTACCACTATTTTGTGATCATTGTTTCAACTTGGAATTGTCTCTATCCATTTTGAAATATAATCTACTGCGACTGATATCTACAAGAAACCAAATGATGAAGAAAATGGACCCATGAAATCTATACCCTAATAGTGACGGATCTCAATGACAAAAATAGGATTTAAAGGCATCATCTGACGTTTTGAAGTTGATCCCAACTTTTGACAATTTTCACAAGACTTGTAGAATGCATGTGAGTCTTTGAACATGGTGGGCCAATAAAATCCATTTTTTAAGATTTTTGTAATTGTCTTTCTTGATGAGAAATGACCCTCATATGCCTCAAAATGACAAAATTATTAAGTATGCATCTTTAAAATGTGGTTGGTGCATTACATAATCTAAAAGGCATCCTTTGATATGCAAAAGCACTAAATGGACATGTGAAAGTAGTCTTCTCTTGATCTTTCAATGCAATTGCAATTTGGTTGTAACCTGAATAACCATTCAGGAAATAATAAAATTCATGACCCGCAACTCTTTCTAGGATTTGATCCATGAAAGGTAAAGGAAAATGATCTTTTTTAGTCACTGAATTAAGTTTCCTATAGTCAATGCACATGCGCCAACCAATAACAGTTTTAGTGAGAATTAACTCATTGTTCTCATTTGTTGTTATAGTGACTTTAGACTTCTTGGGTACAACTTGGGTAGAACTTACTCATTTACTATTAGAAATAGGATAAATGATTTCATTATCTAGAAGCTTAATGCCTTCAATTTTCATTACTTCTTTCATATTAGGATTTAGCTTTTATTGCATTTCTCTAGAGGGTTTAGCATTTTCCTCCAAATAAATTTTGTGTGTACAAATCAAAGGACTAATTCCTTTTATATCAGTTATGGTCCATCCTAATATATTTTTATGCATTTTCAGAGTTAATAATAACTTACCTTCTTAATATGTATTAAGTTTGGAAGAGATTATTACTGAAAAAGTTTTATTTTCTCCTAAAAATAAGTATTTGAGATTGGATGGCAACGACTTCAAATCAGGTTTGGGTGGTTGAACACTTGAAGGTATGGATTAATTGATTATGGTGGCAATTCCTCAATTTGTGGCCTCCAATTACTTGTATTTGATTCTTTCTAAAAATAAATCATTTGCAAATCATCAGATTCATCAATCTTAATTTCAATGGAAGTGGTTGGAAATTGATCATGAATTAATTTTTCAGTAAAGTCCACTTCGTGTAAATCATTATCATCTCTAGGTTGTTTGCAAATATTAAAAATATTGATCTTCAATATCATGTTTCTAAATAATAGCTTCATCAGTCCATTCCTGTAATTAATCAATGCGTTAAAAGTTGCAAGAAATGGACATCCTAAAATAACATGAAATGAATTACATACTTCAACAGGTTGTATATCCAAGACAATAAAATCCACAGAATAAATGAATTTATCAACTTGTACCAACACATCTTTAATTATTCCTCTAGGTAATTTTATAGATCTATCAACAAGTAAAAGAGTTATAGAAGTTGGTTTTAACTCACCTAGATTGAGACTTTGAAAAACTGAATATGAAAGTAAATTCACACTAGCACCAAGATCAAGTAAGGCTCTTTCAATTTTATGTTCTCTAATAAAGTAAGAAATTATAGGACAACCAGGGTCTTTATATTTTAAAGCATTATTGTTCTCAAGAATAACACGTACTTGTTCAGCTAGAAAGACTTTCTTGTTCACATTCAGTTTCCTCTTCATAGTGCATAGATCTTTCAAAAATTTAGCATAAGAAAGAACCTATTTAATAACATCTAACAAAGGTATATTGATTCTTACCAGTTTGAAAGTTTCAAAAATTTCAGAGTTGTGATTATCTTTCCTTAGTTTGGTCATGGTTTGAGGAAATGGAAGTGCTGGCAGAGAATCAGTCTTTTCTTTGCAATTTTCAGATTCAATCCCTTCCTTACCTTCAGAGATTAACTCATTATTTTTCTCATTAGGTTTAGGAGAGGGTTTTTCAATAACCTTATCACTGTGAAGAGTAGTGACTGATTTGACTTGATCTATGTGTTAGCTTCTAGAATTACTTGTGTTTGCATTGTATTGCCCTTTAGGATTTTGTTGTGGTTAAGATGGAAACTTACCTTTCTCTTGGAAACTGAGAGCAAATGTTAATTTTGCAAGAGTGTCTTTAAAATCTGTCATGTTTTGAGCAAGCTGAATATTGATTATCTCTTGCTTTTCAATGAATGCATGTAATGTTTACTCAAGATTTCTTCTAGGAGGTGTGACACGACGAAAAGATTGATGTCTTCTCCTAAGTACAGGAGTGTCAAAGTAATAAATAACCCGGCAAGACCGGGGTTGAACCACGGGGAGGTTATTATACAAATTATAAATAACAATAATACAACAACAACAATAATAGTAATAATAATAATAATAATAATAATAATAATAATAATAGTACTAATAATACTAGTAATACTACTACTACTACTAATAATAATAATAATAACAATAATAAAGAAGAAGAAGATGATGAGAACTTTGAGATGAAATATTAAAGTAAGGATTAAACAATAATAATAACAAATGTCAAGGTTAGAAATTCCACTAATGGTATGTCAAACAAGTATAATATAAACTCTTATTATTCAATTAGAAACCACACATAAAGGAGGTACCAATCAGATTATAAATTGTTAACATGATTACATTAGTCATCTCATTCGATTAATGCTAATACTTGTAAATCTCGTCAAGCATTCATGATTATAACTTATGTTAACAACAAATCAAGTTCCTTTCATAGCTCAAGTGTCGGCTATACCATACAGTATGGGCTATGAAAGTGCCAAGCATTTGTTGTACCAAGTGTTATACAACATAAATCAAGATTAGTCATTTAACAAACAAAGTATTAAAAAGTGAACAAGATAACAAATATAAAACATATTAGTATCAAACATTAAAGTCTATATTAAGTTTACATTATACTTATTCTTACACCATTAGTGTAACCTTTTCACCTTGACATAATTAACTTAGTTAGACATAATGAAATAAAGAAAAATTACTTAGTTAGACATAATGAAATAAAGAAAAATAGATAAACAAAATAAGAACATAAAAGTTAGCTAAGTAAAGGAAAGGAAATGAGAGGCATAAACATAATATTAATGGAAGCAAAGCATAAACATTACAAAAAATACAAAGAGAGAAAGGAAGAGCATGATCTTGATCTGGACACCAAGATGCCTAAATGCATGGCAAATGCCTCCTTTTATATGCCAAAATTGGGAACTATTGATTTGATGACTAATTGATGAGTAGATGGCCAACCCTTGACTTGGTGACAATCCTTATCTTCTTTTGTCTGCCCAAAACATCACTGATGACATCCAAATTAGAGCCACTTGAAAACATGAAAGTTCTAGGAAATTGTCTCAGCTTTCTTGTGTAAAACATTCAGCTCAGTTTGACTTCTAGAACTTCAGATATGGATAAAATACTGAACAATGCTTGGGCTCGAGGATAGATTCGGGCTTCTTTGTTGTTGCAACAATTTGGACTTGAAAATGGTCTTTTTAGATCTTGGGTTCTATAGGAAAGTTGTAGGTCTATCTCTTACCTTTCCATCCATATAAAGTAGACCTAAATCTGAGATCTATAGCTCTAGATATGACCCAATTACCGAGCAGTGTTCCGGTTTGGATTGCACTGACATCTTTTTTCTAAGTTTGATCATCTCTTTGCAATTGAAGTTCTTAAAGTCATCAATAAATCCTTTCATTTATGTGATAGGCCTGCATTTAAAATGGGCATTTACCATAAATTAAAGGTATCTTATATTATTAGATAGATTATTATAAAATGTTCTTTAGTTAAGGAGTTATTGATACTTCAAGTGCAAAATGATGATATAAAACCATGATAAAAATACACTTTTGAGTACTAATCAAGGTGCATATCCATGAGAATTTTAAAAATTATGGTATGCTTGAAATGATGGTTGTGAAGTTTATGCATTGTTTTTCTCACTCTTCCAAGTGAAATTTAGGTGATTTCTCCAACCAGGGTTGTATGTTTGTGAGTATGGGTTGTGGTTGGCTCTTTGAAAACTGTGTAAAGCATGAGCTTGTTCATGGAGACATTTCTTAAAAGAGGCAAGGTTGGACAATTATTGGTTGAGTGTTCATTTGTTTCACATATTTGACACACAATGTTTTCAATAGATTTTAATTGAATACTCTTTTTCAATTCTAGTGCCTTGACTTTTCTAGCTAAAAATGCAAACTTGACTTGAAGGTCATGATCTTCCCTAAGGTTGTACACACCTTCAGTAGATGTATAAGGTTGAGTTTTACTCGATGCCTCACAAGTACTCGCGGTGTCCTAATTTTGAATATTTTCAGGTAACAAGTCTAAGTATTTCATTGCTTCATCAGGGTCTTTATCTTCAAAAGTTCCATTGCACATCAATTCAACCATTTGCCTATCTCTAGGTGTTAACCCTTTATAAAAATATAAAACCAATCTCCATGTTTCAAAACCATGATGAGGATAAGTATTAAGCAAGTCTCGATACCTATCCCAATATTGGTAAAATGTTTCTCCTAGTTTTTAAGTGAAAGTGGTGATTTGTCTTTTAAAAGAGTTTGTTTTATGAGATGAGAAAAATGTTTTTAAAAATTGTTGTTGTATTTCATCTTAAACATGAATGAATCCTAGTCTTAAATTTTGTAGCCATGTTTTAGCTTTATCATTTAATGAAAAAGGACAAATCTTTAATCTGATGGTATTTATGCTACAATTCAAATTATTATATGTGTTACGGACCTCCTCAAATTTCTTTAAATGCAAGTATGAATTTTCTAATTCTAAGCCATGAAAAAAAAGTAAAAGTAATATCTGGCTTAAAATTAAAATGAGATGCATTAGGAGAAAAAACTATGCATGATAGTGCACTTATTCTTATGGGATTCATATGCTCTCTAAGTGTTCTAGCATGATTATTCTCATTACGAAGTGATTGATTATCTTCTTCGGCTATATTTTCTGAAAATGATGAGGATACCCTACAAAGTCTACCACTTGATGTACGTGACTACACTCTCATGCATGTGTAGGAGTAGAATAAAAGGAAAAAAAAACAAAAGAGGGAGAAACAAGAGAAATGAAACAAAGTTATATACATGAAAAGTGAAAAGAGAAAATAAAATAAATATTATAATTTATACAAAACTTACCTCCCCGGCAACAACGCCAAAAACTTGACATGACTAACAGATTAATGTCTTCTTCAAAGTACAGGAGTGTCGAAATAATAAATAACCTGGCAAAACCGGGGTCGAACCACATGGAGGTTAATTGTATAAATTATAGATGACAATAATAACAATAATAACAACAACAACAACAACAATAACAACAACAACAACAATAATAGTAGTAGTAGTAGTAGTAATAGTAAAGAAAAAAAAAGAGAAGAAGAAGAAAAAGATGAGAACTTTGAGATGGAATATTAATGTAAGGATTAAACAATGATAATAATATAAATGTCAAGGTTAGAGGTTCCACTAATGGTATGTCAAATAATATAAATGTCAAGGTTAGAGGTTCCACTAATGGTATGTCAAATAAGTATAGTATAAACTCTTATTATTCAATTGAAAACTACATATAAAGGAACTTCCAATCGGATTATAGATTGTTAACATGATTACATTAGTCATCTTATTCAATTAATGCTAATACTTGTAAATCTCGTCAAGCATTCATGATTATAACTTATGTTAACAACAAATCAAGTTTCTTTCATAGCTTACGTGTTGGTTATACCATACAGTATGAACTATGAAAGTGCCAAGCATTTATTGTACTAAGTGTTATACAACATAAATCAAGTTTGGTCATTTAATAAACAAAGTATTAAAGAGTGAACAAGATAACAAATATAAAATATATTAGTATCAAACATTAAAGTCCATATTAAGTTTACAGTATACTTATTCTTACACCATTAGTGTAACCTTTTCACCTTCACATAATAAACTTAACTAGACACAATGAAAGAAAGAAAGATAAATAAACAAAACAAGAACATAAATAAGATAAAAGTTAACTAAGTAAAGGAAAGAAAGTGAAAGGCATAAACTTGATATTAATAAAAGCAAAGCATAAGCAATACAAAAAATACAAGAGAGAAAGCAAAAGCATGATCTTGATCTGGACACCAAGATGCCTAAATACATGGCAAATGCCTCCTTTTATAGGCCAAAATTGAGAACTATTGATTTGATGACTAATTGGTGAGTAGGTGGCCAACTCTTGACTTGGTGATAATCCTTATCTTCTCTTGTATGCCCAATACCTCATTGATAATGTTAAAATTGAAACCACTTGAAATATGAAAGTTGTAGAAAATTGTCTTAGCTTTCTTGTGTAAAAAATTTAGATCATTTTGATTTCTAGAATTCCAGATATGGCCAAAAGACTGAACATTGCTTGGGCTAGAGGACAGATTTGGACTTCTTTGTTGTTGCTCCATTTTGAACTTGAAAATGACCTTATTAGATTTGGACTCCATATGAAAGTTATAGACCTATGTTTTACTTTTCTATCCATATAAAGTAGACCTAAATTTGAGATTTACAACTTTAAAAATGATCTAATTATTGAATAGTATTCCAGTTTGGACTGCATCGACATCTCTTTTCTAAGTTTGACCATCTCTTTGTCTTTTCAATTTCAGTTTTTAAATTCATCAATCAATCCTTTCATTTATGTGATAGGCTTGCATTTAAAATGAACATTTATTATAAATTAAAGGTATCTTATATTATTAGATATATTATTATAAAACATGCTTTAGTTAAGGAGTTATTCATACTTCAAGTGTAAAATGATGATATAAAATCTTAATAAAAATACACTTTTAAATATCAATCAATAGTGCATACCCAAATCCAAGTTTTATAACTCTAGATATAACTCAATGACTGAATAATTTTCTAGTTTGGACTGAACTTTCATCTTTTTTCTAAACTTAACCCCCTTTTTATCCTCTTAATTTCAATTGTTGAACTTATAAATCAATTATTTGATTTATGTGATAGGCCAGTATTTAAGATGAATATTTATCATAAATAAAAGGTCTCTTAAAGTATCAAACTTGTTATTATAAAATATGCTTTAATGAATGAGTTATTGATATTTTAAGTGTAAAATGATGATATAAAACATTGATAAAAATATACTTTTAAGTACTAATCAAATATCCTACAAAGTTTACCACTTAATGTACGCGACCAAACTTTCATGCATATATAAGAAGAGAATAAAAGAAAGAAGAAAATAAAATAAACAATGTTAGATACAAGAAAAGTAATAAACAAATAAATAAATATTATAATTTATAAAAACATTTGCCTCCCTAGCAATGGCGAAAAACTTTACATGACCAAAAGATTGATATCTTCTTCCAAGTGCATGAGTGTTAAAATAATAAATAACCTAGTAAAATCGAGGTCGAACCATAGGGAGGTTAACTAAATAAATTATAAACAACAACAACAAGAAGAAGTTAAATAGGACTTTGAGATGCAAAATTAATGTAAGAATTAAACAATGATAAAAATAAATGATAAGGTTAGAGAATCTACTAATGATATTTCAAATAAGTATAGTATAAACTCTTTTTATTATTCAATTAAAAACCACACACAAGAGAGGTTTCCAATTGGATGATTTGTCATTAATAGTTTATTATAAATTGTTAACATGATCATATTAATTATCTTATTTATATAATACCAAAATTTTAAATATTATCAGGAATTCATGATACTAACTTATGTTAACAACCAATCAAGTTTCTTTCATAGTACAAGTATAGGTTATAGCATACAGTTGGGTATGAAAGTGCCAAGTATTTTTTATACAAAAGTGTTAGACAATACAAATTTAGATTAACTATTTAACAAGCAATTTATTAAGAATTAATAAGATTAACAATAATAAGACATGTTAATAGCAAGTTTTTAGGATATGAGTATTAAAATCCATATTAAGTTTATATTATACTTATTCTTAGCCCATTAGTGTAACTTTTTTACCTTGATATAATAAATTTAGCTAAACATAATGAAGAAGAAAAATATAAATAAACAAGATAAGAACATAAATAAGATATAACATAACTAAGAAAAAAAAGAAATGAAAAGTATAAACAAGAGATTAATGAAAGCAAAACTTAAACATTATAAAAATATAAAGAGAAAGAGCAAGAATATGATCTTAATATGAAAACCAAATGCCTAAATGCATAAAAAATGCCTTTTTTTATAGGCCAAAATTTGGAATTACTAAGTGTTGACTAATTGTTGAGTGGGTCACTACATCTTGACTTGGTGACTAATACGATTAAAGAGTTGATGTCTTATCCCAAGTGCAAGAGTGTCAAAGTAATAAATAATTCGGCAAGACTGAGATCGAATCACAGGAAAGTTAACTATATAAATAATAAATAATAATATGAACAACAATAAAAACAGCAACAATAACAATAACAATGGTGGTGAAGATGAGTTAAAGAGGACTTTGAAATGTAACATTAATATGAAGATTATACAATGATAAAAATAAATGTCAAGATTAGAGGATACACTAATAATATTAAAGATAAGTAAGGTATAAATGTTTTATTAATTATCAACATGATTATATTAAACATCTTATTTACATAACACCATACTTATAAATTTATCAAGTATTCATAATGTTAACTTATCTTGACAACAAATTAAGTCCCTCTCATAATAATGATGTTGGACAAAGACTATAAATGATCAAGTATTTAATGTACTAAATGTTATACAACACAAATCTAGATTAACCATTTAACAAGTAAGGTATTAAGAATTAATAAGATAAAAATAATAAGACATATTAATATCAAGTTGTTTAGGTCCATATTGATTTTATATTATATTTATCTTAACACCATTAGTAAAACTTTTTCACCTTGACATAATTAACTTAGCTATATATTATGAAGAAGAATAACTTAAAGCATGATATAAGTTAACTAAGTATAGCAAAGGAAATGAAAAGTATGAACAAGAGATTAATAAAAGCAAATCTTAAGGATTACAAAAATAAGATGATCTTGATATGAAAAATAAGATGCCTAAATGAATGACAAATACCTTCTTATATAGGTTAAAATTCAGAACTATTCATTTGATAATTGATAATTAAGATATAGGGGCCAACTATTGATTAGTAGACTTGGTAGACAATATCACTTAAGCACTTTATCTAGTTGAATTAATATTAATGCAATTAGAATTTGGTAAAGTGTTCTTATAAAAGTTGTTAGAAATTGTATTCTCCTTCCACCCACCTAATTTCAGATCATTTAGAGCACTACAGCTCGAGATATGTCTAAAATACTGAATAGTGCTGCTAGTGGACGTGGTGGATAGCCTTCATGCTCTTATATGGATGAAATGTCATTTTTACCATCTGAATTTAAGCTGGTCTTCTCATGAAAGTTGTTGGAAATTGTCTTTTCCTTCCAACTACCAAATTTCAGATCGTTTGAATTTCTAAAACTTTAGTTATGGATAAAAATTTGAGTAATGTTTGGGCTGGATTGTAGGATAAATTCAAACTTCTCTTTTATGGCTAAATTTTAAATTTGAAAATAGCAAATTTAGGTCTTTCCATACCCATGAAAGATGTAGGCCTATTTCTTATATTTCATTTATATAAATTAATATGAAATCCAAGATCTATATCTCTAGATATGATTCGATAACTGAACAATATTTGAATTTAAAGTGAATCAGGATCTCCTTCATAAGCTTAGCCTTTGCTTTGTCCTTTCACTTCCAAAAGTTAATCACAATAATTAATCCTTTAAATTGTAAAAATATTTTCATTTAAAATTAGCATTTACCATAAACTAAAGGTATCTTATATTATCATACTTGTTATTATAAAACATGCTCTAGTTAAGAAGTTACTGATACTTCAAGTGCAAAATGATGATATCAAATCTTGATAAAAATACACTTTTATGTACTGATCAGTGACAATCTTCGTCTTATTGTTTGAACAAGATATCATTATTAATATCAAAGTTTGAACATACTATCTTCATGAAAGTTCGAGGAAATTATCTCAACTTTTCAACTAAAAAAATTAAGGTTATTTAAACTTTTAAAACTTGAAATATAGGTTATAGAATAAATTTTTACTTCTCTGTTGGCGTTATAATTTGAACTCGAAAATAACTTTTTTGAATCTTGAACTCCGCATGAAAGTTTTAGACTTATATCTTAGCTTTCCATCAATATAGAGTAGATCCAAATCCAAGTTCTATAACTCTAGATATAACCCAATGATTGAACAATATTCTAGTGTGGACGGAACTAACATCTCTTTTCTAAGCTTAACCCTCGCTTTATACCTTTAATTTATAAAAATGAATATTTTCTATAAATTAAAGCTATCTTATATTTATTAGATTTGTTATTATAACACACGTTTAAGTTAGAAAATTTAATGATACTTTATGTGCAATATGATGATATAAATCTTGATAAAAATACACATTTAAATACTAATCAGACATCGCGGCAAATCATCCACCCTCTCAAGTAAATGTATATCTATCTGGCAAATATAAAGAAATAAGAAATTTTTGTTTTTTATTAGTGAAAAATTTAGAAGAGAATCACTATCTAGTATTCTGATTACTACAAATCCTAACTAGTTTCAAATATTAGGTACGGAGACTAATTTCATAAAGAGTAGGTATTGGCACCCTAACTACGACTTGCCTAAGGTAAGCTGTATTATTTTATTGTTTGATAAAATCTAAAGTCATGTTTGCGGTTTTTAATTGTCAGTACATCATGACAAATCATCCACCCTCTCAAGTAAATGTATATCTATTTGTCAAATATAAAGAAATAAGAAATTTTTATCTTTTATTAGTGAAAAATTTAGAAGAGAGTTACTATCTAGTATTTTGATTACTATAAACCTTAACTAGTTTCAAAGATTAGGTACGGAGACTAGTTTTATAAAAAGAAGGTATTGACACCCTAACTACGTCTTGTCTAAGGTAAGCTGCATTGTTTTATTGTTTGATAAAATCTAAGGTCGTGTTTATGGTTTTTAATTGTCGGTACATCATGGCAAATCATCCACCCTCTCAAGTAAATGTATATCTATTTGGAAAATATAAAAAAAAATAAGAAATTTTTTTCTTTTATTAGTGAAAAATTTAGAAGAGAGTCATTATCTAGTATTCTGATTACTACAAACCCTAACTAGTTTCAAAGATTAGGTACGAAGACTAGTTTTATAAAGGGAAGTTATTGGCACCCTAACTACGCCTTGCCTAAGATAAGCTTTTATGTTTTATTGTTTGATAAAATCTAAGGTCGTGTTTATGGTTTTTAATTATTGGTTTGTCTACGATTTAAAAAAAATCCTTCTTCGTAAGGATATCCATATCTTATCAGGTAAAAAAACCTAATTGTTCTGTGTTGTTAAAAGAAATATATTTTTAATATCAAGAATAAGTTTCACGTATAAATTCATAATTTTTTATACTAAAACAAAACAAAATATTTTTTTTTGAAATTTTTGAAATATTGGTCAAATTCTCGTGACTTTAATAAATTAGTTATTAAAGCAAAAATGTATACTATTTTTTTTCAAGTTTTTTTTGTTGTATGAAAATACTATATGATTTTTAGCTTTGAGAAAATTGGTTGTATGCAAGAAATTTGTTACTTACTGTCAAAGAACCAATCCATCTTAAAAGTTTAAGCTATTTGGTGAGGATTTAATATGTAATTTATATTATTCTCTAACATACCTCTTTAGATGAAAGACCTTTGGACTCAAAACTTGTATAGACTCACATTATCTTGTGCTTAATTTTTATCAAATACATAGGGATTATGAGATTTGAACTCGTGACTGCTTGGTCATCAAGGCTATTGTACCATTTTAAAGAATCAATTCAACCCAAAAGTTTAAATTGCTAGGTGATGTCCTAAGATATAATTTATATTATTCTCTAACACATGTGAGTAAGATGGAATCTACACGAGAGAAGAATACAAAAGATTGAGAAAGTTAAGTAAAAGCCTAAGTTAAATTTCAATAAAAAAAACAAGAAATCCTAAAATTATTTGAATTATTGAAGATAAGAGTGCAAAACTCAACCCATATAGAGAGAGGGGATAAATCAAGGATGTTCTATGATGATAATGATAGATCTAATAAGATGTTGCCATAGGTCAATGTTTTCAGTGATATACAAATAAACATTTAATTTGTTGACATGAAGGAGAAGAAGAAAAACATAAAAGCTAAGGGACGATAGAGACAAATGAGAAAAAGAAGAAGATAAAAGTTAGAGATAAAAAAAAATCATATCGATGCAGAAAAAATACAAGGAGAATGCAATTTAATTGTTTTTCTAGAGTTATAGATGTTAGAGACAAAAAAGATGAAGAAACTGAAAATTAAATAGCATGTATTTAGCCATGTATTTAGTTGCAAATTTCTTTTAAACGCATTGAACATTGATTGTACTGTCCCAAACTTATTGAAGGCTGATCGTAGAGTTTGATTAGACACCTAACTCGAAAACCTTTCAAAATAAATCTTCGACGCTGTCGTTTGATCTCCAGAATTTTGTCTCCGTCCTCTGGCTGAATTTTGTGGTATTGAATGAGTGACTGGGTCGGTGGTACGATGGTTTATTTGGGAATGATTCAGGTGAATTTGGTGAGCTTTTTGCTGGGTTTGGATTAGGGATGAAGTCTGAAGTGTTTGAGTTTTTGGTGCCATAGTATTTTCTTCCTTTGAATACCTCATCCTCGCTTAACCTAATCCCTTGATTATTAGTTTTATTTTTATTTTTATCATTATAATTTCTGTTGTCAAAAAACACTAATTAAACATAATCTAAGCTTATCATCATTCCCATATCAGTTCTCTTGGGCGGATCATTTTCTTTCTTCTTTTTTCAGTTAGAATGAAATTTGATCCATGGGCATTGCTTCTGCTTGGCTGAGAATATCAAATCATCCTTGGCAAAATGCTAAGCCTCTTGGTCCATTAGTTTGTTTCGCAATCAAACCAGCAATCCAACAGGGGTATTTCCATGTTCACAAGGCTGTTAAAAACCTTAGCAATCCAATGCTAAGCCTCTATTGATTAGAAATCATTTTGTTTCCTGGGAATATGATGGTGGTATACAATAACTCTAGACTGGGGATCATATGAAAATAAACCCAGATTTAGATATGTTGAAGACAATGCAAACCAATAATAAATTAAAAAGAAGTCTTTCTATTCCGAAAGCTCTTAAGATGGAAAAGAGTAGAAAAGCAGAAACCATTGTCTACCAGTGGGTGTAAGCTTTTCACGCACTAGTGCTCCAAAACACAAACAAAATAGCAAGTGGACGAGAAGTACGGAGAGGTCTCACAAGCCTTAAAAAAAACCCTAACAACTAAGTTAAGAAGATGGCGAAAAGTAGTAGATCAACCTTGGAATATTACAAGGGGTCTGGTCTATATTTGCCTTTTACTTTGTTTGGCGAAGTCAATTCCCGAACCTCTAACATCTTTTCTCACTCATGGTATGCTTTGGTTCTTAATTATTCTTTCCCAAAACGAAAGCCATGAAGCAAAAAAGAAATATGTGAGGTGCGTTCTTGACTTCTCCCGTTCTTCTATCACCCAAAATCGAAACCAACTTCGAGTTTTTTCACAAAATTTCCCTCGTTTTTCCTTCTCTGGTAATGAACTGCAAAACAAAATATAATATAAAATAAATGAATATATATAATAGGAAATACATTTAAAGAATAATTAAAAAATAAAAAACTGGCATTATATATGTCAATTATATATTGAGAATTGATAAGGCTATATAAAACCTTCGAAAACAATTAGTCTTTCCAAGCTTCCTATGGGTTTGAAGGTGTACAAGGTTGGTTTTCGATAGCCGTAACACTTGAAAAGCAAGTCATTTGAAAGGGTTGGGAATTTTCTTGGACTTAATGAAATTTACTAGATGATAGTCATGTGGGGCTGTGTATGTAAAGTTCGAGCAAAGGAAAAATATGAAGTTTTGTTTCTCTAAAAGAAGATGATTTACCTTGGTAAAGGCCATCTATTTATATAATCTGAAGCCCACATGCATTTCCATATCAAAGTAAGATGACTAATGTGCTTAGCACATACAATTTTAGGCTACTTGGGAACAAAAACCACTTATTTTGAATACCACATAATTCATTCAGATTCGCATGAATATTAAAGAGATGCATGCACAACAGAGAAAGTCCACTGACCTATAAATTAACCTTCAAAGATCATGCAGATTCGCATGATAAGGAAGCCTTAATCCTCTCCACAGTGCATGCAATTAAGTTGTTGACAGTGGCAACTGAGCCAAGAGACAGTTTTGCAGTAGGAACTGAATCAACCAAAATCTGGAACGCGACAGTTAGAAGAGATCCTCCTGTAGACCCAGATTCTTCCATGCCTACCCCATGCGCTGCGGTTCCATCAGGAAAAATAGCAAACCCTGATGGAAGAAGTGCCACATAATCTGGATCCCCGCCGTTAAGCACCACGTTCATTGCAACAATATCAACGGGAGCATAGATTACGAAAGAGGCCGTTTGATCAGTGCAACTCTCTTGCAAAATCAGCATGTTGCTCTGGCTCGAATTCGCGCTCTAAAATTATGATGTGTTAGATCAGCTAAAATATCGATAGCACAATAGCCTTACGATCATAGAGAACTTAACTTCGTTAACAGGTACAAAGGATTTCCTTATGCTACTTACATTAACTCGGATTAGAGATACACAGTTGCCTGTATCCCGCCCATTAGCAATGTGTGCCATTTCTTGGACAACTCCACCATTTGATAGAATATCCCACTGTGTTATAAGCAACCAATTCTTAGAATGAGATCCAATCATTTGGTATATTAAAATTCGTCTTCATTGGCTATGTGTAGATGGGATGCAACAAAGTTAGCCAAGTCAAAAAGTTCTAATTGTTATACCTCATTACGAGTGCTCTCATCACGTAGAAAATCAAAAACCCTCTTTGGTGGAACTGGAAGCCAGAAGGAAGTTGCTGCACTAAGTACAATCCCAGGAGGCCTCCCTGGATCATCTACACTCTTCCTTGTCATGACCCGGACATCATCAGCCCCTGTCCCAGATAGCGTAGTCCATGTGTGGGCGGTAGAGGCGCTCACGCCAGCACAGAAGCTTATCACCATTCTCTCTGCCAGCTTCATCATGCTCTTTCTTCCTTCTTGATTAGTAATAACTGTGAATAAACAAATGAGGTAAGTCCAAGGTCAAACATATGAATTAGTACAATAGTTACCAGCAGCAATTCCTATTGAAAAAACACAATATATATTACCACCAGCATCACCAGCAGGAATGTTTGTTGCCAAGGCACTGGCAAGGCGCTCGCATTGCCGGTTTAGGGTTGCGACCCAACGTTTTGCCCCGAATGCATGTCCTGAGCTAACTAGATGCTTGTATAGATTATGAACACCTCTATCATCCACTTCTACATGTTCAACCCATGTAACCTAAGGTAGGGAGAAATTCGATTACAAAGGTAGCAATAACTAAGAATTGCTCTTCTTTTTGTATAGAAATGGTGCAGCATAAATAAACTAGAGAATAACAATACACATTGATAAAGAAGTATATATTCACCTTCGAGTATCCATTGGGCATTTCTTGAATTAAACATCCAGATGGCCTTCTTCGACATCTTGCTGCTGGACCAGGGCGTATACTGTCCAATGAAACATCAACCACAGCCCAAGTCCCATCAGCATGTTGTTTACAATACCTGACATAGTAACTTTCACGAGTAGGAACAAGTGGAGTTGGAAGTTGAAATTCAGCTGTCATCTGGAAACAAATGAGAATCAGTTCAATACATTTAGAGAGGATGATATCATGAATCATCTTGATATATTTGGTTTCATGATTCGGTACGTAATCCACACCTATGATTTCAGGGATATGTAAAAGATATAGAACAGACTATATATTAAATCATGTCTCGGGTTATGGATGATCGAATTAGCAAACGTATTGCTAATTGGAAGATAATCAAGGAATATTTGTATTACCACTTGCAAGGCTCCATTGTAGTTCCCTGCAACTCCTGTAGATAGCACTTCTAAAGTCAAAGCTCTTGAGACAATGCCAGAAAACAATGTAGACCACTGATTCTGAAAGCCAAAACATAATCACAAATCAATATTGGATCGATATGCATTTATGTACATGCTTAAATATGCTTGATTTACTTTGAAAGATACTAAAAGGAAACTTACCACATCCATGAGATTCTCGACAAGGTTGATGTGGTTCATGATAACAACAGCAGACTCTCTTGAAGCCTCACATTTAAAACCAGTAGGTTTAGGACCAAAACCATGAGGGAATATCCTTATGTATTCATCTTCATTCAACACTGCATCAATTCCATCAAGGCTGTTCATCCATAAAGGTTCATCCATTTGAGCCATTCTAACTAGTTCCTCCATGGCTGCCACTGCAAGCTCAATTATCATGGGCTTATCAGCCTCAGTAGGTGCACTAATAGACCTTAGTAGGTCTCCAGCTTCATAAATATCCCCTCCTAAGCCTGGTTGTCCACCAAAATTCCCAACACCAAGGTCAACTGGACGTGGAGGCATTGGAGGCGATAGAACAGGATAGTTCACCACAGGCTTGCCAACATACCTAGCAGCAATTGATGAAATACGGTCAATCTGCCAAAAAAAAAAAGAAAAAAAGAGAGGAGAGATTCGAATTAAATTTTGAAGATATAAGGCATTGAACGTTATGGATCCACCAAAAAAAAAATAATCAATCTAATAACTTCACCTCTTCTCTCAATCTAGTATTTTCAAGTCTCAAATGATGTTCATCAAAGGACATCTCTCCTATGGCAGTAGGCCCTCCACAATTAGGACACGAGGCATTGCTAAGAGCTTCTCTGTACCGCATGTTGTCAGTCCTAAGCTTTTCATTCTCATTTCGAAGCTGTGTATTTTCATGGCGCTCATGCTGGGTCTGAAACGAGAAAGAATTTAGCCAAACATCTCGGAGGAGGTTTACGAGATATTCTAACCCCCTAAAGAAAAATTTCTAAGAGAAGAGGCCAAGATATTGTAACCGCCCCTTGACGTGCATAACATAGAAAACAGACGGCAAATGTGGTATTTATTACATGGTCTAAATTAGTAATGTCTAGGCTGAGGTTATGCGCAGACGTTATACCTTCATTTGGGTACGCTTATTTTGGAACCAAAACTTGACTTGCAAAGGCTCTAACCCTAATTCTCGGCTTAACTCCTTCCTTTGCTTGTCATCTGGGTGTGGACACTCCTTGAAGAAACTAATAAGAACAATAATGAAAAGGCATTAATCGTCATTTATATGTGTGAACAAATTTAAGGCAATATAGAATAGCAATAGCAGTGTATAATTTAATTAAGGCAGAGCTTACGCTTCCATTTCTTGGATCTGATGCTGGGTATGGCGATGGTAGCGTTTCTTTTTGGGGCGTGGGTCTTGATCATCACCTGAAGCGCCTTCTTGATTCTCACTGCCTGATTTTGTGTTGGTACTATCAAATTCTTCATCTCTAATTCGAGTCATGTCGCCTTCAGATGTGTTGTGTGTCATGTCTAGATGATGAAACTCGTGACCTTCCATCATGTTTGGCTGGAACATTATCTACAGATCTTTAAGATTCCTCAAGCTTTATTGTTTTTTAATCTAACAGCAGAATGGAAATTTCCACTAAAAAAGAAAAGTGATTAAAATGTTCATGCCAACATATATCTATATCAAGGAGTGCAAAAGCTACTTTGTAATGTGCAAAGCCTAGGACGCATGGGAAAGCAACGTTTGAAAAATTGTTCTTGGAATGTAGAAAAATACTAGATCTTGGATAGGACAAGAGGCCCATGTAAAAATACTAGATTCTCAAGCCCTTCCATCTCCTTCTGTTTGTGTGAACCCTTTACGCGTTTTGCAACTATCGAGGAGGATTTTGCCTAAAGAAAACAAATTAGTCTGCCTAAAAGCCAAAAAAAAAAAAAACATAATAAAACTTTTTGACTCCTGAACAGTAGTAGAAGAAGAAGAGATCTGATGTGAAAAAAATGTTAAGGGGTAAGGAAATCAATATGGGATCGTTAAAAAATGAAAAATCCTGTACATTAACCAAACAAATATCCAAGAAAACTGGATCATAAAGCTTAAAAAGCACAAACAGTGAAGAAGAAAGACATGGAAAAGAGCAAAAGTGCAGACCTGACCAAGGGCAAGTCCCGAAGTTGATCCAAACCCAACAACATTACCATTAACCCCGATCATTGATGGCATGTTTCTTGCCGGAATCATTACTCCGGCTGGCATATTTCACTAGCCACGAACCCTAGGAAAAGTTGTATGTAGGAATATATGTTTGCGTGTTTGTGCCTTATAGGTTGCTTAACTCACTCTCCTTTTGACTCTACTGTTATATATGGTCTTAGATCATAGTGAGTGGGTTTCTCACCGATTTTCTAGAGTATAGAAAACAGGCAGGCTGACTATGGTTCTCTTTTTCCCCGTAGGGGAATTGGTTTCTCCCTTTCTACGCCTATCTGGTTCTCACGTACATACGAAAGAGACAGAGAATAAATAAAGAAGGTCGAGTTGACGATTTTTAACAGGTGAATATCTGACTAACTCCCCAAAATCCAAATATTAAATCTATATATCGCCCAACTAAGATTACGGAGGATCCTACTTTGCCTTCCCAGTTTCCTTTCTTTCTTTAGCTTTATCTGCTCCAAGGAAAAAAAATAAAAAAAGTTAAAGAGAACAAAATGAGAGAACTACATGCAAGGGAGGGAGAGAGATGTGAGAAAGAGTGGATTTGAAAACCCACTCATTCTATAGAAGTGGAAAATATAGAGAAGACTATGAGACTCTCTTGAAAAATTCTACACATACAAGAAATTGACTTGCCTAGAAATAAAAACAAAAGAAAACAGTCTTGACTGAAAGGATTTTATTTTTCTTTGTTTTGGATCTGGTTTTGAGGTTACCTTGTGGAAAAGAAAGCAGGATTTGGGTCTGCTAGTGGTTTCTCTGGAGATTTTGGAAATAATTTTTATGGTAAGAAGTTGGTGAGTGGATATGGAGATAGAGTCAAGGGAAGAAAATCAAGAGTCGAGAAAGAATGGGTAGAAAAAGACACAAAAAACAAAATTAGAGAGCATGAAGAAGATGGAGAATCAGAGGACCTTAGGAAGAGAAACAAGGCAATGGAAGTGAAGGAGAAAGAGAAAACTGTGGCAGCAAGGAGTTATTGCAGAGCGTATTGAGAGGGTGCAATAGCATTAAATGGTGGAGAGGTGTAATTGCTTGGAAAGAGAAATAGTTCATTTGGCTAATTTAATTTTTTCGTAGTAGAGTGTATTGTGCGACGGCTAGCAAACTCACCATACATCAACTTTTTCAAGTAATTTTCTCTTGTATAATTTTTTTTTTTTTACTTTCTAGAGCTACTAAAATATAATTCTTTTTAGACTAAAGAATTATAGTATATGAATGGTGCAACACGCTTACTATAACATGCATATAGAAATAAAATATCATCAAACAAGCTTGTAATATCAATCTTTAGATATAAAATATTATATTGGCAAGTTTCTGAAGTTTATTCAGTCATCTTTCACAATCATTTGCTTAATTATAGTGTAAAAATGGATTGATTATGTGATTAACTTTCTCGAAGAGAAGGAAATAAAAAACAATTCGAAAAGGTTACATGAAGCTCGCCATAGAAAGAAAGGGAATTTATGGGTTAGGGTTCGGTGTTATTATTGATTTGATTTATGAGTTAGGATATAGTTTTGTAGCTTAATTACAATGTTTATTAAACAATTTCATGTAGGGAAAGAGTTGTATGGATGAATTAATTAAAGTTATTATTTATCTCAACAAAGAAATTTGCAATATATTTAAGTAGTTGGTTTATTTTAATCCAATTATAATGTAAAGTTAGAAAATTATGTTTTGTGGTTCAAATTTGTGATTTTAGTAATTTTTATGTTTCATATAGTTATTGTTATTGCTTTTAATATGATAGTTATAAATGTTGTCCAAATTGTTATGGTATTAGGTTTTGTCTTTTATGGGTGAGCTAATTTAATGCGTATCTACTATTATTCTTAATAAAATATTCATTACTAATCAAGTGTTGATTGGGTGAATTTTTTTTCAAAAGATTTATTGATTAAGTTAGTTTCCCTTAATTAATTAAGTGTGTGTTCTATATTATTATAGTTTTTATGGTAGTGGTTTAAAAAAATTGATATATATATATATATATTTGACATGACTAAAAGATTAATGATTTTGTCAAAGTAATAAATAACCCTGCAAGACCGGGGTCGAACTACAGAAAGGTTAATTATACAAATTATAAATAACAATAATACAACAATAAATAACAATAACGACAACAACAACAACAACAATAATACTAGTAGTAGTAGTAGTAAAGAAAAAGAAGGAGAAAAAAAAGATGATGAGAATTAAACAATGATAATAACAAATATCAAGGTTAGAGGTTCCACTAATGGTATGTCAAACAAATCTAGTATGAACTCTTATTATCCAATTGGAAACCACACATAAAGGAGGTTCCAATCATATTATAGATTGTTAACATGATTAAATTAGTCATATTATTTTATTAATGCTAATACTTGTAAATTTTATCAAACATTCATGATTATAACTTATGTTAATAACAAATCAAGTTCTTTCCATAGCTCTTAACAAGATATTTATAAAACTTTTTTTTATGCTCAATGTATCAATACATAATTATGGGGCTTTTCTTAGAAGAAAATAAATTTTTTGTTCTAATGTTTAAGGTTAACTTCCTTGAGTTGAGATTATTATTTTTATCTTTTATATATATATATGCATATAATTTAAAACATCATGCATCTTTAACCCATGTAACGAGTTTTCAGCTAATAACTCCCAAACTAGTCGGTCTTAGGGCATTAGGTGTTAAAACGCCCCTACGAGTTTAATAACTCGGGTTGCATATAACAAGCGTTAGGCCAATAGCTCCCAAGTCAGTTAACTTTAGGGTATTAGGTGTTAAAATATCTTTTTAGGCTTAATTGCTTAGGTTAGGGAGGCTATCAATCCAAACTTATCTATATTTTTATTATTATCATTTTTTTTCTTTTTTTAATTATATAATATCCCTTTCTCTTAGTTGTTACCTTTAACAAAAGAACATACATAATATAATAATCCAAAATACAACCCACAATGATATGTTTAAAGTGTGTGTGTGTAAATTAAGGTTTAAGAATACATGTTAAATAAATATATAAGCAGAATTAAGTGATAATAATGCAAGAGTTTGTAAATCTGAATATTTCAAGAAGCATTATGATAGACCTTGTTATGAATGATTACTAAGATACGTCTCAAGAGTTATAAAAAGTTCTTATTACTTTGCCATCACAGTAACAACAATTTTGCACATGCTTTATGAAATAGAAAACACAATTAGTTTCTTTTTTTTTTAGCTACTACCCTCTCTCTCCAACCAAAACGAGACATTGTCCTCAATATTTAAACATAGAAAGATAGAATATAGAATATATCACTTAAAATAACAAACACTGACAAACCTGAAACACACTGAAACAAATATAAGAAATGACAAATCACAATAATAAAACCAAAAGAAACAAATATTCATAAATGAAGGCTCAAATCCAATCTAAACCTTTTATGGCTTTTCTTAGTTGACCAATTTATGTGACTTATGGAAGGATCAATTACAGGAATGAAAGATTGTAGTTGGTCAATCAATTGTTCAGCGGTAGCAGCAAAGATTATGATTTGTCATGTAGAAGATGTTAGAAATTCCTATTCCACAACATTATTAAAAAAAGACAACTTATCATAATAACTATTAATATTTAACAAACCTATAAGTTTATGGTGAATATACAGTTGGGCCCAAGAGAAAATATTAAAGATCTCTTTCAACGTTCCTAGACCACCTGGTAAGGCAATGAAGGCATCAGGATGGTTAAACATTGCATTCATTTAAGCAGACATTGTGGAGACTTGTAGTTCCTCTTCAATTGTTTTTCCAATGATGTCCTCTTGTGCCAAAGCTTCGGGATAACCCCCAAAACTTGATTACCTCTTAAAAATGAAACTATTGACACACCTCGCATTAACCCAAGACTGCATCCCTCATGCACTAAATGAATCTTTTTCTCAGCTAGCTCTTGACCAAGATGATTTGTTGATTCTAAAAACTCTTTTTCTTTTCTAGGACTATATCCATCAAAAACACAAATATTTCTTATATGATAACCTGAGAAACTTGTCATTTCTACACACTTTTATATTTGTTAAATGTATGGGTTAAGTAGAAATGAAAGGAAGGAAGAGAGGATTTTATAGATGAGAAAGTAGTCAATAGGTTGTAAATAGTCAATAGGTTATAACCGATTTTTTCATCGGGTCAATCGAATTTTTGACTTTCTTTATTTTTTCTTAAACTTGATCAAGTTCTAGCTCTAGGTCAGCCAGGTACTGGGTTGACTTGCTAGGTCAGATTTTAAAACTATGATATTGATCCTAAGTTCAGAGAAGATAAATGTTATAAACATAATGAATCTTGAAATCTTGGCATTGATAACAGATGTTCAAGCAAGTAAAATTGCAAATTATTTTGACATTGTAAAATTATATCTATGAATAATATGACTTCAGAGAATTTGAATCAACATTTAAATGATGAAGTTATACAATAATTATATGTTCTAATTAAAAAATTTAAGTATTATGATATAATAAATATTGAGTACTGTTGTATGAGATTTTTTCCAAGAACTACCTAAGAGAAAATAAGGTAACTTCAAAGTTGTTGAGTGACAAGAAAATTGGTGAGAACATCATGAAAAATAACAAAGAAATGAATTTGAAGACAATTGGTATGTACTAAACACCTATCTCGTATAAAGATGCACTCAAAAAACCAATTACATTACATAATTTTCTCTTGCCATACGAGAATACTAAATTAAATCTTTTTAATGCACTAAGAAAAAGTTTGAGATGAGGTTTAATGAAACATAATTGAGTCATGTATATATATAATTTTGATGTATAAGGAAATTATTAATTTATACATTAAGTGATACCTATATGTTGCAGTGACAAAAGTATTCATTATATTTATAGATGATTACATTATATATTATTATATTTATTTTCTAGGAAGCAAAGTATAAAGTTGAAATTAACATAATTAAAAGAAAAATGTAATAAGAAATGATAAAGATGTATAATTTGAGGCACCTTTCAATGAATTTTATTCAAAAAATAATATTATCCATTAAACTAGCGCTCTTTATTTACTTTAATAAAATAACATTGATGAATGTGAGAAACAAGTTCTAAAAGATATGATGGTTATCATGTTTATACGTTCATAAACATCTTCATATAAGGCTAAGGTAATTTTAATTGTAAATTATATATTTAACAAGTACCTCATAAGAAGTTCGAAAAGACACCATATAAATTATGTAAGGGAAGAAGTCCTTACAAATACCTCAAAATATAAGGATGACTTCTAAAAGTGGTTATATTTGATCCTAAAAAGGTTAATATAAGATCTAAATTTATGTATTATATATTCATTGAATATATGATGCTGATGGAATCAACTCAAGAAAGATAACAAACACAAGTAATACAAAATTCTACTAAATAAGATAACCATACAAAAACTATAATTTAAAATCTTATTATTGGATATCTATTTTCAAGTAATCTCATAAAACACAAATTAAATAACTATATTTATACTAGAAATAACTTCTTGAACAACATTGGAAAAAAGAATCATAAATCAGTTAGGAAAATCTTGCTAATCCTTAACAATAATTTTTAGGCCTTATTTTAAGGTTGTTTAAACTCTAATAGATATGAAATTTTATCTTTATAAGAAACAAGGATTTTGGAATCTCTTAAAAGAAAATTTAACTCAATCTAATGGTTAGATTGAAAGTTATATCCAATGATATAAAATTACATATTAGGAAAAAAATATTTTGCATCAATATGCTTACAATAGTAATAATTGAAAGTTTGACGTATGATATAAACTTCACACAACCAGATATTACATACTTGGTTAGTAGATTGGGAAAATTTACTAATAATCTATATGTGGATTATTAAAAAGCAATAAAAGAAAATTAAATATTTGAGATACACCTTAAATTATGGGTCATACTATACTTGGTAACAAAAGATACTAAAGAGTTATAGTGATGAAAATTAGATATCTAATTTAAAGATTCAAACTCTACTAGTCAATATGATTTCAAACTCGAATGAGCACCTATGTCTTGGAATTCTTTTAAGCAAACATGCATAGCAAGATCTATGATACAATCAAAGTTTGTTGTTTTTCTTAAAACATAAGAGAAAACCAAGTAGTTTTAAAATTTCTTAAAGGATATTTTATATTGACCAAAGGTAGTATAAGCAATTTGTCCTTATTAGGGTAGTTAGAAAAAAAATTAAAAATGCACAAAGTAGTTAGTATGAATAATAGTAAGTCTTCGTATATGTATATATATATATATATCATAGATATAATAATATTAAATACTTGGACTTGAATGAAATTATTTCCATTAACAGTATAAAGTCAAAGGAAAATAAAATGGATAAGCTTATTAAATACATAATGAAAGATTTTATGTATAGTTCATCAAGGAAAATGTCTTGAGATATTTAGGGATGAAAAAGTAGTAAATGTAGAGTTGATTGAGAGTAAAACATGTGATCATGCAATTATAAACTAAAAAGTAGCAGGGAAAGAACACTTGTCACATATAAAAAAATTAGATACTTTCTAATTACACGTAGAATATAAAGATTATTCATGTCATCAAAGACTGTTGAGCATATGACATAGTATCATTCACAGAATATAATGGATGGCATGATAGTGTACCCTTTAAATGGTGAAGCCTGAAAATATTTTAATAGAGTACATTTTCAGTGGAATCAAGGAACGTGCATCTTAGGTTGTATATGATCAAACAAGTTATAGACACAACACATGGAGTGGCTTGAAATGAATATCATCTAGATAATCTGCAAACTTAAGATGATATTCCCTCTATCGTTCTTTGATTCAATAGTGTATTACACATACATCTACTTTTTGAGGCAAAAGATGGAGGCCTAATCCAATATAGGTGGATGTATCCATTCAAGAGATTATAAATTACAAATGCATTATAATTAAAATTATATTGCCTTTTAAAAAAATAAAAACATTTATTTAATTTCATGCAAGTACTTATTCAACTTAAAGAGAAAAGTAAACATATTAAGGTTTCGATATTTGAGGCTTATATTATTGAAGAGATCTTAATATTATTTTGTATTATTTAAAGCCTAATTTAAAAAATAATAATCAACCGTGTTTCAAGGTATGATGACTTTTATGACATGCATGGTGTCAGCTATCAGAGTTGTCTCCTAGAATTAAAAGTACTTTCAGGTCTAATCATAAAATTATGATTATATGGTTTAGGAGTCACCACTTGGTATTATGGTTACCATGAAACCTAACAATACATGAGAGTTTGGATAAGGGGGCCTAGTTATGTAAGTGAAAGATGCATCACCCCCTGTACATCCTATCTAAGGTAAGTTACATTGCGTATTAATAATTTTTCTCGGTCATGTTTTTATTTATTGGTCTTGTATAAGGTTCAATATAGATCTCCCTTTATAAAAAAGTTTCTACCACATTAGATTAAATCTTCACTATTCTAAGGTCCATATTTAACATCACATTTTTTTTTCTTAGATATAGTTAACTCTTAACATTCTAAATAATAAACTAATTATTATGAAATTTTTGATATTTTGTCTAAACTCTAATGAATGATCATAAAATGGTTATAATATCCATTTCACATTTAAAATATGAAAAACAATTTGGAAATATGCATGGAAAACCTTTAGGATTTGACCATATACATGAAAACAAAACATCATTTTTTTTGTTTGAAAATAAAAAAATTTTGGATTTTTTTGGAAAAAAATAAGATATTTTGATACTGAGTCCTTATCTTATAGTGTAAGTCTATGACCTAATATTATATAAAATTATTAAAAAAAAAGCTCAACAAACCTATACATAATTTTAAAATGATCTTTGAAAATTTTAATTTTTTATATTTTATATTTTATTATTTGAGTTAGACCCAACTTCAGGCTTAGGCCTGGTCCAATTGGATAAGGTTGCATTCACCATAAGCCCAACAATCCTTTCCTCTTGTTTTTTTAGTGGGTTAGAGTTGACCCAGCCATTTAAGCTAAGTTGAAATGGCTCCAACCCATCCACATTGCATGGTCACTAACCTAGCCCCATGAACATGCTACTTATTTCCACTACTGCAAAACATGAATTCATATTTTACATATAATGGATAAGAGAACTCTTACAAGGGATGGAAAAGAGAAGAAAAAAAAAAGATTACCTAGCATGGACGATGTCACACGTGAAATATTCCCCACTCTTAGAAAAATGTAATGGTCTATTTGGAAAATATAAAGCAACACAAAATTTCTCTTCTCAGTAAAAATAAAATGGGAGTCGTCACTTAATATTTTTATCAGTAAAAACCCTAACTAGTCTTAAAGATCGAGTACAGGGACTAGTTGCATAAAGGGAAGATCTTAGTACCCCAAATACACTCTACCTAAGGCGAGCTATTAGTACCCCAACTACACTCTATCTAAAGTGAGTTGCAGTGTTTTGTTGACTGATAAAAAACTATAACCTTATTGTGTTTTATAATTGTTGGTTTGTCTAAAATTTAAGAAAAGTCCTCCTTAATAAAGAAGTTCTTTTAATGGGATAAAACCTAACCGTTGTAACATCCAAAAAAAATTTAATATTTGGAATACATATTACGTGTAATGTCATACTTCAAATACTAAAAGACAAACAAAATAAAAAATTTTATTGATTTTGAAATTTTGATAAATGTTCTCTTGACTTTAATAAACTGGTTATTAAAATAAAAATATATGCTAAAACATTGTTTTTTGGTATATGAAAAACAAAAAATGATTTTATATTAAAAAAATGATTTTTAGCTCTAGGACACTTGGTAGTATGCATAAAAATATTTTTTTATTGTATTATTCAAAAGTTAAAAAACCAGGTATTTTAATATCGGATTTGTATTTTTATAATGTAAAATACAAACCGATATTAAACAAAAAAGGCATAAACTAAAAAATATGAGAATTATAATTATTGAAAAAAATTAAAATGGGTCGGACCCAGCCCAAATGCATAGGTTGGGCCAAACCCAACCTAACTATGTAGGCTGGGCTCATCCAGTCCATGTGAATAGTGCTCTCAACTGTTCATATGCTACATGAACAGTAAAGGCATGGCAAGGACGGTGATAATTGTAGAGAAGATTGACTTATGGTAGCATCAAGGCAGTGCTATTGATGGTGGTGGTTGCAATGTCACTGCTAATGGTGGCTAGGGGCACAATGGTACACTATCGACTTCTTTTTTGCTATACAAAGGTGAGAGCCTTTGTTTTTTTTTCTTTCTTTTCTTCTTCTGCTCGACGAGCTGTTGTTGTTGGTGCTGATGGAGAAGAGGTGTCATGGTGGTGTTGCTGGATTGAAGGTGGTCATCCACCCCTCTGCCCTTACCTTTGCTTTCTCCTCTTTTTGTTCTCTTTATTGTTTTTTCTTTTTTCTCTTCTTTGGTTCCCCTCTTCTGCCTCTTTCCCTTAATTTTTTTCTTTTATCCCTTAATTTTTTTCGTTCTTTTTTTTATACTACCTTTTCTTCTGCTCTCTTTCCCTACATTTATAGGAAATATAGGGGTGAGAGAGGTAAGGGAGGCTGTTATGTAGCTGTCCTAAAAACCACTAGAGGGGCACATCCCCTTTGTTTTTCACTCCTCCATTGTAGGCCACAAGTCAAAGTTTATCCAAACAGGTTTATGGTCGATGTCTTTTTTATGTTTAGGGGAGAGAGGGAAGTTAACAAAGATAAGGAGAAGAAAAATCTTCTTCTTCGCTTGCTACGCATGTCCAATGAAAAAAGAAGAAACATAGTGTCAGTTAAAACGTCCCCTTTGTTTTTCACCCCTCTGTTTTGTGCTTTTTTTTTAATAAACAGTATATAAAACAACGTTGTTTTGGACAAAAAGCATTGTTTCATTTAAAAGGAAAAGACAACAAAAAAGTATCAGAGTTCACATCAGTCCTTAATTTATGATTTGTTCAATTGAGTCCTCACTTGCAATTTTGATTGTAAACTCAATTCAATTGAATACCTGCCAAATTTAATTGACAGCCATGAAGTTCACTGATTTTTTCACATTTATCCTTAGTCTTTAATTTATGCAATTTGACCCTCAATTGATTAATAAACTTTTAATTTTTTCAATTCAGCCCCTGATACAATCAATTTCAGTTCCTCTATTTATGCGCATTTTCCAATTTGGTCATTAGTTATGGATTTCTTCAATTAAATCCCTAATTGTAAATCAAACTTTAATATTTGTGCAATTAAGCCCCTGATTTGACCAAATCAACTTCAAAAATTATAATTTGATCCTAGAACTTTAATTTCTTTCTATTAAAGCTTAAATTGACTTAAACATCAAATTTTCTTGCAATCAAAACCTTTATAAATTTAATTAAACCTTTAATAACATTTAACTGAGTCCATAAACATCTAATTTTGGATGTTTCTTCCTCAAATTGAATTTTCTTTGTCAACAAAGCTCTCATTAGTCAACAAAATATTGTCAAATTTTAATTGTTGTATTTTTAAACTGCCTCAATGAATTTTTAATCATTTTTCATCTAGCATTTTCTTTTCACTGTTATATTTTTTTATAATATATTTTTTTTAAAGAGAGAAAAAATATGAATTGAAAATTAACCTAAAATGGATTGTGATAGAGAGTGTTTCATTGTTGTTGCTAGTCCGCTAACATGTTAGAAGAGGACAATTCTTATGGTGGCATGGCTATTTAGGGGAGGTGGAGAGGATGGGTAGGTAAAGGAGGTGCACGATGATCAGTTAGGGAGATTAATGTAGTGGTTGAAATTGTGGAGGAGAGAAAATGACAAGATAAATAGAAAAAAATACAAGAAGAAAATTGATTTTTTGTTCACTACGCACCTTTTTTTTCTTGCTTCTTAATGCCCAAAATCAACTCTTATTTATGAAGGGTGAGAGAGGGACATCTTTTCTTTATTGAACCATTCCTGGCCCTTGATTTGGTCAAGAAATATCTTAATTATTGACTCAAACTCATCATCATAGGCTACTAAATTAAACTACTAAAGGTTGATCAAGTTACCCTCTTTAGAGCAGCATTGCGGTGACTGTAGGGGCAATTACTCGACATGAATTATATTGAGATGCAGTACAATGTAATAACCTAATTACTAGGACAACACACCAATTGTAATATTGGAAAAGACTTGAAGAATGTTTTTAAAAAAAAACTAAATTCATGTAAAGATCCATCAAAATTTCTATCAAAATCTTTGTAAAGTCTCCCCTATACTAGAAACTCTCAAGTTATTAACAACAACTTATTCTATTAACAATTATCTAATCATGAGCTAACCATTCTGGTCTCAATTCCAATAATTCATATCAATATAATATAAATGAAGTATTAAATGGCACCAAATAAGTTAACTATCTTACATGTAAAATATTAATATATGAAAATATAATTTAAATTCAAACTTCCAATTTAAAAGATATATATACAATTTATGTTATGATAGTTTCTTAAGATACGACATACATGAACATTCAATCTAAACTAGATAACAAAAGGATAGATTGTTGATGAGAGTTTAATGGACCTGTAATGAATATAATATTAGATAATAACTATCATGTAAAAATAATATTAACATTAGTGATTAAGTAATTTATTCAAGACTATCATACATTTATACTTCTTACAATTTCCCACTTCGTTATTTTATGATTTTTTTTCTCATGAATTCACTAATATTTTTTTATTTCACTCTAAATTTCTGACCATCATATATTAATATCGAAGGACAATTCCTGCAAGATGTGTCGATACCAATTTATTGGTATTATTAACTATTCTTCATCGAATAGCTAATCAATTTTTTTCTAAGAACCTTTGGATGGTAATAATAATACTAATTAATTCCAATTTGTATCATTAGTATCCCATGCCAGGACTGACTAATCAAATTTGTCATGAATATCGATATCAATACAACCTATTGATATCATTAACTATTCTTAAACCAAAATAGTTAATCAAGTTCTAATAGTACTTTAAAATATCCTTTAAAATACTAATGTCAAGGATCCTTGACATCATTAGCCACCATACCAGGAAAAGCAAATCAAGTTTTCATGGAAAAGTCAATATCAATAAAACCCATTGATATCTTAACTATTTTTAACCTAAATACTTAATCAAGTTTAATATTTTCCATATTTCATGGTGATCATACTAATGTTAGCAAACTCTAATAACATTATTAGCATCTCATACCCGAGACTGGCTAATCAAATCCAAAGAAATACTGATACCAATGGAACTCATTGATATCATTAATTATTTCTAATAGAAATAGATAATTAAGCCTATTTCCATTTCCATTTCTCACCCATTTCATTAAATATGTCCCTTTTTTGGAAACATATATATATAATCCAAAAATTAAACAAATTTTCTTAATTATGTACATTTAAAAAAGATATTAGTGTAAAACATCTACTTGTTGCAGAAGCTTGGCTCGCCCTCCCCACTACTATAGTCTCTTCTGTATTCATAGGTATTCACATTATTTCCTATTAAGTTACATTTCTCATAATAACAATAGTAACAACAAATGTTGACCTTCATCCAACAATTCTTCTTTTATATTTGTGTTACCTATTACATCCTTTAAGGATCACTGTTCTTTATTTAATCATAACTAATATTATAAATTTTAGTTTATAACATAGCTTATTTTCTTTGAACATTAAGATATAATACCATATAATTTATAACGGGGAAAAAACCCAATTATTCCCTAAATGCATCTAAATTTCTCATTTTAATAACTTGTTGAAATTGTCATCAGAAATTGCAGCCTAACCTCTTCTCAGATTGTTACCTATATCTGGAGTTCTAGAATATCAATTTAAGCGAGGTTAGTCTTGTTGGAAAGGTAACATCCTTCGATATAACTTCTATGAAGAAACTACTCCCATATTTTATAATTTTTAAGCTTCAATCCCTTCTAAAATCTAGGGAGATGAAGTTGTCCACTTTTCATCAATGATTTAAATGAATCTTCAAAAATATCCATTTGCCACTCTTCCTCTAAAACAATCATTTCTATATTATATATATGGAACCTCACTAAATATGACCCTCTCTTCTCTTCCCCTAACAATTTCTTCATTTTTTTTCTTGTTAATTTCCTTGCCTTATGATGTTTTCCATACCAATTAATCTAAATCTTGCATAAACCTAACAAGTTTCTTTCTTAATTTTTGATGAAAAAATAAAAAAAATTTCTTATCCCTGTTGTTTACACTACTGTTGGCCTTTATAGTCTACTTTTTCTTTAATTACACTTTGTCCCCACTTACTTAAATGTTTTATTTTTGCCCCCATTCCTTTTTCCTTTTACAATTTGAGCTAGACTTCTTTTTTTATCTTCTATATTATTTTTAGTTTATATTAAGTTTATTCCTGAGGTTTACATACAATGTTAGACCATCATAGTGGTGTAAGGTTTGTTCAATTCGGTTGAAATATGAAGCATTAAATGTTCTAGAAAAATAGTCATTCGAGTAGCTTTTATGATAAGAAAGATAGAAGATGATAAACTGTAGCTAAACGACAAGTCGTTAGGCATTCCTTTTTTTGTTCATGGAAAACTTTTTTTTGTGTAAAATCTTTGGATATGAAAAGGTGTGTCAAAGATGACCTTTAGAAAAATAATGACTCTAAACATTGTGGTTCATGTTTCTAATATTAAAAAAAATTAGTTTTTTGCATGCTACTAGGCAAAATTAGGTTTAGGTTGGTTTTCTAATCTAATAAGCTTGTCCTCAACAAGTCAGGTGTCTATAGTTAATGAATGTTTATGTGATAGGTTATTTAAAATCAATGTGATGATCATTGTATACAAAAAATAAGATTAATGAAGATTCTTCTTTTATTTATATAGTTGAGTATTCTGATCTATTCATTAACAAAAGTAACAAGCCATTAGGTTTAATTCACACTGATATTTGTGATTTAAAGTTTATGGAAGCTAGAGATGATAAAAAGAATTTATTTACTTTTATTAGTAAATGCATATGATATCATTATGTCAATTTTCTAATAAGCAAATATAAGACTTTTAAAATGTTCAAATATTTCAAAAATAAGTTTGAAAATCAACTTAACTAGAAGATCTATGTGATAAGAAGTGATAAAGATACGGAATACAATTCACCTTTTGATGAATTTTTTCTAAGTATAGTATAACTCATCAAATTATAGCTTCTTATTCTCTATAAAAAAAATAGTATTATTGAATGTAAAAATTAAACGTTGAAAAAATTGATGATGCAATATTGATAAGTTCAAAATTACCTTAAAACTTGGAGGCTATCTCATCATAAAATTATATTATTAATAAAATACCTTATACGAAATTAGAAGAGATATCATATGAGTTATGGCATGGTCTAGAATTGTTGACCATCCTATAAATACATATAAATTTTGATCATAGAATTGTTGAATATGCTTGCTGTTTAGGTTTGACATTTTTGGAAATTAAAACCTCATACAAGTTTTCTATAATTTATTTTTTTCTATTATTTATTTTGATTTAATCATATGTAATAATGATAATATGGTTTGTGTAAATCAAAAAAGCCTTTTTTTAGGCTTGCAAGGTAAGATTATAAGTTTGGCAATAGCTGGGGAATTTTTGGGCAATTTTATGTTTTTTTTCTTCATGTTCTTAGTAAAAAAGTTGCCCTGGCTCCATGATTTGGACAATTTTTTTATCCAATTCTTTGAATCAACAACTTCATGAGCTATGATTCATTAATAATCAAGGGTTAATTCACATCAATAATCATGATTTCTAATTTTTAATCTAATGTTTTTTTTTCCACCGAAATCTATTTTGATCAAATTGTAATTTTTGGTTGATAATCTTTTATGTTTGTTGCTTGATTATTTTTTAGTGATTGATTTCGAACATGCCTATATCTTTGGTTTGTTCATGTATGGTTTAAATCATGATTCATGTTTCTAGACATGTTCTTTGTGTTCTTGGGTTTTTAAATGTTTTAATCTGTTTTTGACAAAAAAAATTATATTTTTATATTTTTTTCAAGTTTGATATGTTTTTTATTTTGATTTTGGTTTGTTTTTCATGTCAAACTAGTGGTTTTTGATTTAGTTTATAGTCAAACCAAAAATTTTAGGTTAACTCAATTGGATCAAGTTTGGGTAAGATGGGTTTGACTATTTTGGTAGTATTATCCTAATGTAAACTAGTTTTTACCAAACAAAGCCTTAAAAATAGTAAAAAAATAAAAATATATTTAAAAAAAAAATAATTTTTTTTGCATATAGCCAAAAATCCTAAAAATTATTTGACCATTTTTTTTTAAATCTGAATACTTTGGCATGTTTTTTTTTAATATTGCAAGAATTTTACAATAAGTTTGTAAAATTCAATTCCAAAGAATTTTGACCTACATTTAAAAATGATCAAAAACTTATTTTTGATAAGGAAATATGTTATTCACTTTTAATATAAGGATAAAAAAATCTTACAAAAGAGTTAATATTCAAAATGTTATGAGGGATAATAATTTATTATTATCCACTTTTAATAGAAGAATAAAAATTGTTTCAAGGAGTTCTATTTGAAATATTATTTGGAATGATGCAATAACTAAAAATTTCAAGTTTATCCTAAAATAAGCTTTAATGATAATTGAGGATATTTGAACTTGTGTCCGATGGTACATGCAAGAGTCATGGACATTCAAAATACAAAAGGAAAATGTAAGTCTTCAATAATAACTAAATCTCTTTGAATTTCTAACTTCAGCTTTTTTACGACACATAAGTTGTAATTGAGTTTGCTTTCTTTTGATATCTTTTCAAGTCAAGATATTTTAGAATAAGTTCTTGATCTAGCAAACTGAGGCTTGTTCATCATAGCAAATTCATTATAATAGACTAATAGAATTTAAAAACTCCATAAGTCATAACAACTACAAACAAATGAAAACGATACAACTTATCTTAAATAAAGCATATTAAGGGTGCTAATATAGTTTAGTTACTTCACAAATCCCTTGACTAGAATTTTTAAAGATCAATTTAGGTTTCTAGTAATTATAATACTTGGTGTCGACTTTTTATCCAACCAAAGACCTCTCAACCCTCAAGAAGAGTCATCGCAATGTTGAGCTCTCATGAAGGGATCAATAATTTATGCCAATAATTTGTATACATTGCGATAACTAATATGTAATTGGAAGGGCATAAAATAGTAATATATAATGGTAAGTCTTGAATAATTTATAAAAGACACAATACCATAAGATTGTTACTTTTAAATAGGATTATCTTTATTGACAATGTAAAGTCAAAGGATAATATTATAGATCCATTTAAAAAATGCTTAACAAAAGAGCAAGTTGATAAGTCATCGAGGGGATGTGATTAAAGTCTATATTCAAATAATTGTCATGATAACAACCCAACCTAATTGATTAAGAAATCCTAAGATCTAGATTCAAAGGGATAATTGAATCATGTATTAATTCAGTAGTAGCACTATTACTCTTTCCTATGATGAAAAGTTCTACCTGCATTGAAAAAATGATAAGCTAACCTTTTCATAATTCTTATATCTTGAGAAATAATTCAAGTGGAGTATTATAAAAAATTTTTAATAAAAATCATCTATATAAGTGTGAAAAAAGGTCACTTCTATAGAAATTGAAAAGGCTACATTCTCTGAATCACCTTCTCAATCCAGGAAATATTTAGGGCCAAGATGAACACAACTATAAAAATAAAATTATAAGAAAATAAATTGCACGATCTTAATTTCCTGATTTCACACATCAAGCTAAATAGTTTAAAATATCATATTCACTTATTAGTTGAGTGAATTCAATAGTTTTCACTAAGGAATGTTCAAGGCTAAAAACTACCTCGCCAATATAGTGATTTTCACTATTGCTCTCTATTTACATGTCTATTTTGTGTTTTATTCATATAATATATTTTTTATTCATGTGGATGATTATGATTATTGGAGTGAATAGAAAGTTGTGTCTTTTATTACATAGTTATGTATATTTAAAAGTCTATTTAAAATAGAGTTGTACCCTTTTAAATAGAGTTCTATCATTTAAAAGAGTTGTGTATGTTGTTTTAAAATAAAACTAACACTAAAATTGTCTCTTTATATATAAAAAGACAATTACGATATTATTTTAATAAGGAAACAAGATGTCTATATTTTCAAAAAATCTTCCCTTTTATAAAATTTGCTATCAAAATCCTCTATTATTTCTAATAATAAGTAACATATAAAATTTAATTCAAAAAATAATATTACAATCACATTGCAAACATTATATAGCAAACAATAAATTATTTTAAGACAAATTACAATGGCATTGCAAACATCATATAGCAAACAATAAATTATTTTAAGACAAATGGATTGATTCTTGTAGAAGTCTATTTTCTAGCAACTAATATTATAAGTTGATTTTCTTGTTAATTTATAATCCTGTCAAGTTTAGTAGAAATCAAATTATATATGATGAGAGTAAAAGGAACAAAAAATATTTAAAGTTGGTTTTTATCGTATATATTGAATGTTTTATGTTTTATGAAAATCATATCATCTAGGTCAGAAGGAACAGCAATATTAAAATAATTTAAATTGTTCCAACAGTAAATTCCCTGCCCCTTGATAGATCCATACCATTGTAGCAAAACCTATAGGAGTGATCCGACTATTGCTGCTTTATGAAAGAAAAAGACGAAGGACATAATTCCAACCCGGGAGATATACTTAAGTAAGACGTTTTGCTGAAAATCACCATAAACCAAGCCTTGCCACTGATGGAAAAAATAATCCAATGATTAAGGAATGCACAACAATAGGTTAGCTATCTTGTTCTAAAATTTCCAAGACACTGAACATTGTAATAAAATATGAACAGTAGTTTCTGAATTACAGTTGCAAAAGGGGTATAAATCCTCTTGCACCGACAAGATATTCATTTTAGTTAAGAAGGAGCGAGTAAATTGCATGTCATGTAAAGCTAAAGATAACAACCCAGTTTTTCGTGGAGAAACACTCTTCCAAATGCCTGCAGAATATGGTTTAAGAACGGGAAATAGGAGATAGTTTGGGGTGATAGAGCATCACTTGACCGAGGAAGAGCCTTTGTTATCTAAAACCTAGATTTTGTTGTCTTCTTTATCTTTGAACGGATGAACATCCTTTAAAGTATCAATCAAACTGTATTGCATGCAAAATCTGAGCTTCTAGTATCTCGATTCCATATAAAAGCCATTTCATGAGAAGATAAGTAGTATAGTCGACTATAAAGCTCAGACAAAGGCTTGTCACCATCATGTGCGGAGCTAGGATTATTTATCAAGGAAAGTTAAAATTAATATAATATGATATAATATTTTTTAATTTATTATACACAAGTTATAAAAAAAATACAAATATATAATAATTTTTACATAAAGTAAAAGGTTTCAAGCAATATTCAAAGTTAATTTCATTTGCATTGTGAGAAAAACAATTGATAATTTTTGCGGTTATGGTAGAAACAAAAATATATAAAAAAAAATATAATCAAGGCAAACTAATAAAATATATCTAATTAATTAAAAAAATCATTGTAACAAGAATTCAATAATAAATTCAGTAAAACTAGCAAATTCAAGAAAAAATTAAAATAAAAAAGCTAAAATAATAGAATTATAAAAGAATTCATCAAATTCTTAATAAACATTTGATAAAAAAAAATTTTAAATTTGAAGTTAAGGATGCTCAATTACATTTGTTTAATGAAAAAAAATTGATAGTGCTTGCTTCAATCTTTCTGTTTGCTATTTATATCTATATTTATATTAGAGCTGCAACTAGAGAAAATGGTAACATCCATTAAGTTTAAAAAAGTTATTTATAGCTTTATATTTTTGTCTTTTCATGTCCACGTAGATAATTTTAAAGTCAATGAACAACAAATATATTTACTATTAGAAGGCCCACCTATTTAAATATCACATCTTCTTACACCATTACTAAGATCAAAAAAACCTACAGATTCAGTCATCACAATTTTTCTTTGCAGGGCCCGGGCCTCTACTTGCCTCCCCTTGATTCCGTCCCTGGTCACCAACTCAGACATCATCCCAAAAATGAACACAAGCACCATTCCCTACTTGAAGTTTACAGTTGTCTCGTAAAGGAAAAAAGATGTGATCACCAAAATTAATGGTTGTGTAGATACCTGACCTAATGGGGGAATTAAAGACGCTTGGTAAACAAAGTTAAGCCATTGTTAAAGCTTGGTTTGTGCTTTATATTGATAAAGTCTTCCCAGCCTTCATGGTTTCTTGACAGCGATTTGAAAAGAAGTGCTTTAATTTTTGTACTGATCGACCCAATTCCTGGTCCACCTCTGTCTATCTCCCTCACAGCCATATTCCAGATAAGTTTATGCACTTTCTGCGTGGCTGAAGCACCTGACCATATAAATTTACATTCAGTGGACATAATTTGCTTCACCACACCCTTTGGCATGCCGAATAAAGACATGCAATAAATAGGAAGAGATGCCAAGACATTCTTGATCAAACACACTTGACCTACCATTGATAGAAATTCTCCTTTCCAAGACTGAATCCTCATCCAAATCTTAGAGATAACTGGCTTCCATGTAGAAATCCTCTTACGATTTGCTCCTAAAGGCAGACCCTGGTATTTGGCTGACAAAGAATCAAACTTGTAGTGTTAGAGATTGGATAAGCTAGCAGTGTATATATAACTTTTTGTATTAAAAGTATTTTAATACATTTGATAAACAGGGAGAGTGATATTAACATTAAAAGTCATAGAAACAACACTATCTTTTTGTATTTTTAAAGAAACAAAAAACTCAAAGATTATATTATAATGAAGGGATTTGCTAAACTCTCTACTATAAAGAAGGTCACAATGTCATTTTAAAGAGTTCGTTCTTCCTCTTCTGCAATCATAACCATAACAAAACATGCTAATAAATGCCAACCATTCTGATAATCATCTTCACTTTCTATTATAGTATTTAATTGTTTTTTTTAATCTAAAAGCATTATTTGGTTAATTAGCACCTGCTTTGCATGCAGTCACTTTTAAAAAAGATGTTTTACTTTTAAAAACAATCTGGATACCTTTTTTTTCTTAATAAAAATCAAGACAACTTCCTAATTGTGAGCTCCATTTTTTAAATAACTTAGACAACTTTCTCTATTTATTTATTTCAAAAAAAATTGTATTTATACAAAAGATGTTAATATTTTACGGAACTTAATTTTAAAATATTTTTTTCAATATTATGTATTATACTAAGATGTTTCATTCAATATATATATATATATATATATATTGATTAGCTGCGTTTACAAATATACAAAAACAACAATATATATTGGATTAGTTGTTTTGTATATTTGTAAACGCAGCTAATCAACAAATTACTGGTGTTGATTTTACCTTATGGACAAAATACATGCACTAAAAAAAACTAAAAAAGCAATGAATTATTGTTCTCTTAAATCCATTATACTTTAGATTGAAACTCCATTTCAAATAAAATTATTTAACTAACTATTTGACACAATTCAATCCTTTTAATATAATCCATTAGTTATTATTACATTAACTATGGACATCTCAATCTTTTAACATTTTAGATATACAATTAAATGACTTAAATATCCTTAAAAGTAAAAAAATAAATAAATAAGAGGGATCCAAGGGCTTTTCAATCTTTAAACATTTTTATTACATAGTAAAATGACTATATTGCTTTGAAAATAAAATATAAATAAAATTGATGCCCAAGGGTTTTTTAGTATTTTCATCATGATTTTTTAGTTATAATCAATTTGAATGGGTAGCAGTTACGAATATAAATTCTATTAAAAAATAAAATAAAAATACTTGATGCATGCTATGCAGGTGCCAATGCTTTTTATGTCTCTCAGTGGTTAAGCAAAATTGGAAGCATGACAGTGTCCTCTTTTTAGTGGTCATGTATGTGTGCATGATTGAGTAGCGGATAGGCTTCAATATATTTTTATCTTTTCTATATCTTTTTCTCTTTCCTCACCTTAGACTTTGCATCAACTCTTTCAAAAAATTAATGTGTTCTTTTAGTTTGTATTTGTATCAAATTAATCCTCATTCTTTTATTTCTATTTGTTTTCCTTTTAATTCTTTTTAAGTTGGTTTTCTTCAACTTTGTTCCTCAATATTTTATTTGTTTTAATTTTTATATCCAATTTAGTTTTCATTCTTATGATTGCTATTTTTTATTATTCTCTTGATTGATTTTATTTTTCAATTTAGTCCATTATTTTCTTTTATTTAATTTTTATACTAGATTTAATCCTCATTGTTTTGAATGTTATTTGCTTCATGATTTCTTCATATATTTTTTTATTATAGGGTAATCATGATTTCATGACATGGGTCAAACGTTTTGAAGATTAGCCTAATTTAGCTTTGGTCTTTTTTTAGATCCTTTTCTTAAAATTTACTTTTATTCTTTTAATTTTATATTTTAATATTAAGCTATTGAGCCTTGAGACTCATTATTTTTTCTGCTGTTCTTTTAGTAGGGTTCTTTTGATCATATATCTCGAGTCGCATGTTAGTTAAGTTAACCTAAGTTGAATTATTTTTTAATTTATTTTCTTTAGTTTTGTCTTTCATCATTTAGTCTAATTAAGAATTAGCCTCTATTATTTTATTTTATTTAATATATGTTTTGTTATCCTGGTCTCATAATTGGGCTATGAATTCAGTACATTGACTTGAGTCAAGTTTTTTTAAAAAACAATTCTTTTAATCCTTAATTTTTTTTTCTCCTCTTTATGTTTTTATCATATTTTCATTCAATTTTTTCCTTGTTATTAAATAAGCTTATGACACCTATAAAAATATTTAGAGGGTATCTTTTTATAATATTAGCAAGTGTTAGGTTTTTTTTATTAGTCATTGTTTTTTCATCATATTCTTAAATTAACCAATATTAATCAATGACCAAAACCTCATATTTTTCTTGCTCCTTTAAAAATGTTATCATCATCTGAACATCTTTCTTTTAAATTATAAAAAACTTAACACGACTAACATGATCAAAAGGTTGATATCTTTTTCCAAGTGTAGGAGTCTCGAAATAATAAAGAGCATGACAAAGCCAGGGTTGAATCACAGGAAGGTTAACTATAAAAATTATAAATAACAACTACAATAACAACAAGTCAAAGAGGACTTTGAGATTGTAAGATTAGTGGAAGAATTAAATAATGATAAAAATAAATATTAATATTAGAGGCTCCACTAATGGTATTTTAAATGACTATAGTATAAATTCTTTTTATTACTCAACTAGAAAGCACACGCAAAGGAGGTTCCAATCAAATTATAAATTGTTAACATGATTACATTAGTTATCTTATTCAAATAGTGCTAATAATTGTAAATATTGTCAAGTATTCATGATTATAACTTCTGTTAACAACAAATCAAGTTCCTTTCATAGCACAAGTGTCGGTTACACTATATAGTTGGGCTATAAAAGTGTCAAATATTTGTTGTACCAAGTGTTATACAACATAAATCTAGATTAACCATTTAACAAGTAAAATATTAAGAGTGAACAAGATAACAAATACAAAACATGTTAGTATCAAACATTAAAGTATATGATAAGTTTATACTATACTTATTTTTACACCATTAATGTAACATTTTCACCTTGACATAACAAACTTAATTAAACATAATAAAATAAAAGACACATAAATAATCAAGAATATAAATAAGATATAAGTTAACCAAGTAAAGAAAAGGAAATAAAAAGTAAAAACAAGAGACTAATGAATGCAAAACTTAAACATTACAAAAATATAAAGAGAAAGAGCAAAAACATGATCTTCATCTGAAAATCAAGATACCTAAATGCATGGTAAATGCCTCTTTTTATAGAAAAAAATTTAAAACTATTGATTTGATGACTAATTTTGAATGGGTGACTAACTCTTGACTTGGTGAAAATCCTTATCCTCTTGTCTGAGCAAAACTTCATTATTAACGCCAGAATTTAAACAGACTTGAATCATAAAAGTTTTACAAAATTGTCTCAGTTTTTCAATAAAAAAAAATAAGAACATTTGGACTTCTAAAACTCAAGATTAGGCTAAACACTAAACAGTGTCTGGGTTGGAGGACCGATTCAGACTCTTTAGTTATTACTAAGATTTTCACTTTCAAATTACAGAATTGAGCTTACATTCCTTATGAATATTTTAGGTTTATGTCATAACTTTCTTGCCATATAAATCAATTTAAAATCTAAATCTATAGCTCCAGATATGACCCAATGACTGAACAGTGTTCCAATTTGAGCCGAACCAACATCATTTTTCTAAACTTCACCCTCTTTTTGTTTTTTCAATTTCAATAATTGAACTCATCAATCAATCTTTTGATTTATGTAATAGGCCTGTATTTAAGATAAACATTTACTATAAATTAAAGGTATCTTATAGTATCAAACTTGTTATTATAAAACATGTTTTAGTTAAGGAATTATTAATATTTTAAGTTCAAAATGATGATATAAAACCTTGATAAAAATACACTTTCAAGTACTAATCACACCCCTCAACTAGTTTATTACCAGTTCCTAGTAATAAAAGCATTAAATAAAAAAATAATTTGTAATTTCTACAAAGCAAGGCATTTATTATTCAACTTTCATTAATATATTAAGATAAACAAACTCCATTAAACTTATATATCTACTTCATACTTCTTAAACAAGATATTAATAAACCTTTCTTTTATTCTCAATATTCAAAACATAGTTATAAGATTTTACTTAGAAGAAAATAAAATTTTTATTCTAATTTTTAAGGTTAACTTTCTTGGTTAGGATTATTATCTTTTCTTTTCTTTTCTTTTCTATTAATATATATAAATATAACTCAAAAACACAATGCATCTTTAACCCATGTAACGAGCTTTTATTAATGACTCCGAGACTAGTTAGTTTTAGGGTATTAGATGTTGAGACACCCTTACAAGCTTAGTAACTTGGGTTACAAATACTAATATATAGATAGTGCAATGTTTGATTCCCTTAAACTTTTCTCCTCAACACATGTAATAAGCGTTGGGTCAATAATTTCCAATTCAGATAACTTTAGGGTATTAGGTGTTAAAACACCCCTTCAAACTTAATTATTTAGGTTAGGGAGGCTACAAAACCAAACTTATCTATATTTTTATTATCATTATTTTTTTATTTTATTTTTTTTGTAATTTATATACTATTATTTTTTTTTAGTTGTTACCTTTAACAAAAAAACATAAATAATATAATAATATAATATGCAACCTACAATCATATGTTAAAATATAGGTGTGAAAATAAATGTTTAAGAATACCTGTTAAATGAATATATTAGCAAAATTAAGTGATAGTTATGCGAGAGTTTGTAATCCTAAATATTTCAAGAAGTATTTGGATATACTTTATTATGAATGTTTACTAAGATGCATCTCAAGAATAACTTTAACAAAAGAACTCATATGTTCAACCATCCTAGTAATAACAGTTTTGCAAATGGTTTATGAAATAGAAACACAGTTAATTAAATTTTTTTAATATCAACTACTACCCTTTCCCCCCAACCAAAACGAAACACTGTCCTTAATGTCTTAAGGTAGAAAGATAGAGTATAGAAGACATCCCTTGAAATAACAAACACCGAAAAGCCTAAAACACACTTAAACAAATATAAAAAATAACAAAATACAAAAATTATGCTATTAATGAAACCAAAAGACACAAGTTTTTACAAACTATGGCTCAAATCCAATTTCAGCTTTTTATGGCTTTCTTTAGATGATCAATTTATACGACTCATAAATGGATTAATTATAGAAAAGAAACATTGTAGTTGGTCAATCAATTGTTCAGCAGTAGCAACATAAATTATAATTTGTCGTGCCGAAGATATTAAAAAATTTTGTTCCACAGCATGATCAAGAAAAAATAGCAATTTATTATAAAAATCATTAATATTTAACAAATCTGTAGGTTTATAGTGAATGTACAGTTAGACCTAATAGAAAATATAAAAAGTAAGGCAATAAAGGCATTAACATATTTAAATATTGTATTCATTGAATTAGACATTGTGGAGACCTATAGTTTCTTTTTAATTTTTTTTCCAATGATATCCCCATTTGCTAAAGCTTTGAGGACAACCCCTAGAGCATGATTACCTTCTAAAAATACAGCTATTAATATTCCCCCCCCATTAACCTAAAGTTGTCTCCCCTGTATACTAAATGAATCTCCCTTAGCTAGTATCTGACCACGATGATTTACTTATTTTAAAAACTCTATTTCCTTCCTAGCATTAGATCCACCGAAAACACAAATATTTTTTATGTAATGACTTGAGAAACCTGTCATTTCTACACACTTTTATATCTGTTGAATGTATATGTTGGGTAAAAATGAAAGGAAGAAAGAGAAGATTTTATAGATAAGAAATTAAAAATGCAATCATACCACCAATATATGGGTCAGCTGGAGTTTCACCCTCTTTATATTTGTTTATTTTTTATTGAAAAAGTATGTCTATATACAGATAGTTATGATTGTGGCTCATATCTTTTCTTGGTTTTACATACAATAACAGCTTAAACGCCCTTTATGGGTCGAGGATAGGATTCCTATTCAGTTTTCTTAAAAACTGACAAACAAGGTCTTTTTTAGTCAGATTCTCAAGACTATATCAAGCATATTCTTATGAAAATAGAGTTATAAGTCATGAATTATAGGATGCATATATCCACTATAATAAGACTTAAAAGTTAATAAAAGATTATTTAAAAACTCCTTGTGTTTTGAAATAAATCTCATCTTTTGACAATTTTCAAAAGTTTTGCAGAATGCATGTGAGTCTTAGAACATGATGGGCTAGTAAAATCCACTTTGTAAGATTTTTGCAGTCTTTGTTTTTACTGAGAAATGATCCTCATATGCCTTAAAGTGATAAAATTAATGACACTACTTACCTTATTGTTGGGAATACATCTTTGAAATATTTAATCAAGATAATATTTGAATAAGTAAAAGTCATTCCAATAAAAGTTCTTCACTTTGTTTAAGAACTCTTGGGTATCCAAATGAGCTGATAAAAATTATAATGTAAGAAAATTGATATTTTTAGCAAACCAAGGCATTAAATTAAGAGAAAATAAAGATTTAATAGAAAAGTAATCATCAATTCATGTGATTTTGGATATTAAATCTATTGTCACTCTTGAAAAAAGATCTGCATCAATATTTTAGGTGTCTTTTTCATCCTTGATTTCTTTATGTTTAGTCATGACATGAGGAAATAGAGTGTTAGTGGAGAATTAGTCTTTTATTTACAATGTTTGGATTCAACCTCTTCCTTAACCTTAAAAATTGACTCATCATCTTTCTCACAAGGTTCAAGAATTAGTTTTTGAATAACTTCACCATTATGAAGAATGATGACTTATTTAACTTGATATTGGGATTTTATTGTGGTTATGATGAAAACTTACCTTTCTTTTAAAAACTAAGAGCAGATGTGAATTTTGTAAGAGTATCTTTAAAATCTTTTATGCTTTAAGCAAGTTGAGTGTTGATTGTCTTTTGCTTTTCAATAAGTGTATACAAAATTTCCTTAAAATTTCTTCTAAGAGGTGGAGTGTAAGAAGGTGCATATCTGTAAGAATTATGAAAATTATAGTGTGTTTGAAATGGTGGTTGTAAACCTTATACATCACTTTTTCAACTAAAATTTAAGTGATTTCTCTAACCAGGGTGATATGTTTACAAGTATGAGTTATGATTGAACCTTTGAAAATTGTTTAAAGCATGGGCTTATGCATGGAGAAATTCTTTAAAAATAAACAAAGTTGGATAATTATTAGTTGAGTGTCTATTGGTTTCATAGATTTGACACACAATGTCTTAAACAGATTTGAATTGGCCACTCTTTTTTTAATTCTAGTGGCTCGACTTTTCTAGCTAAAGATGCAAACTTATCTTAAAGATCATGATCTTCCCTAAGGTTGTACATACCACCACTAGATATATGAGGTTGAGTTTTACCTAGTGCCTTATTGATACTTTTAGTGTCCTAATTTTGAACATTTTTAGCTAACAAATCTAAGTACTTCATTGTTTTGTCAGGGCATTTATCTTCAAAAGTTTCTTTGCACATTAATTCCGTCATTTATCTATCTTGAGGTGTTAACCCTTCATAAAAATTAAAACTAATATCCATGTTTCAAAACTATAATAAGGGCAATTATTAAGCAAGTATCGATATTTATCCTAACACTAGTAAAATATTTCTCCTAGTTTTTGAGTGAAAGTAATGATTTGTTTTTTAAAGAGTTTGTTATATGAAAAGGGAAATCTTCTTTAAAAACTATTGTCGCATCTCATCCCAAATACGAATAGATCTAGGTCTCAAATTTTATAGTCATGTTTTAGCTTTATCTTTTAATAAAAAAGGAAAAAGCTTTAATCTGATGGTATTTAATTGATACTTAAAAGTGTATTTTTATCAAGGTTTTATATCATCATTTTGCACTTGAAGTATTAATAACTCCTTAACTAAAGCATGTTTTATAATAATATATCTAACAATATAAGATACCTTTAATTTGTGGTAAATGTTCATTTTAAATATAGCCCTATCACAAAAATAAAAGGATTGATTGATTCTTTATTATTGTTATTATTATTATTATTACTATTACTACTATTATTATTATTACTACTACTAGTAGTATTATTAGTATTATTATTGTTACTATTATTATTGTTCTTGTTATTGTGACTATTGTTGTTGTTTATAATTTATACAATTAACCTCCCTGTGGTTCAACCCTGGTCTTATCGAGTTATTTATTACTTCGACACTCCTGCACTTGGGAGAAGACATTAATCTTATAGTCGTGTCAGTATTTATGTTACAATTTGAGTCATTATACATGTTACAAGCCTCCTTAAATTCTCTTAAATACAAGTTTAGATTTTCTAAATATAAGTCATGAAAAGAAAGTAAAAGTTGAATAATACCTAGCTTAAAATTCAAATGAGATATATCATGAGGGAAAGTTATGCATGAGGGTGCACTTCTTCTTGTAGGACTCATGTGGTCTTTAAGAATTCTAACATGATTATTCTTATTACTATTATTATGAAGTGATTGGTTATCTTATTCGGCTATATTTTCTAAAAATAATGAGGATACCCTTCAAAGTCTACCACTTAATGTATATTACCACACTCTCATACACGTGCAAGAATAGAATAAAAGGAAGAAGAAAATAAAAGAAGAAGAAATAAAAAAAAAAGAAACAAAGTTAGATACAAAAAAAATAAAAAGAGAAAATAAAATAAATACTATAATTTATATAAGAATTTACTTTTCTAGCAATGGTGCCAAAAACTTGATATAACCAAAAGATTGATATTTTCTCCCAAGTGCAGGAGTATAAAAGTAATAAATAATTCGGCAAGATCGGGGTCAAACCATAGGGAGCTTAATTGTATAAATTATAAATAATAATAATACAATAACAATAACAATAATAATAATATTAGTAGTAGTATTAGTAGTAGTAGCAGTACTCGTAGTAATAGTAGTAGTAGTAGCAATAATAATAATAATAATAATAATAATAATAATAAAGAAAAAGACAATGAAAAAAAGAATAAGAACAAGAAGTTGATGAGAACTTTGAAATAAAAGATCAATATGAGGATCAAATAATGATAAAAATAAATGTCAAGGTAAAAGGATCCACTAATGATATTTCAAACATAGTATAAACTCTTTTTATTATTCAATTGGAAACCACACACAAAGGAGGTTCCAATCGGATTACAAGTTGTTAACATAATTACATTAGTTATCTTATTTGAATATTGTTAATACTTATAAATATTGTCAGATATACATGATTATAAATTATATTAACAATAAATCAAGTTTCTTTCATAACATAAGTGTCGATTATATATGATACAGTTGGGTTATGAAAGTGTCAAGTCTTTATTGTACCAAATGTTGTACAACATAAATCTAGACTAACTATTTAACAACCAAAGTATTAAAAGTGAATAAGATAACAAATACAAAACTTATTAGTATCAAACATTAAAGTCCATATTGAGTTTACACTATACTTATTCTTACACCATTAGTGTAACCTTTTCACATTGACATAATAAACTTAGCTAAATATAATGAAAGATAAAAACATAAATAAACAAGATAAAAATATAAATAAAATAAAAGTTAACTAAATAATGTAAAGAAAATGAGAAATATAAACAAGAGATTAATATAAGTAAAACTTAAACATTACAAAAAAAAAAAGAAGCAAGAGCATAATATTGATTTGAAAACTAAGATGTCTAAATGCATGGTAAAGCCTCCTTTTATGGGCCAAAATTAAAAATTATTGATTTGATGACTAATTAGGTGGTTAACTCTTGACTTGGTAACAATCTTTATCTTCTTGTCTACCAAAATATAAGTGATAACGTTAAAATTTGAACTAACCTTATCTATAAAAGTTCTAGAAAATTATGTCAACTTTCTAAAAAAAGAAAATTGAGATCATTTGGACTTTTAAAACTCGAGATATAGGCTGAACACTAAACAATATTTGGGTTGTAGGACAGATTTGGACTTATACGTTGTTGCTAAAATTTGAACTTCCAAACAGTAGAATTCAGTTTTGCCTTCTCATAAAAGTTTTAGGCCTATATCTTAGCTTTTCATCCATATAAAGCCGACATAAATTCAAGTTTTACAGCTCCAGTTATAATTCAATTACCAAATAGTGTTTTAGTTTGGATTAAACCAACATCTCTTTTCTAAACTTCACCCTCTATTTGTCCTTTCAATTTCAGTACTTCAACTCATTAATCAATCCTTTAATTTATATGATAGACCTACATTTAGGATGAATATTTATCATAAATTAAAGATATCTTATGATATTAGACTTATTATTCTAAAACATGTTTTAGTTAAGAAGTTATTGATAATTTAAGTGCAAAAGGATAATATAAAACCTTGATAAAAATATACTTTTAAGTATTAATCAGTCATAAAAGGAGAATTAGGTTAGAGTACACTAAGGAAGGTAACCTAATTCTCCTTTTATGGCAATGACAAAGAGACTATAATTCAATGACATATTCAAATCTTAATATCAACCTTACTCCCATTCTGATTCATAAGAAAAAGAAATCATAATCACTATAAGATTTGACCTTCAAATAATATCTATATATGCTTTTTAATTATGTTACAAACACTTATAATTGTGCTTTTAAGAAAGCTTTTGTTTTTTTGTTATCATACTAGTTTACTATAAGCTACATTGTTGGAACTTCTAAGTAGAAGAAATGGATGAATTTTACCCTAAATTTCTTAAGATTTAGACATTTATATTCTTCACTTTTTTAAATCACATCTCAATTCCTTTTATCCTTTTCAAACAGTAGAATATGTAATAAAATATAGTTAAAATTATTTTATAATTATTTTTATTTTCATAGATAATATCTTGATGAGTTAGCAGGGATTGATTGGGATAAAAATAAGAAAATAGAGTCGCCATCTAGTTTTATGATAACTATGAATCCTAATTGATTTTTTAAAGGTTCTAGGTAAGGGACTAATTATACCAAATAAAGGATGATATTTAACTTTAAATAAATTGCATTATGTTGTTTCTTATGATAAAGAAACATATCTCGCATATACATGTTAATGTTTGCTTTAACTACTATGTTTATTTGATTTCAAAGCTAAAAGAATATTATAATCTAAAATAGTAATTTGGAATCTGACCTTAACAGTATAGCCCAATCCTTTCTTTTTAGAAATATATGGGTTAGAAATGAAAGGATAATAATGCCCACTTAGAGTTTAAGCTCGTGTTCCTTGATTATATTCAAAATAGGTCCCAAAAGCCACCAATATTACTCAATCACTTTTGTTCAGTCCTGTTGACCCATTCTCAAATCTATTTATCATAAACAACATAATATATCTTAACACATGAAAATTCTTAAAAAAAAAACATTTGCACATATAGAAAAAAAACATATTAACAAATAAAAGTTTTAAGAATATTTATTTGTATATATTTGTTGTTCAATAATTAAGGTAACTATAAATCTTGTATAGGTGAATTGGGTATATCACTAATATTTACAAATAATGTAAATAACTTTAAATAAACACAATAATAAACAATATAATTATAGTGTTTCAAGTAAATAAATAAAAAGAAAAGAATTTGCAAACTCATTTTAATGTGGTTTAGCAAATTTATATCAATATTTCAAGTATTAACCCGTAATTAAGTACTGTATTTTTTCACTTGTCCAAATTTAAGAATATAATAGTCACTTGAGGAATTCACATCAAGATTCTTATACCACTTGAAGATGTTTCCTCTTAGATTTTTTTCCTCTATTTAAAGATATGTCATATGTCATCTTTAAGATTTTTCAAACTTAAAGATATGCCCTATTCAAGATTCTTTTTTGTTCTTATTAAGATTACCTCTCCAATGATAAGAGTTTTTATCTAACTCTCAAAGATTTACAAATATGATTTTGTTATCATAATTAACTCTCTCGATATAATGGATAATATAATTGAAAGTTCTAATATATTTATATTTTACAAGTTAACACTTATCTTATTTAAAGATATTTAAGTATATTGAGAATGAGATCAAATACTTTTATGCTAGAATATCAAGGTTTAATAGCATAAATTAGAGTATAATCAGGGATTGATGATTTTGTAGTGTTTTTACACTTAAAATAACTTGTGTATCAGATATGCTTGGAATCCCTGTCTAGTTTAGCAATTACACAAGCTATATATATGTTTCTATGAAAAGCAAAGCGTTTATAGCCATTATAATCTCACTAACAACTCAAACAATTGACTGGTTCCTATAGAATTCTCAAGTGTTCATCATAGATGAATAGGCATTCGACTAATTAATGTACAATTCTGGTCTTAATATATTAACTTAAGTGAATTCTTACAACCATCCATCTTAGATTATATCATGTTATTTATCAATCATTTAATGCATACAGAGTATTGAAGTCTGTAAGTTCATTTTAATTATGGTATTAAGTAGGATATAAAGATTTACACGAGCTAGAATGAACACTTAATCTAAGTTTTTCACTTTGCTTCTTTTTTAGATTTTTTAATTGATTTTTTCAAGAAATTTATCATGTATGTTGATATGTTATTCATATATAACTTGTTCAAAGCTTGTTTTCAACGAATCACATTATTAGTCCATTTTTATTTTATTGTTATCATCAAGATATATATAAAAAATATAAATATGTAACATCAAATATCAACAATATTTTTTATATAAAATATAATGTTATTAATTTAAAGGTGACTTCACTGATAAGTTATAAATTAGTATATATAATGAAAAGTTAAAAAGAAATGGCATTGCCAATAGCTCCCTTTAAATCACAAATCCAAGATTACAGAGAAGTAATATAGAATTAATCTATCATATTATCCATAGGTTAATTTTTTAAAATATATATATATATATATAATCAACAATATTATTTATTATATGAAAATAAAAAAAATATCTAACACCTATGTAAAATTTTCCTACTATGATAAAAGGACAAGTAGATTGCAAAAGGTGGTTAGCAATGTTAATAGAGAGATAAAAAGGTTCCAATTCTGATCGGTTGAGCTAAAATTCAAAAGAAAATTAAAGATTGTGAACTTAATTGTCAATAATTCCAAAAGTAGGGAATGGTAGTTATCTGTTTTGTAAATTGAGGACCACCTCCGTAGTTGTTGGGAGAAGCAGTCCATCATGTGATGCCAGCTCATCCTTCAGAATGAGGCCCCGTGCAAGGGCTGCTTGTGCCCGTACAATCAGGGGCCAGTTTCAGTTGGACAAGCGATTAAAGCTGATCAAATCGGACGATCCATATTTTTTGTGGTCACACTGCAAAGTTTCCACTTTAAAGAGGGTACAAAGTTAGTAACAGGGTGTGTTTTACGTCAGACTTTTTTATAAGAGAATATTTTTCTAATATTTTTTTGAAAATTATTTTATAAAAAAATATGAAAATAAGATATTTTATAATATAAATTTAAATATAGATTACTTATTAAAAATATTTTTAATTCATAAAATATTTTATAAACAAAAAAAAGTATCCACTATATTATCATCATCTACTACCGCAACGTCATTGTCACCCTTACCCCAGACAACCACCACCATAAATGTATTATCTCCTGTCAAACCATGCAACCTATATTTGGGGTCACAAATTAATTAATTTCAATGATTAGATCTTTATTTGTGGATAGATTTTTATAAAATGATCTTTGTATTTACAGATAAAATTATCTGTTGGAGCTGGAAGTGAAGTATTTAGGATATCTTTTATATTATTATTATTATAATGTTATTTTTCTAGCATTTTTTATATTTAAAATCCTTAAAGTTGTCTTACCTTGATGAAAGAGCTGTTGATTTTTTTTTGAATAACATGTAAATAAAAGCAAAATATTTTTTTATATAAACATTTGATGTATAACAAAACTATTTAAGCTTTTACAATTTTTTAAAAGTGTGATAACAATTATTTTAAAGTATTTTTTATTTAAAAATATATCAAAATAATATTTTTAAAAATAATATTTTTAATATCAGTATACTAAAATGATCTAAAACATATAAAAAAAATTAATTTGAAATAAAAAAATTAAATTTTTTTCAAAAATATTTTTAAAATACAAAAAATATATTACTAGAAAAAACATTTATTTTTTTGATGCATTTTTTATGAATGGTATAAATTGAAAAATAATTAGTGTGACTCAAAATCCAATGTAGTCATTTTCATAAGAAATGAAGGATGCATGGCTCTTGGAGTGAGTCCATGCATGGTATAAATTTTTTTGATAAGTCTAAGTTCTAATGTGAGTAGAATTTGGTGGCCAGATCACTTGTGCCAATACACCATCATCAAGTTCTAAATCTATCATCAAGGAATGTTAATTGCGATACATAGAGGCCTATATAATAGAAGTTTTTGTTTGAAAATGTGATTATAATTTTTTAAAAGTAATTTTTGTTTAAAAATGTATTATATTTTTTTAAAAAAAAATTATTTTTAATATTAGTATATTAAAATAATTTGAAAATACTAAAAATATGATTTAAAAAATTAAAAAAAATCATTTTTTTAAATATAAAAATAAATAGTACCTAAAAATTAAAATTACCTTAAATTAGCCTATTGATTATGAGAAAGGAAACACATAATTACCTTATAAAAGGGCCCTATGTTAGAATTATTTCAACTAATAATGGTATAGTTTTGAAATTTGACATAATCTAGTGACTTGACTTGAGATTCAGCTAAATCTGGTGTTAAAATTAAGTGGAGCTAAAAAAACCTAAAGAAAAAAAACTTGGTATAATTTAATTGACCTAGTAATCCTATTAATCATGCAAGACTCAATCAAAATTTTAATTGAAATTTATTGAATTTTATTTTTTTATTAAAACTATTTTATTTTGATTTTTTTTTTAAAAATAACCTATACAACTTGATGATCCTATAAAAACTTAATAATCTATTTAAAACTTAAAACCCTGGTTTTGAACCGATAAGTTACGGGACCACATGTAAAAACTATGAATAATGATCCGATTATATCTCAGGTAACCTGTTGCCACAAACATCACTTTCTATTTTTGACAATGATAATGCACGATGCCCATCGAATTATACTTCTTTGATTTGCATATTTCACTTCTTTCTTTTTCTATGTTACTTTATATGCTTTTGCAGGACAATTATATTAGTTCCACAGAGGGATCCAACAAGGATAATATTATAAAAGTGGATGATTGGGTTGGGAAGGAAGGGTAATTGTTAACTAGAGGACTAAGAAGGTTATTTCTTTTCTTTTCCTTTCTTTTTATTTTTTTTTTAGTGGGGGGTTTACTCTAAGGAAAACTACTCTAAGTAAAATTATATGCAGACTGATTATACATGTGAGTGATGAAACAAACTCAGTTTGAAATGAGAATAGAAAAAGTAGACTAGTAATCTAATTAATGTTTACACCTTATGATTACAACCATACAATTAAGAAGGGATTGTTTGTTTACGTAGTTCAAGCTACTTCTCCACATGAAAAATATAAAATTAATGATTCGAGTGTTCTTTAAATATGATTTTGATATGTAAATATTAAAAATAAAACATATAAAGAAATATTATCCAAATATAATTTTAATTAAAAGGAGTTTTTATATATACATCTTGCAATCATATTATCGAAAACATATATATATATATATATATATATATCGGAGTTTTCTTGTGTATTGTCGAAGAGTAGATAGAAATACGTGTCTCCATTGTTCCAGAATCCATTTAAGACCAGATATGATGCATGGTGGCCATCTTACGCCAATATCAGTCTCTTTCCTAGCAGCTGCACCAGCCTATCTTCAACGGCATTTGGTTTATTTATCCTAGGGCATCAAACCGTGTGATCATAAATTCCTTAGGAGCGGGTCTTCTTCTGTTCATTTAATACATAGACTATCCCTTTTCTGATGCATGAAATTTATTAATTCTTTTGCCCATCAATCAGAATTCATGACTCTCGTGATACCTTGGCAACCATTCTTTTAAGAAATTCATTATTTTCTCACCCTTTATTATTTTTTTCACTTGATTGCCCTGGTGATCAATCAAGGTTTCATGGGAACTAGCCAAAATTGAGCATTTCTTTCTTCCAAGTTTTTGATGGATTATAAGCTCTAAATTTGTTAAAAGTTCAATTAGTAACCTGTTTTCACCCCGCCCTCTTTTGATCATTTAATTCATATACACGTAATTCTCTTGGAATGCATCAAAAGTGGATATCTCATCCACTTTATGTCAAGTGCAGAATTTCTTATCCCTGTTCTGTCTCGTAAGATTCTCATAATGGATACAATTCAAAGCGTTTATATGGTCTGAATGAATATTTTTTACTTAGTATTTTTTTTTGTCTTTTTTCAAAGAGCTAAAACCTATAATAACCTAATTAAATATAGATATATCAAGATGCTAGAAGTAACATCTTTGAGTTCACTTGTCATAACCCAATTCTCGATTATTCTTTTAAAATTATTTTTTTTTAAATAAAAAAATTAAAAAATAAAATAAAGGCTGATAATGTAGAGAATACAAGCCGGGGAATCAAGCTGTAATTTTTAAAGGAAGTTGAAGACCTAATTGCACCCCACTATACCCAAAAATAGAGAAAAAAAAAATGCAAATTCAATGTCAAATTAAATGATTATTGGATGAATTTGCATAAAAATTAAGTCCAATGACATAATTAAATTTTTAATAGGCCAACTTGATTTAATCATAGGTCAAATTAAATTTTAATTATGTTTAAGAATTAATTTGGATTCAATTGAATGATTTAATTAAGTGCAAGGACTTAATTATACTTTAAATTGGCCAAATTAAATTTTAATTATGTTTGACAATTAATTTGGATCCAATTTAAGGATTTAATTAAGTGCAAGGACTTAATTATACTTTAAATGGGTCAAATTACTTTTATTTGGAACTTAATTGGTGAAAAATTAAGTTTGGGAGCCTAATTTAGGCTTAATTAAGAAGATTGAAATTTTAAGAGATCAAATTTAATTTTATGAAGTTACTTGATTGAAATTAGGGGCCAAATTTCAAGAAAAATAAAGTTTTTAGATCAATTAGGAGCTAAATTAAAGAAATCTGAGACCAAGGACTATATTGCAATAGGTGTGTAACTTTGGGGCTCCAATTGAAGTTCATTAGGGGTTTAATTGAAAAGGTTTAAGGTCAATTAGAGGTTCAATTGAAAGCAATTTAAAAAGGGAGGACTGAAATGAACTTTAGCTAAAATCAGAACTTTGATACTGTTCATCTTCTTCTTTAAATCTTTGAAACAGCTGGTCTAATTATCTACTTTGTAAGTGCATTTAATGCCCCTAATGTCCACCAAATTTAACCAAACCTATACGAAAATGATTATTTGCAATTCCTCTACATCATGGTGTGAATATTTCAGTCAGAATGACAACCTATTGATATAGAATCCGACCTAAACATGCCAACTCAGACAACTTTTTCTGCAAATTTGATAGTGCATCATGCTTACTTTGAAAAGTTGATAAGAACTTTTAGATGAAACATTAACTTACGGATTAAATAATGATAACAAACAATATCAAGGTTAGAGGATTCATTAATGGTATGTCAAACAAGTATAGTATAAACTCTTATTATTTAATTCGAAACCACATACAAAGGAGGTTCCAATCAGATTACAGATTGTTAATATGATTACATTAGTCATCTTATTCAATTAATGCTAATACTTGTAAATTACATTAAGCATTCATGATTATAACTTATGTTAACAATAAATCAAGTTCCTTTCATAGCTCAGGTGTCGGTTATACAATACAGTATGGGCTATGAAAGTGCCAAGCATTTTTTGTACCAAGTGTTATACAACATAAATCAAAATTAGTCATTTAACAAGCAAAGTATTAAAGAATGAACAAGATAACAAATATAAAACATGTTAGTATCAGACATTAAAGTTCATATTAAGTTTATACTATACTTATTTTTACACTATTAGTGTAATCTTTTCACCTTGACATAATAAACTTAGCTAGACATGATGAAAGAAAGAAAAATAAATAAACAAAATAAGAATATAAATAAGATAAATGTTAACTAAATAAAGGAAAGGAAATGAAAGGCATAAACTTGATATTAATGAAAATAAAGCATAAACATTACAAAAAATACAAAGAGAGAAAGCAAGATCATGATCTTGATCTGGACATCAAGATGCCTAAATGCATGACAAATTCCTCCTTTTATAGGCCAAAATTGAAAACTATTGATTTGATGACTAATTAATGAGTGGGTGACCAACTCTTGACTTGGTGACAATCCTTATCTTCTTTTGTCTGCCCAAAACGTCATTGATAACGTCAAAATTGGAGCCTCCTGAACACATGAAAGTTGTAGGAAATTATCTCAGCTTTCTTATGTAAAAAATCCATCTCATTTCAACTTCTAAAACTCTAGATATGGCCAAAATACTGAAGAGTGCTGGGGTTGGAGGACAGATTTGGGCTTTTTTGTTATTACAATAATTTGGACTTGAAAATAGTCTTTTTAGATCTTGGGCTCTATATGAAAGTTATAAGCCAATGTCTTTCTTTTTATCCATATAAAGTAGACTAAATCTGAGATGCAGCTGACCCAATTACCAAACAATGTTCCGGTTTGGATTGCACCGACATCACTTTTCTAAGTTTGGCCATCTCTTTATCCTTCCAATTTTAGTTCTTAAATTCATCAATCAATCCTTTTATTTATGTGATAAACCTACATTTAAAATGAACATTTACCATAAATTAAAGGTATCTTATATTATTAGATATATTATTATAAAGCATGCTTTAGTTAAGGAGTTATTAATACTTCAAGTGCAAAATAATAATATAAAATCTTGATAAAAATACACTTTTAAATATCAATCATACCCCCCAACTAGCTTATTACTAGTCTCTAGTAATCAAAACGTTAAAATAGAAAAATAATTTGTAAATTCCACAAAGCAAGGTAGTTATTATTTAACTTCCATTAATCTATCCAGATAAACAAACTCTCGTTAAATTTATATACCTACTCAATACCTCTTAACAAGATATTCATAAACCTTTCTTTTGTGCTCAATGTATCAACATATAATTATGAGGCTTTTCTTGGAAGAAAATAAAAATTTTGTTCTAATGTTTAAGGTTAACTTTCTTGGGTTGGGATTATTTTTTTTGTCTTTTTTTTTTAATATATATACATATAATTTAAAACATCATGCATCTTTAACTTATATAACAAGTTTTCAACTAATAACTCCAAAACTAGTTGGTATTAGGACATTAAGTGTTAAGACATCCCTACAAGTTTAGTAACTCGGGTTGCAGATACTGATATATAGATAGTGCCATATTTGATTCCCTTGAGCTTTTCTCCTCAACCCATGTAACAAGCTTGGGTTAATAGCTTCTAAGTCAGTTGACTTTAGGGTATTAGGTGTTAAAACACCCCTTCGGGCTTAATTGTTTAGGTTAGGGAGGCTACGAAACCAAACTTATCTATATTTTTATTATTATCATTTTTTTTCTTTTTTTTTAATTATATACTATCCATTTCCCTTAGTTGCTACCTTTAATAAAAGAACATAAATAGTATAATAATCCAATATGCAACCCACAATCATATGTTAAAGTGTGTGTATGTAAGTTAAGGTTCAAGAATACATATTAAATAAATATATGAGCAGAATTAAGTGATAACAATGTGAGAGTTTGTAAATCTGAATATTTTAAGAAGTATTATGATAGACCTTGTTACGAATGATTACTAAGATGCGTCTTAAGAGTCATAAAAATTTCTCTTTACTCTACTATCATAGTATCAACAATTTTGCACACGTGACACGACAAAGAGATTGATGTCTTCTCCCAAGTGCAGG